>VWYO01027285.1:0-33930 GCA_013400275.1 Rhadina sibilatrix
TGCTGGTCAAACTAAAGGGAAAGCAGATGCATAGGCCGTAGGAACAAGAGCAGTGAGCTGGGAAGAGTATGGAGATGAAGTACGGTTTTGCAGCTATGGGGTAAGGAAGGCCAAGGCAAAGCTGGACCTGAACATGGCAAGGCACACAAAGAAAATCAGGAAGGGCTTCTATGGATATGTTACCCAGAAAAAGAATGTCAAAGAAGGTGCAACCCCCCCGGTGTCCCATGTCCCCCCTTAACCTAGACAAGCTTGAGGATTGTGTCCCTGGGAACATTGTAAGGTTTAATAAAACCAAGTGCAAGGACCTGCAGCAGGGTCAGGGCAACCCCCAGTAACACCACAGGCGGGGCATGAACAGACCCAGAGCAGCCCTGCCCAGCAGGACCTGGGGGTGCTGCTGGGTGAGAGGCTGGACATGCCCCAGCCATGGCACTCCCAGCCCAGAGAGCCAAACGTGTCCTGGGCTGCACCCAGAGCCCCGTGGGCAGCAGGGGCGGGAGGGGATTCTGCCCCTCTGCTCTGCTCTGTGAGACCCACCTGGAGCTCTGCATCCAGCTCTGGGGTCTCAGCACAGGCAGGGCAGGGATCTGCTCGAGAAGGTCCAGAGGATGCCACCAAGATGATCAGAGACCTGGAGCACCTTTGCTATGAAGACAGGCCCGGAGAGTAGGGCTTGTTTAGCCTGGAAAAAAGAAGGCTTCAGGGTGACCTAACTGTGGCCTTCCACTACCTTGAAGGGAGCCAACAAGGAAGATGGAAAGACTTTTTGCAAGGGCATATAGTAACAAGGGAGTCAAGGGGAATGGCTTCAAACTGAGAGTAGGTTTATATTAAGTATTAGAAGAAATTGTTTATTGTGAAGGTGTTGAGGCCCTGGTACATGTTGCCCAGAGATGCTGTGGATGGCCCATTCCTGGAAGTGTCCAGGACCAGGCTGGACAGGGCTCTGAGCAACCTGATCTAGTGAAAGGCGTTCCTGCCCATGGCAGGGGAGTTGGGACAGGATGATCTTTAAGATCTCTTTCAACCCAAACCATTTGATGAATCTATGATCTGACTCACTGGCGTTAAAGCAATGTCTGCACAATGTGGTGACAAATGGTGAGCTCTGGCTATGTCTGCTTGAAGTTATTGCAAGACAAATCAGACACAAAGGCTTTCAAATTTTCTTTCTTTTTNCAAACAAAAGTTTTTTCAATTTTTTTTTTTTTTTTTTTTTTTTTTTTTTTTTTTTTTTTTTGAATACATCTTTTCAGCTACTGAGATCAAAACAGGGTCTCACAAAGGCTTGCACTGTCACAATCCACGTCAGATGAACTGTGGTGCTGCAGTTAGGCAGAGGTTAACTCCTTAAACCAGCATTATGACCAAAACCAGAGTGTCATGGGAGTGTGCCTTCACACATGTCAGAAATAACAGCAATAGAAATCTCCCAGTGGTGCCTACAACATGGGCAAGTGGGTGGATGCTACTGAAATAAGGGGAGAACAAAATGTCTGCTGTTGAATATTCAGCCTGACCTTTTACTGAGAACCCTATTGTATGAAGAATATTTGCAATAACACAGCATTAACTTGCCTTCAAAGACATGACTTAAATCTCTGGAGGGAACTCCCATGTATATTCAGGACAGCTACCCAAACTCACTTGCAGAATTTAGAAGTCTCCTACTGAGAAATATGCCAGCAGATGCTTCCTGACATTTAATGCTAAACATGTTATAATGGGGCTATAAACAGCCTTTCATTCTGAAATATATGAAGGAATAGCAGAAGACCCCAGGGAGGGACAGCTCTGTAGAAATGAGTTTGTTATTCCTGATTAGGATTCAGACAGCCCTCCCTGGTGTTGTTAGTACTGGTCTGATTTGTTCTAAGGCATGTCGGATGTTTGTTGCACAAACAGACTCCCTGATGCTTTCATCATGATGGAAAATTAAAAATAAGAGCTGATAAGTAAAGAACTAGTGCCACAATGAGTCTAAAAGCAGCATACGGTCATGTAGCCACTACAACCCACTGCTGTCATGAGAACTGCTGACCAAGGTTTCCATTTTAACTTTTGCTATAGTGTGGTTGTCACCTTCCTGTGAATTTTGAGAAGATTCATGTTTCTACTTCCCTTTGGCTGCTGTGAAAAGTCTCAGTTTCCCAGCAGTTTGTAAGAGTATCAGTGACATAACCTTCAAAGCAACAATTTCTAAGGCTTCTGGAAAAACTGAGATTTTTCAGTCATGGCTGAACAGAAAAGAGAAACCTTTTGGCTCTCTGGCCAGCAGTTAAATGTAGGACAAGAAAATGATATTAAAAGTCATGAGAGGCATCTGAATAAAATAGCAGCTAGAGAACAGTGACAGAATAAAACCAGGCCCAAATAAAGGTGAAAATCAATCTCAGATGGGGTCAATAGTCTGTTCAGAGCTGAGGTAAGTCAAGCCTTGTGTGAGGTTTCTGCTCAGGCTCATCTCACTTTTTCTGTGATTGAAATTAACACCATTAACATGATCCACAATTAACATCATCAATGTGGTTCATAAGTAAAATCATTAATGTGACAGGACTTTGAATTTACAACAGGGTCATAAATTAGTATTTGACCCTACCTGCCTAACAGTGCAAACAAGCAAAAGACCACAACACATGTTAAGCTTGGAATTGTTTAACACACATGAACTTCTACAATGAAAACAGTTAAGATATTATTGCAAGTGATGGCTGACATATGTCTGTCTGGCATCATCCACCCTGAATTGGTCACGGAATCCTAAAACATCACAAAATACTTTTATTTAACATATCCAATATGCAATCACAACAGTATTCTAAAGAACAACACAGCGCATACAATTTTAATACCCCACAAAAGCAGACTCAGACATACCAATACCTATTATAGCAGAGGAGAAATTTTGGTGAAGGACTTCTAGAAGCTTAATGGCTAACATGTTTATAATAAAACGTTAAAGCACTCCCTCAGCATGACAGGTGAAGCAGAGTACATGAGATTCACGTACGCTTTGTGGAACGAATTACTAAGGACCATTTTCTGTCCCAGCTTAAGTCAGAAATGAAGCTAGCATATTATGTGCTAACTAAGGACTGGCCAAAGGTTTTTTATTTTTGGGCCAGGTGACTGTTTCCAGCCTTCAGTATTAGGCAGTCAGTGCCAAAGGCCCTTGGTGAAACTGACCCGCAGTGTCTACCATATGAGAATACATCCCACTGCTCAAATTTCCCAAATTTGCTTTACTGAAAACCTTATATAGATTTTGACTTTTCATTATTTGATGTGTCCCAAGAGGTGCTTGAAGATGCAAAGCCTCTGGAAGAGGTTTGGGGAGGAAAAACTAGGCAGGGATTATATTTTTCTAAGACTTTTCACATATTCCCATGTTCTGAGCATGTGAAGAGGTTTCCATCTCCTCCCAGGACAATTTGAGTTAAGACAATATCACAGACATACCTAAAAGCTGCTGTTTAACCCAGCAATATTATTTAGGCTTTTGAAAAATGTCATCTGACAAATAAGAACAAGAGAAATAATTACAACATCGATAAACCCAAGTAGAGTTTAAACTGTCAGGGGAGTAAGTTACACAATGATGTTACCTTTTTAGCATCATTTTCCCTCTTCCCTACATGCTTTTGGAATGCCTGAGTATTTCCTTGCATACTGGGAATGTCAAATGTTGAGAGATGCAAATTCAAAACTGCTGTGAAGATGTCTCTGATATCCCCCAGCTACAGAAATAAACTTTTGGTTTAGGTTTGCAAAATCATCAAACTTCCTGCTCTCCCCGATCTTCTCTCAAGAAAAGATAAATGTTCGTTATAATAGGTGCCCTACTTACCTAAGACTTTGATCTCTCTCAACTCTCTGCTTGCAGATTTCTGGAGGAGCCCCAGCGTACGTGAATTTACAACGCAGCTAGCTGCTGTGCTTTCCAAGAGAGCTGGTTTCAGCACCGCGTCTGCAAGACTTCAAAGGAGAGGGGAAAGTTATTTTTCTACTTATCGCTCCAATTTCCCTCTCCACTGCCTCTGGACACTGTCAGTCCTAGGAGATCATAGAAAGGCTTGGGTTGGATGTGACGTTTTTCGGGACAGGCTCTATGCTGAACTTCAATGAGCCATATCCACTGAAAAAATTATGCTCATGACATGCTTTGGGTTTTGTTTTTTTTTATTTCCTTGCAGGAGTCAGAGTGTGCAGAGTGTATGGTATCTACTACCACTAGATATACTGCCCTTTGCTTCAGACACACAAACAGGCATATGTTATCTTTCACTTTGAAACAGCTACCTGAACCAGTAGGCAAGCTTGTGACTAAGCCAGAACTCTGCTGTAATCTCATAGGAAAGGTGCTTAGAACTTGGTAAAGCATGGACAATATTTTGAGGGCTTGGATTCCTGCCCTCTCATTTAACTGCAGTGACCAGTTCACAAAGATAATGTCAGTTGGTCACCTGGGAGACTTTCCAGGTCTCTAGGCACAAATCATGGCTGCATACCAGCTCCTGCACTGCTGGGTATTGCCTTTACCTGTAATCTCTCACCACCCTGAGAAACTGTGGATAGTTTATGCTTGAAAGTGTTCAAGGCTAGGCTGGTTGGGGCTCTGAGTAACCTGGTCTAGTGGAAGATGTCCCTGGCTATGGTAGACGGCTGGAACAAGATGGTCTTTAAAGCCCCTTCCAACCCAACCCAAACCATGCTATGATTCTGTGGTGACACAGCTGCCCTTCCAGTTGTGCCTTCAGTTCTGGTGGTTGATTTCATGCCAAGCACTCAACAGGGATACATGCCATGATTGCATGGGTTTTGGCACCACTGCAGGCGGTCATGAAGAGCCAGAAAAGTCAGCTCACTTAACAGCATGAAAATTACCCAAAGTTTGTGTTATTCTTTTGTTAAAATAGCACTTAATGCTATTTAAACAATTATTATTTTACCAATTATTATATATATGTAGCAACACTATAATTTTATTTTTCCCAGGCAATTGTGATTTCTCATGATTTTCGTCATGTCTCATGAGCCTTTGTTCCAAGTTCTTTATTAATGAACTCATTGTGGTGTACTGGAGCAATACCCCTGCCAGACCTAGGTCCAAAGAAAAGTAGTATAATTAACCTGGCAAGGAGAAGGCTGTGGGCTGGCTGGAGTGGCTGTGAGCCAGCAAAACCACAGTACTTACAGGATTTCATCCCTGTATGTCTGCACAACCCTGGATTGTGCAGTATCAGCCTGCTCAGGGTAGGATCCTAAGAGGCAGGACCTTACATACTGATGAAGGATGTGTTAGTTCTGGCTGAAGGCCCACAAGCAGGCCAGGACTCAGGCATGCTGGAATAGCAGGTATGTGGGAATTCCACTTATGCTGTCATGCTGTAGAGGAAATGAGGTTTCTTTTCCTCATATTGGACAAAAAAATTTTATCCTCACCAAATACCCAGTGTCAGTGTTTCTAGTTGTGCAAAGTGGTCCATTCCATAATTGCAAAACATCTGTTCCATGGAAATGATAAACCTGGGAGGGTATGGGGCCCCCAAAAGTCTTCCCAGAGACCTGTGTAATCTGGGTGAGAAATCCACCCAAATCAAATCCATTCTCCAAAAGTGACAAGTTATGAAAGAAATGAAAGTAAAATTTCTGCTGTAGGAAGTTTTGCTTCCCAGATTTGTAGACCAGTGATTTTTTTTTTTTTTTTTTTTTTTTTTTTTTTTTTTTTTTTTTTTTTTTTTTTTTGGGTCTTTTTTATAGAAGGGGAGNTGTTTGGGAACATTTGAAAGAAGGGGAAGTAAAAGAATTTCTGCTTAGGTTTCCAATTCTGCAGAACTCTCTAGTCAGATCAGATGCTATGAGGAACAGGCTGGGTATAGATGAGAAGGTGGTAAGAACCCAAACCACTAACTGACAAAAATACCTCAGTTCTTAGAGGGCTGACCTGACATTACAGGCAGCAGGATTGAGAGGCCTCCCACAGGCAAGGTCTTTTCATGGAGAAAGCTTTACTTGGGACAGGGATGCCAAAGGAGCTTGGAAAGTTACTTGGAGACAAGCTGGGTGGAAATCCCCTCTATCTCCAGTCAACTTGAAAGAATACCTCTTTTTGATCCCAAATCCATTAACCAGTATGATCCTGGGAATTTGAGTGAGGTGCTGAGGCCTGGTTCCAGCTGGGATCAGAGGGAGGGAGCATGGCCAAGACATCGTGGAATTCAATACCTCCTCATGTCATTGCCAGGGGTGGGGAAAAGGGACACTCACTTAAAGGAAAAAGAATGTTCTTCTCCAGCAGGGAGGAAGCCTTGGGTGGTGAGGAAGACACAGTTGGACTTTGCCATGGGTTTTCCATGTAAATAGTTTATTTTTTCCCACATCTTTTGTTGTTATTGTCACCACTACTGTTAATTTATTTCTCTTGTTGCTGTTTCCAGTAAATTGTTGTTATCTCTGTGTTTTGTGTTTTCAGCTGCACAGGGAGTGGAAGTGAATGGTAGTAGGTTTTTTGTTGCATGGGGTGGTTTTTTGTGGTTTGGTCGTTGAGTTTTTTGTTTCTTTTATTTTTTGCCTTTATTTGGGTTTTGTTTGTTTTTTAGTTGGCTTTTTTTTTTGTTGTTGTGTTTTCTGTTGCTTTGGGGGCTTGGGTGTGTTTGTTTCTCTGATTGTTTGTTTGTTTGTTTGTTTAAGCAGGACTTAATTGTGGAAAAATTAATTAATTAATTAAATTGTGGAATACTATTCCTAAACCATGACATGCAGCAATCAAATGTTTCAGAAATGGAAGCTTTGAGGTGCCTATAAACCATGGAGGAGTGTGTAAGATCAACTCTTGTACTTCACAGGAAAGGTAGGAGAAGGAAACCTGCATTTAGTTTTACCATATTTCTAACCAGCTGTTTCAGTGACAGGAAATGGGTGGGATACTGCCTGATCCTTCCAGGAGGTCTCTGAAATACCAAAATACATGGTATTTTGTGGCAATGATGTGCTATCTCACAGCATTTCTTTCTATGTTCTGGGCCAATTTGGTCCATCTGGGTTCATTTTAGCAACTAATGCTGCTCTGGTAAACTTGCAGATAGACACCACCAGTTAAACTTTGTACACTCCATAAACCCTGAACAACTGACCTGTTACAAATGTATACTAACGGAGTGCCTCAAAGTCTCAAACTAAGTAAATGAATATTAGTAAAGTAAAAACTCCCAAACCATTAACCAACAAGGCAAAACACCAAGAGCTGATCTCCATTTCTTAAGAGTTTTAGCAGCAAGATGAAGAATATTTTTCTGGTAGAGTTGACAAGTGCGTCCAAGGCCACCGAGCTCAATAGAGTTCACTGGTGGCGCCCTATGGCCTGGGCAGTGCAGTAGATGAGGTGAAATGTCCTGCTGGTCCTTCCCTTGCTCTAATTTTATGGATGTTATACAGAGAATCATAGAATCACAGAATGGTTTGGGTTGGAAGAGACCTTAAAGATCATTTCGTTCCAATTCCCCTGCTGCAGACAGGGATGTCACACACTAGCCCAGGCCCTGAACATATACAGGGATGGGACATCATGCAGTCATCCTGCTTTGGTGAGTATAAGAAAAGTCTGCAGTGAGTTGAGGAGATGGTGAGGCAGTAAATGATGAGAGAAGTGGTGGGCTCTTCTCTCACAGAAGTTGATGGCCTTTATTAAAACTCATGCTAACAATGCTTTCTGCCAAGTCCCACTTCTCTGTCAGTATTCTCAAACCCACAGCATGGGCAAAATTGGCTGCAGCATTATTAGCTCTTGGTTTACTGGTGCTCATAAAGGCGGTGCTCTCCAGAGCAGATGTGAGCTCTTACAAAGGGTGAGCTGTTGCTTTGGCACCAGACAGACACTGGAGACCGAGATGCATCAATGTCAATAAGTAAACCACATTTCTGTATTTTCTATTTCACCATCTCACACCATGCAGGGAGAACTAAAGGTGGATATCCTCAAGTCACATTACTTTCTTGTGCCTGTTTCCTCTTAGTTCAAACCTCATACATATTAGGTAAAATTTATGAAATTTCAGCAAAATTATTGCTACTGTTAGTCTAGATGGCATGAAAGAATCCTGCCGACTTTTTTGATGTCAAAATCAAAAGATTGAGCACAGGTACAAGTCACCTTGGCTGTCTTGTGCCAAGGCTATCTTGTGTTTTCTACAAGAAAAAATGTTGTGACAAACAAGATAAAGCCAGTAAATGACTAGTCAAGGGCAGACAGGAAAAAGACTTCCCAAGCAAAATCTATCAGTCTCCATATTGTTTATTGCTATTTTTCGTGGAAAAGCATTTGTTGGCATCACTGTAACTATGAAATTTAAAGGTTGCATGTTGCTTAAAGAGGCATCTTTTTATTGTGATAGGGACCAGATCTGACTAGGGAAGGGCGATCACTAAGTACCATCATGCCAATGATCAGATGGCTACTGGGAAGTGTGGCTTGTACCTGCTGGCTTACGGGAATCCATGTTTTCTGTGTGAAATTGGCACAGAAATTTAGGAACCTTTTGAACATATGAGGTTGTGAGCTGACCCAGCGGGAGGGGGTTGGTTTGTTATGCTGGGGTTGACACACTCATGTTTTTCCTTTTTCAAGAGTGCCCCCCCCCAAAAAAAAAGTCACTGGGGCTACAAATCTGTGAAGCAAAACTTCCTCTAACAGAGATTTTGCTTTAATTTTTCATAACTTGTCTCTTTCAGATTTGATAGTGGGCAGCACTCACCTCTTAACTGAAGCCTTCACAACCTCCTTCATTTGGGGAATAATGGCAGGAGTTTAGTTCATTTGGGCTCCAATTGAAAGAACAAGATATTGTTTTTCCTGCTTCCTGTGTCAAGGCTGGAGTACAAGCTCCCCTCTGCAGAAAAATGTGCAAAGGTTGCTCTGCAGTGCTATCAGGCGTTGTCAGGAAAAGGTGGCTTGCAGGAATCAGCTGTAATACAGTAGTGCTTCATATCCAGCACTGGCCACAGTCTCCCACTTCTGCTCATGGCTTTTTTGCTACTTCCAGTGGGGAGAAGAAAATGCCCCAAAAACCTCACATCTGTAGCATGTGGGGATTGAGGGTATTTGTAAAAAGCTGCATGGGTTTGTTGGAAATTGTTTCAAAAGTGAGCAAGGAACTTTCCTGAAACACAGAGGATATTTATGTCTTCAAACTACACACACACACAAATACACACAGGGGAATAAGCTATTGCTGCTGCCAAGCTTTGAGAGAAAACCTTGGTTTCTATTGTGTTTTTTATTGCATCTGTGATGGTCATCCTCAGAAACTTCCTCCTTTGATGAAACTGATGACCTAGGCTTGACTCCAGGCACATGAAAATAATTCCAAATAAGGACCTGCAGCCTGACAAGCTGCTGTGCTCCAGAGAAGGATAAACTGACCATGTTTATCAGCAACTTAAATTAAAGGAGGCTTTTTGACTTCACCACCCCTTCCATCTGCCAAAGCCATACACCTCTCTGCACATCTAACTGTGATTAGGAAGGAGGGAAATCACTGTAAATTGTATTTTCTGCTTCTGGAAATGCTGACAGACAAGGCCTATGTTCCTTAGTTTGCTGAACACCAGTGGGTCATGAGGGAGCCTTGAGAAAGAGCATCTCAAGGGTGGAGGGCAGTGGCGAGGGGAAGAGAAAAAAGATTCCCAGCAGGCAGTGAGAGCACTTCTTTCTTTGCAGAATTCAGTTAATTCAGATGCACCTCCCTGTAGGTTCACTCACAAGGCTGGTGTTCTCACATTATCAGAATTATGGAAAATAGATGAAAATCTTTTTGGCTGACAGTTGTCATTACAGGAAAACAACACCTCAGCAATTGGTGAATATCTTCTATTAATCATGGCACTACCAGATGTGACAGCTGACAGATTTTGTCACTACACAGTCACTGAGATGATAAAAGGAGGTGTTATTCTGCGTTAAATTCCAATAAGAAGCAAAAATACAGAAAGAGTAACTTAAAAAAGCACTATTGTCCAGTGAATAGTTACCTGTAGTTGATAAGTAAGGATAAGTAAAGGGGTTTTGATTTCTGAAACAACAACAAAATACTTCACAAAGCAAAATAAAGATAAATAAGGACAGGTTAAAGTCCATCTGAGTTAATCATGCCAAGGAAACAGAGGAAAATATAAAGGTTCTTTGAGGTGCATAGATTGAGCGTAGTGAGCACTATGTACTTTGTCGTGGAAGAACTTGGAGCTAATGCCTTTGTCTCAAAGTGAAACAATTATTGGACTGGAAGAAGTTTGTGATGAGTACTGGAGGCCTGTGGGCATCCTGAGTGCTTGGAGGTCCAAATTTTATGTGGTATTCATTGAACTTTCAAGATGCTTATTTGTCACATAGTATTTTATATGGTACTGAAATAATCAATGTTACACTTACAGATTTCTCCTTGTCTCCTGCTGGCTGCCAAAAAACATTGCTCTTCTTTCCCAGAGCGCAACTGCTCTGATTCTCAGTGTCTTTTGCAACACACAAAATGTGCAAAGGAGTCAGCTCAAGCACCTCACAAATTTGCTGTTGCTCAGGGTTATGCAGTAGTAATAATGGTCCCCAGGTGAGATTGGCAGATGTCACCAGGGTCTGGATTAGAGAGACATAGCTCACCTGTCTGTTCTGCCCTCTCTGACTTGGACGCATTTAGGAGAGAGGAATTTGCAAAGGTGGTTGCAGCGCTGTGGTACTGGTTTGCTCTCTCCTCGTAAGTCGTTATGGTTTCTTGAGAATTTGAGTTTGCTATTGTGATGCTGGAGGGTTTCCTTGGTGTTTTGGTGTGAGGCAGTTCCTGGGGACTCTGCTGAGTCTAAAGCCAGTTTTGTGGTTATGGTGACTGAGGGACAGGTTTCAAAGGGAACCTAGTGTCCTTTCTGTTGCATGCTCTTGGTCAGGAAGAAGATGGGCAAGGACAGGCAGATGAAAAAATCTCACAAAAGGACTTGGCCACAGATATCATCCACAGAGAAAGAAACTGCCTGAAACAGAAAACAAGGAAATAGAATATACTGTGCTATGGTCACTAGAAGTTCAGAGGGCTCAAATTCCCCTGATCCACAGGAAAGGATCACTTCCATACTGCACTTCTGGTAACACTAACACATGGAACTGAAGGCAGAGAGGGTCTATTCTTTCGTGAAAGTGGAGCTCTTGTCCAAAATATATGCCATATTCAAGTGACTTCTGACTTTTGCAGCTGACTTGAGCAGCATTCAAGGCTTTAGTCATCTTGAAGAACAGTAAAAGGAAGAATGGAAAGAGAAAGGAGATGCAACATGGATTTAGCAGAGCTAGAATGTGCAGAACCAGCTGAATCCTAGCTCTGATCAGTGATTCCTCAACTCTAACCTGTTCAAAGTGTACACTTCTGAAAAGTGGCTCCATATTTCTGTGATGATGTGGGAGCAGTGGCTGCTTGCAGGAATAAGTACATGATAGTAAGAGGCATTCAGTGTCATTTGTGAGCCAGCTGAATCTTCCTACACATTGTGGGTGAGCAAATTTCTAGGTACGTATCTGGAAGCTCAAATCTAGATGGATTCAAAAAAAAACCCATTAAATACAATGTGAGATGGGAATTCCTGATGAAAGGACAATGGTGTGACATAATAGAAATGGGCAGAGAAACATTAGAAGTCCACAAAGGAAGGGACTGATACTGAAAAGTACTTTTTAAAGCTAGGGGAAGGTGATGCGAGAGAGGCTGTACATTAAAGAAATAAAAAGAAGTTATGTACATGGGACTGGAAATGGAGAGAACTGCTTATGAGCAAAAATCCAGCTCTTGTCTGGCGTCGCAGAACAAAGTTTAGTGAAAATTACAATGTTATGCAAGCACCAGGAGATAAAAAACACTGGTGCAAGAACAAATATTTCTACATAATATAATCTCAGGCAACAAGTGAGAAGATAAAATACCTGAGAAATGAGATCCTGAAAAAATCCTCCAGCATGCACACTCCTAGCTTTAAAGAAGAGTCTGAGGGATTATATACCACTACCTCCAGGAAAGGCTCAGACCCACAATTAATGCTCCACCAAGCTCCAGGGAATACTGCCAGCCTCATTAGGCTATTGCAAATGTTCACAGAGCCATGTCCAGAGATTTCTTTAGAAGGGAGGAAATGAGAGCACAAGAGCAGAAAAGGAGGAAGATGACATGTCTGGAGGAAATCCCATGAATAGCCTGACCTATCCACTGCCACTCCACTGCCTACTCACTCCCTGATGCCGTCCAGAAACTGAATCCCACATTTCAAGTGCCGTCTGCCTTCTTAGTGTCTATGCTAGTCACTCCCAGTCTTCTTATCTCCATCCATCAAATTGCTAATCTCTTCCAGGAAGGCTGATAAACCACCCTTCCCACTCCTGTCCTTGGGTCTCGGCTCTCATCCATCACACACCCAGAAACACATCTTTTCCTATATGGACCTTTTATCCTCACCATGTGCACATAAGCATACGTCATCCCTTTGAGTTCAGTTATCTCACTCCTCCAGCAAAATTTTCTGATTATGTCACAGACTCAAGTTAGCCACAGCTTTGAAGGTGATTTCCCAAAGGTCAAAAAATCTCTGAAATCCAAAAAAAAAAATCTTGCTTTCTTTCTCTCTATTCCTACAAAATTATTGAATATTTTAAAATATTAGAAGTCTAGAAATGAAAGGATTGTCAAAAGATCTCAACCAATTCTCATCCGGGTGACTTCTTTCTTTCTCTCTCAGGCTGACCTCCTAAGTTGCAGCAACCTCCTGAACTTCCCCTTCTGGGATCCTACAAAAGGTCTCTGTGTTACTGGGAAGGTCTGGCTATCTCTACTCCTCCCAGCAGCCTTGACAGCATCCTCTGATGAAAAACGAAAGTGTTTTTTGAACTACTGACCATTGCTCTTAAGATCAGGAGCGAACTCTTATCCTTAAAAGGCTTCCTCCTGGAAGCTGGTCCATATTTTGCATGCTGGATGCTATTCTGGTCCTAATATTCCTGATCCTCACAGCTCAAAAATGATCCACTTAAATGGGAAAGGTCCAAAGAAGGACAAAGACTATCAAAGGTTTGGGGAAAAAGAAACCAGGACACTGCCACCCCAAAGAGTAATGACTAGGGTGGGATAAGATAGAGATCTATAATACCTCCATTGCCAGGAGGGCAAGCACTTTAGCATCTCTTTGAAAAAATAATAGAGGATGTTAAATAAATTAATTGGAATCGTGCAAAATAAAAGAAGATAGGTCATATTCTAGAAGAACTTGTAAATCAGTGGAACTCCACAAAGAGGGACAAGAAACAGATAGTTTAGCCTTTATTAGAGAGGAATGATGGAGTCAGGAACAGCCCCCTAGTTAAAAATCACCAGCAGCACATAGAGCATCAAAAGGAAACATCATTAAGTTTAATCTTGTTCTTACTCTTCTCTGGACAACTGCTCTGGACAGTAGCCCTCCTTGGAGGCAAGATTCGTGGTCTGAAACCACTCACAGGCCTCACAGAAAGTTCCTGGGCAAGAACTGTGAGAACATCAGCAGAATTCACCCACCTGCTTCCAGCATGCATCTCTCATCTCCCTTCTGTGCTGTGGTAAGCTGGTGTCACTGCACTCTGCAGATGATTCCTGGATGGGACAGCAGGCCACTTACCACTCCTTGCCATCTCTGCCACAGTGTTCTTGGAACAGTCTTTTCCAACTCAAGGCAGCCATTTCCACTCCAGGTACACCAGTATATTCATAAAATAAGTATTCTATTTGTTCATTTATTTATTATTACATATATGATACTTACAGGGCATGTCCTATATCCAGCCGTTATTTTGAGGAAAGCTCAGAGTAAAGATATTCATGCGCACACCACTGTATTGTTGCCATAGGCAGCACCGGAAGCCTGAGTGTTTGTAGCTCGGATCTGCAAGATTTTTCAGGCAGAAAGGAAAATTTCAAAGCATCACAATTACTGTAAATCCAAGAAATGAAGCAAGATGGCCCAACAATTTTAGGCAAACGTGTTACAAAACAATGTCTGTGGAAACTGATGCTATGGTTAAAAATCTCTCTAAAATTAATCTTGCTTGGATGGCAAGAGAAGTGCTAGACTAGCAGATAAGCAATTCCTTCAGCAGACTTGGGTTCTGGGCTCTGTTGTAAAAGCCAAAACCTCTTGCCCTGTCCAGGCCTCTTCTCCATGGTTACAGGCAGGACTTTTTCCCTTTGAATTGCTCTGTATTGATCTCTCTCCACTGCAGCACTTGCTGAAGCGATGACAAGCAGAAATTCTGATGAGTGAAAAATCTGTGAACCACCTGACCAGTTATTGAATTGGGGCTCTAAAGTCATGCTTTAAACTACACACCTTGTAGGATATGCCATCAATTTCAGCAACTTACTCATGACAAAGCCAGGGCTTTGAGTTGTTAGCTGAGTTACTCACATAAGAACTGTAGAACCATATAATCATTTAACTTGGAAAATACCTCTAAGAGCATCAAGTCCAACCATGAACCCAGCGTTGCCAACTCTACCATTAAACCATGCCCCCAAGGGCCAAATCAACACATCTTTTAAATACCTTCAGGGATGTTCACCCCACCCATGTCCTTGGACAGCCTGTTCCAGTGCTTTACAACCCTTTTAGTGACAAATTATTTTCTTAATATCCAACCTAAACCTTCCCTGGGGCAACTTGATGCCGTTCCCTTGTTACTTGTTACCTGGGAGAAGAGACTGACCTCCACCTGTCTACACTTTCCTTTAAGGTCATTGTAGAGAGGCATAAGATCCTCCCAGAGCCTCCTTTTCTCCAGGCTAAACACCCCCAGCTCCCTCAGCCATGTCTCACAGGATTTGTACTCCGGATCCTTCCCCATCTCCATTGCCCTCTCTGGACTCACTCCAGCACCTCAGTGTCTTTCTCGTGAGGGGCCCAAAACTGAACCCAGGATTTGATGTGTGGCCTTGCCAGTGCCCAGTACANACCCAGTGAACAGTGTGCCCTTGAGCAGCCAATTTTTTCCAGGAGATGCTGTGGGATATGGTGCCATAGGCTTTGCTGAAGTCCAAGTAGACACACTCCCAACCTTTCCCTCACCCACCATATGGGTCCCCTTGTCACAGAAGGAAGTCAGGTGGGTCAAGCAGGACGTGTCTTTCACAAACCCATGCTGGCTGGGCCTGACCCCCTGGTTTCCTGTGTGTGTCTATGATGGCACTCAGGATGATCTGCTCCACGACCTTCCACAGCACTGAGGTGAGGCTGCCAGGCCTGTAGTTCCCTGGGTCTTTCTTTTGTCCCTGCTTGCAGATGGGCACTGCTTTTGCCAACCTCCAGTCAGCTGGTGTGGTGGCCTACAGCTGGCCTGGAGGCCTCACAGTTACAAATAATTCCATCTTTATAAGTGAGATGTTGTTGATTATATAATTACCTTGATGACGTAACTCGACCAGTACGGCCAGTTGCGGAGCAGGCCCAGGCTGTCGGGGATTCAGGCTGCTGTTGGCTGCTAGGGCCGGGAGGCATGCAGCTGGGCCAATGAGGCCTGACTGCGCCTGCCTTCTGGTCTTTTTAAGGAGAAGGGGTCTCAATAAAGCTGGCTCTTGCTGAGTGACCTTTGTGTGTCACGTTGCTTCCCTCCCTCTGACACATCCTTGCAATACGCAGGAACCTCCCTGGTGAGCCAAGGCTGCTGGTAAATGACGGAAAGTGGCCTGGTGAGCACTTCCACCAGCTCCCTCAGTGCCCTTGTGTGGATCCCATCTGGCCCACAGACTTGTGTGCAGACCATTCCCTTTGGATCATGGGGGCTTCATTCTGCTCCCCATCCCTGTATTCCAGCTCACTGTGTACCCTGAGAACAACTGGTGTTACTATTAGAGACTGAAGAAAAGAAGGCATAAAGCACCTCAGCCTTTCTTACCCTTTGTCACTATGTTTCCCACCACACCCAATATAGGATGGAGCTTGTCCTTAGCTCTCCTTTTGTTGTTGGTGTATTTACAGAAAGTGTTTTTTACGGCAGTAACCAGATTAAGTTCTAGTTGGTCTCTGGCCCTTTCAGTGTTCTCCCTCCATAAACCCACAATTACAAGTCCTTGTCATTCCAGGTTGCCCCTTCTTACAGAGGTCAGAAGCTTCCCTTTCTTTACCAAGTTCCAGCTCAAACTCTCTGTTCAGGCAGGCTGGGTCTTCTTCCCTGCAGGCTCATCTTTGGTACATGGACATGCCCTACGCCTGTGCCTTGTGTCTAAAAATTTACTTCTTGAAGAATATCCAATGTTCCCCAATTCCTTTGCTCTTCAGGACTGTCTCCCAAGTGACTCTGTTGCTAAGCACATGCTAACAAAGGAAAAAATGGCATTTCAGATCACAGAAATTCAGAGACCCATGTTATCATGAAATATGAGCCTCTAGGTTATCTGACCTTGTCTGCTGGAAATTGGCAGAATCGCCAAAAAATGAGGAGGGGGAGTAGTTTACTTGACATCAAGAAATCTCATTCTTTCATCTCTTGTGCATACCATCTACAGCGTATTAATGATTATAAGAGGCTGAAAGTTATGAATCAAGTTTGGTACATAATTTTTTTTCTTCATCTCTTATCTGCTAAGTATCCAACTGCCTCGTCTGAGTCTTTCCATTCAGCACCTTCAGGAGATTACCCTGAGTACAAAAGAAATGTGACTTAAAGGCCAGACAGGAGAAAAAAAGTAAGTAAGCAAGCCAAATTTTTTGCTTTTCCGTGATGTCTCAGAGTATTATCAGAAGCCAAGGACTTCAGGGAAAGATGTCCCAGACAGAGGCGCCATGGAGGAGGGGGGAACTGTCTGACTCATACTCCTTTCTAGGCATCTAAAGCACTAAAGAAATCTACGTACTAAACCTGATTAATTTCCAAAAATACAGCAGTGGTTCTGCCCTCCATGGTTTAGGAAACCCAATTACAGTCACACTCCAACAGGCAAATCCAAATGCTGCTAAAAGAGTTTATTAAAGACCATACTAACAGTTCTCATAACAATGGCACGTACAATGATTCAAAATCATGACAAATAGCGTGGAGTTTTGAAGAGCATTTTAACACACCATGGACAAGAAAAAAGCAGATGTGCTGTCTCAGAACTCTACAAGCAGGCCCATGAAATACAGGAGTCACATCATACAGCTAAACAAGTGTCAGAGAAAATAGAAAGGAAAAAAAAGTCATTCAATATGCAGTCCTTGAATTTATTGACAGTATTACAGTACTTTATGGGCAAGGACTGGCTTGTTCCAGCTGCACTTTCCAGAGCACAAGGGCAGCTGGAAAAGCAAAAATATCCCCAATAAAAACCCTCCAACAAACATGCCTCAGGTGCAATCACCACTCCAGACCTTCCTGCTTACGAATTTTCAGTCAGAAATTCTAACCTCCCTGCAATTACTTTGCTCAGGACACTGTTTTGTTTTTTAAGAAAACAAAACCAGGATGGTTCTTTAAGACAGTGCAAAAATATTTCAATAGTATTGTCAATGGTATTAGAAGATTACTGACAATCAGCATAGATCAACCACAGCACGGCCAACAGCATCTCCAAGATCAGAAGCAAATGGACGTGCTGCCCCTTGACCAGCACTCCAGACTGAGGGCTTCCAGAGGGGAGGTGTGCTCCTCTCTCCCAAGCAAGCCATCATTTCTGGGTTCATGGTGAGGAATGGTCTTAGCTACTCCAGGGTAATAAAATGCTACAGAAAGCCTGCAATATTAAATTCTCCAATCCTCTGTCAAACACTAACAAAAGAATATTGAAGTGGAAAAAGCACATAGCAGCCATGTGATTCATAATGGCTCTAACTCTACGATTCTGACGCTGATCCCTTCCCAACCGTGTTGGTCACGGCAGCCCGAGCATGCCTTACGGAGCTGAGCAGCTTACAGCACCCCCACGGCTATCAGGGACTCCCAGCAGCATGTGGGGATTTGTATTCTCCGAGACACACCAGCTAATTACAACTGCAGCCTGCTCCTGGTGCGCTGCCTTTGCAGCTTTTGGCTATGAGATATCAGGCCCCATTCCAGGCTTGTGGCCCTGGTCTTGCCCGTGCTCACAGTAGCACATCTGTGGACATACATTCATTCTGTGTACATCTTCAGAGCCATCTGCAATCTCTTCTTTAAGCAGATGTTGAGGTGTCTGTATATCACGTTGGCATAATCTGTGTCAGAAGATCCCCAGGCAGCTCCACAGTACGTGAATTCAATGAGAGATAACTGTGCTTTGTCAAACCCTCCCAAATCATCTCCTCCCAATTTCCACACAGTTGTTTGCATCGTAGTGTGATTACGCAGAACCTTTTTAATGCCTGCCAAATTCAGAGGATAAAATCACAGTGCTGCATATCAACAAAACCCAGCAATTCCAGCCTCCAATATAAAATAATTTATATACACAAAGCAGAATTTACATTTTAAATAAGAAGAGATTGTCTCATTCTCTACGGTGTCTTACCCAGCTACTAAAAAATAAATAATTGACATCAGATTGATGGATTTGTTTCCTATACAGCACAGGTGCGCTATCAGAGCTGACAAAGACAACATGAAAAAAAACTTTTGCAATTATTAAAAGAATTGTTGAACACTTGCACATATTGGCACAAGGCAGAAGAGGAAAGGGAACATTACACAGCTCAGCTCAGGTGCCTTCCTCTGTGGAGCGGGACTCAGATTTCAGCTTCACAAATTCCTTGGCAACTTCATCATTGGTCCTCTGAGAGAGAATCCTCAGGATTGTGAGTCCAGTCTCATCCATGTGAATCCTGCGCCCGAGAGGGCACCAGCAGGCACAACTTCCTTTGTCTGCTATGTCTCTGAGCTGCATCACTGCTATCCCCAGAACCCGGTCCTCCCGGGCAAAGCAGTAATCCTTCACACAAACTTGGAGCTCGTAGGCATCAGGGCCATCTTCATTCCCAAGGATGCTGAAAAACACACACAAGTTCACTTACAGTGTCTTGACTGCAAAAACAAAGGTGCCAGCAGCTGACTGGAGGGCTCCGGTAAGTCACAGAAAACACCTCTCTACAGAAAACTCTGGTCAGAAAGAGAGAAGTAAAACCTGCAGCATGTGGGCATTTTTGCCAATTTATAGCAGATAAAGAAAACCTGGTTACTGAAGAAGAAAAAAATAAGCAACCCCTTTCAAGCTGCCTTTGCAACTTGTGTGTGTGTGAAACTGTGAAATGAGAGGAGTGGGAAACATTAAAGCCATGCTAATAGATTTTCAACTCAGATGACTTTAAACATTTCTGTTTCTGCTAAGGGTGGCTTCATTTCAGAATTACTATTTTAATTAGATGAAGTCTTTATTAAAGATTCAGAACCTTCCATTAATGTGAAAGCTAATAAAAATAAACCCCCAAACTTTGTGATGTTTCTAAAATTAAAAGAATAAAAAGAATAAGATCTCTTCACTTAGAGGAAGCCTGCCTTTCCTCAGAGAATGGAACAACTATATGAACACTCCATTCTCTCCCTTCTCCCTGAGATGTTTACAGCCTTTTGTTGGTCAGTTCTCCTCATCTCATTCTTATATGTACAGCTGAGACAGCTCAAGCCTGCAAGTCCCTCTGTTAAGCCTCCCAAGAAGGAATATGTTTTTGTAATAATGAAAGAAAATGAAATAAGAAGAGATCAATAGGCGATCTGAGAAACACAGCAATTTTAGCAGTGCAACTTGCTACCAATTCCAAGGGCTGTATCCTTGGAAACAAGTTCCAAAAGCATGTCCCACAGGTCAAGTTGGGATAAAAAACCACATTAAGATTAAGAAATAAATAAAAATGAACTTTTAGCCTCAATTCTACCAATAAAAAATACCAAATTCATTTAAATGACAGAGGACAGTGAAATGTGTTCATAGAACACACAGAGCATTTCAGAAGGTAGCCAAAGGACACTGCTGGTATTGAACAAACCCCCGTGTCCCACCCACAGCAAAAACTTCCATAATCCAGCTTTTCTGCCAAGACACCAAAGACAGGACCAAGCTACTGGTTCATGTACTCCTCTTGGCCCTTAGCAGGCTATCTGGGGACACTGGAATCTGGGAACACACTCTCTGCATCTGCACTTGCCATGCCAGATAATCAGGATATTTTTCACACTTACAAATGAAAAGTTTCATTGTATTTTGGAGCCCAGTTGTTGCTCTTCGACTTGGTCGTGAACTTTCTCTTCTTGTCACTCTGGTGGGGCCCAATCATGGTGATTTCAACAAATGGACGGAACATGCCAGATGTCTGCCACTTCAGGTCATTGGCTGCCACAACTGGAAAAGAGAGTAACAACCTGGTTTACAGCAAAAACTCATTTGTACTTGTTGCCCTAGACAACCTTCAGCTTTGCCATACTTTCAACGTGTTGTTTCTAACTCAATATATGACAGTGTCACAACATGATAAGTGTCACAACACATATGGGCAGGACTTTTTTGAAATACAAGGATATTTTTTTTGATTTAGTTTAAGTTCTGTGAAAGGAATTTCGTGTTTGGGACAGTACGTAACTTCTGCCATACAGATTGTCAAGAAATAAGCCCAAGAAAACAGGCATTCCTGCCGCTCCGGGCAGGCTGTCCTGACAGTTCCATGCTTATTATCACCATTATGTGTGGGATAAGAAAAAAAAAGGGGCATTTTGGAGGTCAAATATTAAGGTGTTTGTTGAAAAGGAAAATGGGACTGCAGGTAAGACAAACAAAGCCCATGAGCTGTGGGTGGTTCCAGGATCCAGAATTATTAGCTTTTAATCATCATTCTATCTCAGGTCACAGGGAACAGACTAAAGCAGAGGAAGTAGCTCTGAAAATCAGCTTTTGCACTTCAGTGTAGATTTAACCAGAAGAGAGGCCTGAAGAACTGTTTATATAAATCTTCAGAGGAAATTAAAGTAGTTAAATATGCTGTATTCGAGCAAAGGAGATGAAGGAAAAGGAACCCTGGGATGAATCATTGCTTTTTTTATTTCCAGAGTGGCTGTTCAGGGACCAGTGTGGCCTTCAGGATGGGGGAGAGGAGCCTCTGAACTCTGACTGGCTCTCTGATCTCTGGGTGTACACTGAGCAGTTTCGCAAGATCAGCCTGCCCTGTTCTTTGCAGCACAGACTAAACTGTGGCGCCTGATGAGAGCCATCATCTGATTTTTGTTTACTTGCATACATCGCTGCCAATAAACAACCTGGCTGTGCACTGCCATGTCACTGGCTGGACAAGCTCATTTGCCGTTTCTCTATGCGTCCCTGATGTGAAACAGAGAAAGCAATTCTGGCCTGAGATCCCACAAGCTAACACAGAAATATCCTGACTGCCAGCTGGAGATTTGCCCTGGCAAGCCTGAGCAGCAGCACGTGCTTTGCCATACCTTTCACCGTGACCTTGTGTTCCCCAGTTCCTGGGTGGGTGTACAGGTCGATCTGGATGGACACTTCTCCCACGGGATCATCCACACCAGAGCCTGTTGGAAGAAAAAGGACACATGGATTATTAGTCAATGGCACAACTCTTTATGGCCTCAGGAAGACAAGGTGGTGTTTTCACAGCACACCTCCCAGAGTCAGCTATTCAGTCAGCAGCACTGAACAATGTCATGGTAGTGCAAGAAAACATCAGGCTCACATGCCCAAGACACATAAACACCAACACTTCTTCCACTCCACCGAAGATTACATCCTATTAAGAACATCAGTGAAGATTTTTAAAGAATTTAAAAGACCTAGCGCTCAACAGTGGACCTTCATAGGGAGCAAGGATTTTTCAGAGGTTCCTGCCAAGCTGCTGTGTATACATGCAGGCATTCCAGCAGTGGGTATTGGCATTCCTGTCTGCTCAGGGNGAGCCATAGTGCAGTCTCACCCTCCAAGAACCTTTCTGCACGTTGTACATCACCTAAAAGTTGTCATCCTGACTGTTTATCTGCTTCCCTTTGGAGGACGATGAGAACCCCTTCTTTGTTGTGCATCAAAAATGATCAGAGAGAAGCACTCACAATTTGCATATTTATTTCCCTTTATCAATTAGCTAGGGAGAAAACAAGATGTAGCTTCAAAAGGAAAGGATAACATGTTCATAAAAGAGGGAGATCTCATGAAGCTTACAATTAATATATTATGATTTTTTCAACTTTTTTAACTTTTAATCATAATTATCATCATGTAATACCTGGAAATTACATTTTTATGGTAATAAAATTAAGATGTCATGTAAATTGCAGAAAATGACTGCTTTGCAAAATGAAAATCAAATTTCAATAAGAGAGTGAGATTGATTTGACTTTCTCTTTGATAACTGCCTGACCTCAGTTTGACAATTAGCAATGCTGTTGTAATCGAGATACCTAGAGGGTAATTGAGTACCTATGAATAGCAGTTATCTTGTCAAATTTGTATATTTGATATATTTCTAAGTGAAAAACTTGTCTGTTTGAAGTTCTAGATAAGGAGATTGAAGGATATCATTACACAAACATTTTGAGTAGACTGATCTAACAAGCCAACTTTCACAAGAATGGTCTGCAAGCAGCAAAAACACTAATTTAAAAACCAACAGGTTGAGTGTCAACCTGTGCAATCCTCTGAGGAAAATTATATGCCACAGAACTGTAGGCAGTGAAAGTCACATTAATATACCAGTGAAAGTACCTAAACAACCAAAACAGAACCTCAAATTATTACCTCAGGGTAGATTTTCATTCTTGACCTGAGTACATTAAACAATCTTTAGGCTGTAACAAATATGTTAATGTACAAATATGCTGAATGTACTGTTTCCTCCCTGCTAAGAAGGGCAATACTGGTTTCTTTTTTTCTATATATAAGCGCAGAGCTTTAAAATTGGTAGGCTTAATTATTGACCTGATCCACCTGATGGTGTGGGTCTGTCACACTGTTGGCATTTTCCACCTAACAGGTTGAATTACCAACAGCATGTAATGGCCATGTCCACAGAAACATCAGCCACCAAACATTTAAGCCTTTATTGATCTTTAGTGTAACTAGTAGGTTGCAAAGGAGATGCTAATGCCTCAGAAGAATGAGAGCAGAATCATAAGACAAAACTCATATTACAGTTCTTTCCTACCTTCATTCTTGTCTTTTCATATAAAAATCTTGTTCTATGAACTGAAATTTTCAGAGACAAAATACTACTCTGAAGATGGCCAACAAAAAATATCTGAGCATGCACAACTGTGTGCATACACATACTTATGTGTATGTGTGACACATACTTGTCACACACTTAGTGACAAGCAGATTTAATTCTTGACATGAAAGTCTCATTGGTATTGCAATGCTGAAAGGTGAAACTGCAGAACTAAGCTGGTGCAAAGGGTTATAATGGGCTTCACCTCAGATAATGAAAAGACTTTGAACAGCAAAAATTAAATTAAGAGATGAAGCACTGCAAAACTTAATATTTAGGGGTCCTCTGGGCATCCAGACCTCTAGATAACCCCCCTTCAAGCCAAATGATTCAAGCTTGGCCATAACCATGAGTGCATATCCAACATTCCCACGTATTACTGTAGCCCTGCTCAGCAGATCACATGCATGCAAGCCCAGGACTTCAAACACACACCCCCACAGAAAAGGGTAAGGGAACAAGTCTGCAGCAACTCTCAAAAATCAGTCCATTTTCAAGACCATCTTCACATCCCATGAATAAATCTCAAGCTTGGGAACAGGCTCTCAGGCAAGGCAGAAATTCTAAACCACACAACCTGTGGCTCAGTCTGTGGGATGCAAGCATTCAGTGGAAGTTGACTTCTACAGGGGAACTACAGGGAACAGGACTCTGGAAAAGGTTTCTGAGCATGGGCAAGATGACTTCAAAAGCGAGGCAGTTGGGTAATGTTGTTATGGTAACAACATTAATCTTGAACATACCCTTATCAGGAAGAATGTCCTCATTAGCGGTAAACCTTATACCTTTCCCATCATGCACTGAGACATGAATTCAAAAGGCAAGAAAGCAAGCAGGATAAAGAGAGAAGAGTATGAATTACAACACAAATAGCAATGTCACTTAAACACAAGGCAAATATTCTAGCTCTCAACAGACAACATATCCTCCTAGATCTTCTGCACCAGGATTTGGAGAGCAAGGCTGTCTGCAAGTAAGGCGTAGTCTGAGTTAAAACAGAACAGAATTTGTGCTGGCATAACTAAACTGCAGCCCTGATCCGAATCTGCAGAGCAAACATTTAGCAGCAGAGTGGCATAGAAGTCTACTTAGTAATGAAATGAAAGCAGTAGGTACCTCACAAACTGGAAGGTGCAACCACTGAGCAGAGAAGTAAGAGAAGCAAACAGCATTTAAATGATACTGCATGGAGCCATGTCCTCCCATGAGCTCATGGCAGTTATGCAAAGGGAAATCTCAGTCACAGAGCTCTGGTAAGTAAATGTTGGCTGTAAATAGTGGTGCTGTCCCTTATGTCCCTCCAACCTGTGTGCAGCCCTCTAAACCCATCTACCAGCCATGGTTAATGAGAAGGGTAAGCAAGCAATATCCTTCTTTAGCCCCATCTTGGCAAGGAGTCACAGAATCACAGAATATGCAGAGCTCGAAGTGACCCACAAGGGTCATTGAGTCCAGCTCCTGGCCCTGTACATGACCAACCTAAGAGTCACATTTGCCAAACATTTCTTGAACTCAGACAGGCTTCGTGCTGTGACCATTTCCCTCAGGACCCTGTTCCAGTGCCCGATCACCCTATAGGGAAGAACCTTTTCCTGATACCCAACCTAAACCTCTCCTGACACAACTACAGGCAGTTCCCTCAGGTCCTG
This sequence comes from Rhadina sibilatrix, assembly GCA_013400275.1. Taxonomy (NCBI): domain Eukaryota; kingdom Metazoa; phylum Chordata; class Aves; order Passeriformes; family Phylloscopidae; genus Rhadina; species Rhadina sibilatrix. Next base: position 24,855 of record VWYO01027285.1, read on the forward strand.
TCACTGGGCAGCACAGAAAAGAGACCAGAGTCTTGCCTTTCTCAGAGATATCCCAGCACTGATTCTGCGGTATTAGGTGGCATAGCTCAAATCATTTATGTCCCAAATAGGTCCAAAATTCTCAAGCCTATTAATGTACAAAATACTGATTTGGACCAGTGGCCTAGCACGCCCAGTACTTGTTCCCTACAGTGGCTTAGACTAAGTTACAAAGAAATGCCATCAGTTAGCTTTGAGATTTAATTGATGACCTTGAAACATGTGCATATGATGCCCTAAAGCCAGAGCTTCATTCTTTCTAAGCTTTTTAAAAAATACATAATTACCCAAGACACCTACTTCTGTGGCAGCCCTTTATATTCCTGCTTCTGAGAGGTAATGATAATGTTCCATTATCTTTGTGTTTCTGCCAAACACCTGCCCCCAGTAAAGCTCTACTGCCAAATCATGCATTGCACGAAGCTGCTTTCTCATATCAGTTTTGAATTTGTCAGTTTTGTGACTTCAATGGAACACTTTTCTTCCTCTAATTTTAAGTACTCTTGACTGTAGTATGGACCGCTGCACACTTTCTTATATCTTAGCTCAGCATGACAATTTAACAGTATCCACATAAAAAACTAGCTTCAATAAATTCATACTTTGGATACATAATGGGAAATATGTGCACAGAACAGCAACGATTGTAAGCACTCAAGTGTGCCTTCAAGGTCCCCATTAAAACGTGGTTTGTGTAAGTCATGGCAACAGCCAGGTTCCTGGAGTCCCTAGTGGATGTAGCAGTCTTTGACCCGTGTGGCCACTGGATGTCATCGTTGCTCTGCTGGGACACAGCTACAGGACCTGATCTTTTATTAATTTCAGTGTTCTAATGCAGTATGTTTCAACATAAGGAAAACCAGACTGTGCTGCTATAGGCAGGGATCACAGAATCACGAGGTCATCAGGAAGAGACCTGCAAGGTTATCTAGTCCAACTGTTAATCCAGCATCACCAAAATCATCCCTAAACTATGCCCCCAAATGCCACATTCAGATACCTCTTGTACACTTCTAGAGATTGCACACTTCTACACCATCTTCCTGGGCAACTTATTCTAATGTTTAGCCACCTTCCTAATGAAAAAATAAATTCTCATATCTAACCTGAACCTCTCTGGCACTACTTCTGGCCATTTCCTCTCATCCTTTCACTTGAAACATGGAAAAAAGACCAACTTGCACCTCACAACCTCCCTTCAGATAGTTTCAGGCCCCCTCTGAGCCTCCTCTTCTGATGACTCAACGCACCAAAACGAAACCAAACTTTCCTCTTTAGAAACAAACCCTGTTTTGCACACAAAAATCTCTGAACTTTCTACACTGCTAGGGGTATGCCAGTATCCAGCAACCTCATTTGCACACACAGGAAAGTATGTGAGCTAGGGAGTGCTTTCCCCTTGATCCTCGGCCTTGATGTAATGATATGCTGGCAGAGTTAATACAGTCCATGGGGCTGCCAGCTCTCTTAGGCTTAGAAGGATTGAAAGAAAAAGGATCCCATGCAAAAAGATTGCAGAAGGACATGCCATGGAATTGTGTGACTTTGCTGCTGGGATGAAGTAGCTTAATGCAAAGCTTTTAATTAAACAGCCTGAAAACACAAAAATACCAGTTTTGTTTAGACCCAACCCTTAGTAGCATCTGTCTCCTCTTACTGAGAATAGTGACATTCACAGTCAGCAAATGAAGGTCCTTGACTAGAGACTAAATTACTCTGTACAATAATATGGAGACGTTCACATGAAAGCAGTGAAATTAACGGTTTACTCCTCCAAATTCAATGGAACAGCACCACTAAGCCATAAGGCTTCTCAAAGAGTCACCAAACAGTTTGGTGACCCATCCCAGCAGCTTAATAATATGTTGTGGTGATTTGTAATCATCTAGCTCACACATACTCTGTACCTGCTGTAGACAAAACAGTGCATTTGTTGCTCTCCTAAGAGACTTCTCCCTTTTACAGGCAGCCTGTAACTCTGTGACTCACCACATTGCTGTCACTCAGCCTTAGTCAGGGCCACACGGGCTGTGCCAGCAGCTGGCCTGTGACACAGGCCCTGACTGGTTTCTGCAGTAGTGTGTTGCTGAAACTGTGCCTCACACCACTGCATAAGCCTCAGCACAGTAACTTCAAATTTCGCTTAAGCTACCCACCCACATTAATTCATGAAACGTGACTGTCAAGTGAGGACTGCAGAGAAAAAAAGACCACCAACAACCCAGGCCTTATGTTTCACATATTTCTGCTCTCTCCAAATGTAGTCATGGAGTGACAAATAACCCCCTTTTCCTCCTTCCCAGTTTCAATAACTCTGAACTGTCTCACTTTCAAAAGCTTTACTGCCAAAAGCATTCTACAAACTGGTAGTACAAGGCAGAGAAATTACAAGCAGAGCCAAGAGCTCCATTGAACTCAGCCAACACAAAAGAGTCTTACCCTGAGCTGTCTGAGACTGGACAAATGTTTTGATAAGAGTGTCCGTGGTCTGAGTGTAGAGGGAGAGAGCATATCGAAGTGACTGTAGGTCTGGACTCTTCTCCAAGAAGGTTTTCTTCAGACCATTCCCACCAGCATGGAAATATTGCTAAGAGTAAAAAGAAATAGGAAAGGTACTGAGCAAGAATTGCAACCAGCAACCAACAAGTATGTGCAGTTGTGTGTACGGATAGGAAACAGCTGGAAAAATTCAGGAAATAGCTTCTGTACTGGAAACCCAGCTATTAGACCAGCTGATACAACTAGTTGTTCATGGCATTCCTCTTCCAAAGCATTTAAATATGAATATGCTGACTCCCAGCATGCCAGTTCCCTGAATCTTTTCAGGTGTACACAAACATGGCAGTATTCACTTAGAGCCTTTATCATTGTGACAGCAAGGACAAACTCCTGCTATCTCCCAAACCAGCACAAGCACTGTCATCCCAAAGGGGATTTGGGGATGGAGTTAGGCAATAGCTAAGACAGAAAATCACTTACTTTGATTGTATCCAGTGCCAGATCCAGAACAGCACACTGCTTTGGAGTGAGGCTCCTGGTTTCTTCTCTCACCATATGATCCTGCAAACAACCATTGTATTTGACATGAGCGTGCTGTCAGAGGCTAAAGGAAAAGGAGTCCCCAGTATCACCACTTTCTCTGGATTCATGCTGTGTCTATGTGGCAGCAGCATTAATTCAGCTGTTCAAGGAATGTTTAATGGAGTCTCTCAGAGTCATTTATTACAGCTTAACTTGGAAATAAACTCATTTTCTCTCTTTCTTGCAGGCACAGAAGACATAAATAAGGAAAGAACTGGACAAAGGTAAGTGATAATTTGAAACCACAGTTTGTCTCTCAAGAAAACCCAAACAGAAGCCTGCCTGCCAGCACTGTCATTCTAGAAAAGCCATAACAAAACTCTCCAAATACCACTTAAATCAAGGAATTCTGAGAACTAGACATTAGTCAAAGTATTATGTCTGTCATTTGTGGATTTTTTTAACTCTTCCAACTACAAAGGTCACTAATTTATTCCATCATTTGTGTAAAAGAAGAAAAACAAAAGAAAACAGGTTTGCTAAACAAAGATGATGTTCCCATTAAGACCCACCAACTCTAACAGCAAAAAGCCAGTAATCGTTTGGGAAAGAAAACTCCCTTTTCTGCATGGGAAGCACATTCCTGTTAGACTCTGGCTAACTACAAGGATGTGCCATCCTTTGGCATTTCACTAAGCTCTTTCTCTCTGATGCTTAGTCTGGCTCTTAGGGGAAAACAGCATATTTTAGGAAACCAAAGCTTTGCACAAACCCATATTCTAACTGAGCAGCTGCGGGGTCAGGCCAGTTGACTTCAGGTTGGGTTCTAAAGCATTCATAAAAAAGATGCATGCAAATAAGGCAAAGGCTCTTTATCCCTATTTTAAACATGTCATAGGCCCCCCTAGACACTTTCCACTAGACACTGAGACACTCTGCTAAATTGCCTCTGTGTAAAGTACACCTAGCGTGCGGCATCATGTATGTGTTTCACAGGGAGAGACCTGCTGGCTATCTTGCAGCTTGCTGGTTCTTCACACTGCCTAGTGCTGTCCCCATTCATTATCCACTGCAATCTATCTCCTGCCTGATGGAGAGAGGGCTCTCTGCAGTCTAGGGGCAGCCACAAGACATTTGCCATACTTCTCACAGACTTCTAGCTATCAGCTTTACACTCTGAAGCCTTGAACTGTAGACAAGATGCTTCTCAAGTTGTCAGATTCTCAGAAAAGTTCACACCCTGCTTTCTTGAGTAGCAGAGATGTGCCTTAATGTACCTTTTCCCTCACACAGGATGTCCCTAGTCTGGGGACTGTGCGGGGGCACAGTACTTGGTGAGCTGCAGTGTGTCTTTTGTTGTGATATGTTGTCCTGAGGGGAGCAACAGCTCTCCTCCTTCTTCTTCATGAGCTGGGGGTAATTCAATTGAAGATGATGTGGCTTCACGCTTCAGTACACAGAGACTTCAGTATACAGAGGGTAAAAGCGTTCTTTTCTCTGTCTGACAGTCAGATTAAACACAAAATCAGCCAGAGCCCAGAGCCACATTCATGGGAGAGGCCACTTTAGTCAGGGTAGCTGTGTTCCCAAGGTAGAGCTACTTTCATATCTGCTAAAATGACTTTCTAGGCCTGCCTGCCAGATTGCCCCAACTGCCACAGAAACCAGGTGGTCAACACTTCTCTCTCAAACACCTACAGAGCTCATTCAGCCCCACTGAGAGGCCACTCCACCCGTGCCCATGCTGTCAATGCACAGTAACACATCACTGCTTTCTCTGAGTTTCCCAGTGTCATTTTCTTCAACACATTATGTAAAAATAACCCAGAGACTGGACTGGTAATATTTGCACCTACTCAGAGAAGAGCCCACGACTGTCATTCCTCTGCTTACCTGCCCTCTGCAAATCCCACACTGTTCCTATAAAGAACTGTGCACAGTGCTACCTTGCACTTCCCAGATTGCCAGCCAGGAGCAAGAAACAAATATTTACATCAAATAATTATGCAAGTTGAAGCAGAGGAAGTAAAAAAAAAACCTCAACAAACTTTCCCTGAACGCTCAGACTCATCCTTGTATTCTCCATAGGTATTTTCAGAAGAAACTCTGCGGTCAGAGCCTGGCTGCTTACCCTGGGGGCAGCACAAGGGAGGGGAGGCAGCTGCTCCCTGCTCCAGTTGCTGGCTATTAAGCTAACTGAGCAGAAAGAGTTTGATAATAAGTGGGAAGCAGATATGTGGCACCAAGGAGCCAGGTTTATGGTTAGCTTTCCGAGGATTTTAAAATACACTGTGAAATTGATTTGTCATCAGGACGAGGGCCTGTGCTTGACAGGTCTGTCAATCTCAGTTTTCAGCTGAGTTATCTGATTCACTAGGGCTCTGTTCTCCCTGTTCTATTTAAGGCCAATAAAGCTTAAAATCCATCGCATAATTTTCCTAGGCTTTTAGTGGAACTGAAAAATGCAGAGGAGAGGGGCTCTGAAGAACCATGCCTTAAAGAACCATACATATTAGCTTGTATGTGCCTGCAAAAACAAAAGGACAAAAAATATAATATCCATGATTCCTACATGGACTCAAACAATTCTTACTCTTATAACACTCCTAGTCTACTGGAAATTTTTGGACATAATGTCATTTCCCTTATGCTCTCCAAAGTTTAGGTGCTTTCACACTTGAGCATGACTCTCTTGCCACATATAAAATCCTGTGTACCTGTACAGCTGCAGTTCTATATGTGGATATGCAAATAAAGGCTTGAACACACACCAGGGCTTGCCTGATTTGTATGATTATGTGCATTTCTAAAAGTCAAGCCTTACAGTAACTGAACTGAAGACCGGCCACTGCTGAGGAATGGCCTTCACCTGACCAGTACAAATGGAAACCAGCAAAGCTTCCAACCCATTCCTGGCAAAAGGTGCTCAGTATATGCTTAGAAATTCCATAATGACAAAATATGGAACAAATAAAAGATAATAGTGAATTTCAGTGGCCATGCCCAAGAAGGCAAGCAAACCACAGGAACTGACCTACGGGAAGAAATGGCAAATTCAGAACTCTGCCCTCAGACAGCAGGAGTACATGTAAAAGGCAGGGATGGTGTCTTTTCCTCCACATGATGAGTCCCTGCTGATGCTTTTGCAAGAGAAAGGGGAAACTCACAGGAAACAGAAGTCACACTTGGATGCTGTGGTTCAGCTGCCACTCTTCTGGGCTGGCTACAAAGCTCCTTTCTCCCCATTTTCCCATGGAAGGAACACACAGCATTGCAAACGTGGAAAACAGGAAAGGTAACACAATCCTCACGAGCCACCATGTCACCAGATATGACAGCCTGTCTGTGGGAGTGCACAAGGCCATCACTCAGCACAAGTGACAGCTATTCCCCTGGGGAGCCACACTTGGAGGTTCATGCTAGATGACTATTAACTGCTATGCACCAGCCTTAAAATGTAGCTGGAGAACAGGTGCACATCAAACAACACACCTGCATGCCCTGATCACTTGGTAGGACCGCTAATAAGCACTACCTTAAAGGAGCTGTGTACTGGCCACACAAACATGTGTGGAAGATATATCTGCTGGGCAAGAGACATAGGTGTATGACAGCCGTATTAGTGTGCAAGACAAATGCCTTTTGAAACTGCAATAATCACTTAGGAGAATGTCCTTTGCACTGGGAAGATTTCCCTAATTATGCTCTGACAGAGTTCAGGTCCAGGTCTGTGGACATGGGACACAGGGTACTGTGGATTTAATTAGCATAGCCAGTTTGATAACCAAGATGCCTTGGCAAGAACAGAGCTTTGAGGATTACAAGAAGACTGGATTAAGGAGAAGAAGATTGAATCAACTTCTTCAAGCAAGAAATGTTGTAAAATGTATAAATTAGTCTGTGTGACATTTAACCTAATCATTGTAGTAAAAAATTACTAGCCTTCCTAGAATAGTATATAAACATTTGGAAATCTCAGTAAAAACAAGCTCTGATCACCAAATCTCCCTCTCTATCAATGGTCGATACAGCTCCATCTCCCTTGCAGCAGACTGTGCACTGTGACACTTCAGATTTAGACCTCCTCCTCTTGCACAATACCAGTCTTATAGCACAAGTGAAACCACAGCACAGTGCAAGCTGAGTGCTGTAAGGTGTCACTATTTTCATACCATTCCTGTCGTGATCAGTGAATTAGTGCTTGACTTGCTTATGATGAGGTGGCGTGCACTTCATAATGCTCATGTCATGCACTGTCACGTCATGCACTGTCAAAACACATCAACAGAGCTTTCATGCTAAATGCCAGCTTGCCTGTGAAGGGAGCCCACGCAGAAGGAATTTACAGACACAGGCTCTCTTCCATAAGCAACAGTTATTTTTGTAACAGTCTATGTAATTCATCCACATCAAACACTAGTATCTTTCCAACCATTAGGGACTCCCTTTTATAAATGGGGATATGGAGGAGCTGGCCAGATATTGAGAAATCTACTTTTTTTCATTTTAAATCAGTGTACCAGACTTATCACTGCGTATACAGAAGAGAAAAACTACTTTGATGATTAAACACACAGTAAGATTTAATGTTAAGCACTATGCTAATGTTAGTAGAATGAATTTAAAAGCACATTTAATGCATTTAAAGGCATTTCTCTACAACTGCATTCAGTGACAAACCACTGGAAGCACAAGACATGCTATACACTACAACACTTCCATGCTTACACACAGGGACATTAACACAAGCCATGCAGGACAATACCTTCAACTTCGACAAGTGTCCCAGTTCCTTAGCAGCACTGAAAATCAACTGTGTGCCCTATGGTTGCAGAAGTTGGAAAAGAAAGGAGGGAGGGAAGAAAGGTTATAAACATACTTCACATATTTTTCCTTTGGGCAAGTCAAGTCAATTCACAGCAACTTTACAGAACCACCCCAAGGCTAGATGCAACAACTAGACTCCTTGCCAGTTAATTACCTAGTGAAAACCCTGGCATTTCTGCAGATGCCACATCAAGAGCTATTTCAGAGCACAATGTCTTGCTAACCAACTCACTCTTGCTTACAGCAGCCACTCACTTATACAGGATGAACCTTCAAATGGATTGCACAGGGTTGGGTTGAAGGCCATCTCCAAACACTCCTTTAGATTTCATATCTAAATACACATGAAGACCACAGAGGCTGGCCACAGCAAAAGATCACACAAGCCCAAGATAATAAGAAACTGTCTATAGAGGTAGAGCCCAGTCATCACAGTGGGGGCAAGCATAGATCAAATCGTAAACAAAACTGGACCTCAGCTGTTTAGGGCAGAGAGATTTCCAAAGCCTAATGAATACTACAGCATCACCTTCAAATGTCCCAGAGCTTGGCCAGTGGCTCTTCTTCCCCCTCTGTGCCTTACTGAAGCTGTATAACCAATGAAGAAACATAAAGGGAAAATGAACCCCAGTGACAGGAAAACTTGCTTCAAGGCACTTCACCACTCTCACTGTAAAAAATGTCTTCCTTTTATCTAGCCTAAATCTACCCTCTTGTAGTTTAAAGGCATGCTAGCTACACAATACCTATGTACCAACTGGTTATTTAGGTGCTTGGAAAATAAATGTTAACACATAAAATGTGTTTCAACTAGATCAGATTGCTCAGAGCCCTGTCTAACCTGGCCTTGAATGTTTCTAGGGATGGGCCATCTTGCATGAGGACTATTGGTTGTGCAAATTAAAGGTCTCCAGTAAATCCAATTCTCCCTCCCTCTCCATTATTATCCTTTCTTAACAGTCTTTAGCCCTCCCATTTAACCACAACAGCCTTGACCATGCCCCACCCCAAAATATCTCAAACTGTAATGAAGCAAGATGTAAACCCAGAATTATTATACTGCATTTTGCCCCTGCCAGTGTCACTCAGCTTTCCTTTGCTGCCCTCCCTGGTATTTGTTCATTGCCCTCTAGGTCAGTATTCTGTGGAACAAGAACTATCCCACACAGGGATTTGCAGAGAAGACCCT
>VWYO01027285.1:33969-92142 GCA_013400275.1 Rhadina sibilatrix
AACTGGCTTGTACTGCGTAGACTGCTGTTGGTTTTTTTTTTTTTTTTTTTTTTTTTTAAGGATTAGAATGAACATCAGTCCCTCTAAAAACTTCCCCTCAGCAAAAAGTCTCTATACATCTTGCGGGGGGTAGCAATAGAAAAACAGGCAGCTTATGGATGTAACACTGTAACATTCAGTGCAGAACTGAATTTTTAAGGTGAAGAGGCATTTTCTTTAGTTTTTCCAGCTTTGGAAATTTCTTCAAGCTGAAACTCTGTGACATGAAACCCCAGATCACCTCTTGATTTGCTCTACTTGTAACCACCAGCTAACCCTCACTGTTCCTCAGCCTTTTATGTTTGTTGAATACAAACTGACACAGAATGAACATTATTGATTTTGTAGCTAAACAGAAGCTCTTGATAAATGATTAAATTCACAACTTTTGGCAGAGGTGAAGGGGAAAGTGCAGGAAAGCACAATGAATCTACAAAGGAAAGCTCCTGAAATGAGACTGAGAGCTTGTCTTGCTGTCAGTATCCAATGGGTAGAGTTGAAGAGTACAGCTCCCTAATCTGAAAGAGCACGAATTTCCATGCATTTCCAGTAAGGAGGGTTGAACATGACTGCACATCAGCAGCAATAGAGAGATTTCACTGTGGGCCATGCCAAATAGTCGACCAAAATACAGGGTTTCACCAGCCTCTGCTACCCAACAGATGTGCCTGCTGTTCTATACAATTTGCTATGAAATTCTGTTGACTTACAGGTCTTAAAATTTAAGTTTTTTGAGCCCATTGATGAAGCAGGAAACAAAAACCAAAACATTTTTATATCTGGAATTTTGAAAAAGGGGGTAATCTCAAAACACAGTAACATCAAACTCTCTTAATTCAATATTTTCAACATCACTGGACACTTTTTTTTTAATATAAATTTGAACAATAACATTAACCAGCCCAGGCACGTAGTCTTGCTGCCTCAGGCTTCTAAGGAGGGCAGGTCAGTAACACTGAGCAATAGCCAGTGACTGGATACGCTTCAAGGAACAAAGCTGCTCAGATAACTCCCAGTTCTTGCACGCTAAGAAAATCCTCATCAATCAATGACAATCTCTGTCAATGTGTCTGCAAGGAGAAATTATTTTGCTGTTACACTGTGTTTGTCATCAATGCTGGTAAGATCTAATGAAAATCTGGACAGCTCCCTCCTCTGCCAAATGGCATTCTTGTAAACAAGATGCTGCACTCCTCAGGGAAGTTATTTATACATGGAAAACATATCACAAAGCTCTATGGACAGCATTTATTCCAGTTGGGCCAGGGAGTGGGAACAACTGAGCTTAAATTACCAGGTAGCTTGGAGACAAGCTGCCCACAATGGAATTGGTTAAAATGTCAAGGATAGAATATGAGGACTTAAATCCTTCTTATGAATCATGCCTAGCTCTGCAGCAAACACAGCTGGAAAGGGGATGGGCCTTCATGCTGTTTTTTTCTGGCTCTTCCATAATGTAAACTGTATTTTCCTAAACTCTTCAGAAACAAGAAACACACCTATAGTCTACAACACAGCGATTTTAAATTCCTTGTTAATGGTCTGATGCCTTCTTGTCCCTTCAGTGAAAGCATGTAGAGAAGGATCATCAGCTGACTCAAGTCTAATTGTTGGAAGCCAACACACCTGCACTGATTTATACTCCAAGTGACTCAAATCCTTAAAGCTTAACTGTCCTACTGCTCAGCTGAAAAAGTCAGAAAACAAAAGCCTACTGCAAGTTTTTTGGATTCCAATTCATTTTTAAAAACCATATTACATGTGATGCTCATTTTTCTGAGACATAACAGTGAAAGGAAGTTTCATGTTGTATTGTAGATTTATCTTCCATATTTTTTTTTTAATTCCCATGTTTAACAACAATGAGATCTGATAACGTAATAGCATTTAAGTTCATTTAAAAAACTCTATTGTATCCGGCAATGTTTGTTAGCATACATTAAGATAAAACTATTTTTTAGTTGTTGTGGTGTATTAAACCACAAAAATTGACAAAATAAGCTTAAAAGTGGGGATGAAAAGAGGAAAATAATTAACTGTCAGTACAGAGAATCAGGCACATACGCAGTTCACAGACCACAGTTTTATTCAAGCCTAAGAAAGATTTTTCTCCTCACCACAAAGGCAGCCTTGAATTTTTCTGTTCCAAGCTAGCACAAGGGAGAGGATTCATTTAAACTAACAGAAGTTAAGAAAGTTTCAGAAAACTTCTTAAAGCCACACTCTCCTCCACCACAGAGTAGCTCTGTAGTGGCTCAGGCAGATAAGCCTGAAAAACAGTCTGGAAGTCAAATGCAAAAGAAAATTTAGTTCTTATCCTGGACCTAGTTCTCATTTAGTGAAGAGAAGTCTGAGAGGTAGAAAAAAGCACAGCAGGAGCAAGCACAAACAGATCTTCACAAGAATGGTTGCAGTGCACTGTGTGAAATAAATAAAGGAGAGGCTCCAGAGGAATCATCTGGGTATAAACTAAGCGCTTCTTCTCTTACCTGACTAGTCACTGATGGCATGGTACAGTTTCATCCTAAGCAGTTGAGAAAGAAATATATAACTAATCCATTAATATCACCAAGCGCTGTGCACTGAACCCCAAAATATGGATTCCCAGAGCGTATATCCACTCAACCAAGACAGAAGGTGTTTAATTACATGCTGGATCTTAAAACTAGTGAGATGTGAATTACTTGGTGAGTTACTGGAGATCATATTGCTGCTAATCTCACAAGCCACAGGCAGAGAGTGCTCAGAGAGATTGAAGTCACCCATCTGAAAGTCAGAAGGAGCCACAGATCAGGTCATTAGAGTGGGAGGGTGTAACACTGCACTGTGCCCATTGGATTCTTCACTGTGCTAACACTTTCTCACCTGAGCCCCACACAGTGAAATCTTCCAGAATCTATTTAAGTGGAATTTTTAAGTCTGGAGAGAGGTATTTAAGCACTGTGCAGTGGCAGGGTCATGCAAGTGACTGGTGAGGCAAACTGCAGGGTGACAGGAACCTTCTACCCAAGTATGCTTTCCATGATCTCCATCAAAAAGACTTCTGCACCTCCAGCACTTTTGCAGAAAGAAGGGAAAATATTCCACATAAGAGGTTATTTTCTACCATGAATATCTCCTACTCCTTAAGGGCTGCACATGAGTTTTAGGACAGAAATCCCTATCAGTGGTCCTTCAAACAAGACAGGCACGACTAGGGCCTTCTGCTGCTGAGGGCTGGGAGAAAAGTGTGTTACAGTGTCCAAGGCTATTTGAGTCTGATGTGCTTTCAGACAAGCACAGCCAAATTGGATAAGACTGGCTTGGCACAGAAGTAGAATAGCAAAGAGAAAGTACTGCTTCTGCCCATGCTGGCAGTCCCAAATTTTACCTTGCTTTGCCTTGCCCTGCTAGCCTTCACTGCTGCGAACGATGAAAATCTGGTGGTAACAGAATAAATTGCTATGCCCCAGAGAACAGTGGAATCAGCTCTTCGTCCTTGCAGCTTATGCAGCCTTACCATCAGTTCCCTGCTCAAGGACTACAGACAAGGCCATTTCAATCATTGCATTGTTCATAACAGTCCTTCTGGAAGAGCAACTCATTTCCAGTTTAGACTATTTCAGCTTCCTTGCTATCATACAACTAATTAGACACAAAAAAATCCAGCTATGAGCATTTTGTGCTATCTCGGACAAGAGAGTATATGCTTCAATTTGCCTCTCAATTTGAAACTGAAATGATGGCAACAAGAAACTATGAAAAAAACTTTAAGCTGCATATAGTAACATCCTGCAGGTTGGAAGAATTGGCTGATGACAGTTATTGCTTCCTGCGTGACACAAATACTGAATCACCTTTGAAATCCAAAACTACCAAGTATAAAGCTCAAGCAGCTCCTCCCTAGTCCTCTCTGAGGCCCTTGATCTCACTTGATTCCATTCCAAATGGGTCATGTTAATGCTGCTCCTACATGATGATTTAACACTTGTTCCCAAAGACCCCTTTTTAAAAAGTAAATCAACCAAGACAAAGAAATTTCATCTTCCTAAATTTATTTTCTTTTTCTTCTTCACAAATCATGAAGGCAGGCAGAAATGATTACTCCAAATCTGAGCTCAGAGAAAGCAGTCTTCAGCAAATTACACCTCACGCTAATTTCACGATTGTAGGTATGACAGCGCACTTCATCCCAACAGTTTTACTTAAAACCATCATTATCAAGGCCAGAGACAAGGACCTTTCCCCTCAGATCAAGGAACACCCATAGCAAGAGGCAGGTTTGCATCATTTCCCTGCATACTGCAACCCAAGAAGCCCAGTCCAAATATGTGAGTGAACTTGTGAATAGTGAAAACCACTATTGTTCTACCCACTGCTGGGAAAAACGTAAGGCTGCATAACTGAGCTACAGACTGCAAGTTCACTCTAACAGCAAGATGAAAAGAAGTTCTGGATCATCTGTAAATAATGAGGTTACAGCCCAAACTTCACACTGCCTCCAATGGAGTGTCATCTCCCAGAGCAGCTGGGCATGCGTGACTGACATTTAATCCGTTTCTCTAGTTTCTCAGAACTGGAGAAGAGTTAATCTTCCATTGTTGAAAGCATCACTGCATTCATGACACACATTCATCCAGCATGTCCACACAGCTGAACAATTATACAAAAGACTGCCTTTGAAGAAAAACTATCTGGACTCTCTTCCAGCTCCCCAACAACACACAGAGAGAAATCCTGTCAGCCAATGCTGGTGTTAAAGCTTTCTGTGGAGGGTAAAAAGGGAGATGGGTGATTAAAAATTAAGCTCAAATCAACCACATCTATACAGAGACACTCTAGCTAATAGATGTTAGGGCAGAAGTGGCTACAGCCTACATGACCTAAGGCCATGAAGGCTAACTGTTCCATAATTCCCACATACACAGACAGCTCTCCTTAGAGGATAGCGAAACACTAATCTGTGCAAACTGATACATTGGACAGAAACTCCTTTTGGATCATGGATTTTGAATTCTGGTTTTTTTTCTAGAGCATGCTCTGTATCTTGCAACTCTACCATAAATAGAGATGCTCTCTTTACCAAGTTACAGACATGTTTTTCCATCCTCAGGCAGGCTACATGCAGACAAATTTACCTGGATGGATGACTCACTAGGTCAGGGGGATGAGTTACACAGGCAATGGCAACACTTTCTGGTATGAGTCAGGAAGGATAAAATGCTTTACCGTATGGTCTGTAAGAGGAGGCAGCACAATCAGCTTCTCCATGGTGTTCATTACCACCCTCCAGAGCTCTTTCAGCACCCGTTTCAACACTGTCTTTTCACACACAGTGGCAAACAGTGTCAGGCTGCAGGGAGACAGCAAGAACTGAGTAAGTTCAAAGAGCACAATATGCAACGAAAAAGGAGATGCATATGAAAGATTCAGTGCCCTATCCAAAGCAGTTTGTCATAATAATTGCTTTAAGGGTAAAAACCTTCTATTTTCTACAGCACAGCCTGTGGTCACCCTTGGAGTTCTAAAAAGCACTGGCCAAAATGGATGATTGACATTTCTAATCTCAATAATTTCTGTTTATTGACCTGGGGATTACAGAAGGTGTCACTTGGTGATACGCGGTTTGGAATAATACATATAATCCAAATAAGAGCAGGTACCATTGAATAGGATCCCTTGAAGAAGATGTATTTGGTTTACAGAGTATATAGAAAAAAAAAATATAAATACAGAATAATAGGTTTTAAGATCTAAGGGGTTACTATAATGATTTTTGATGAGTACCTAAATTGATACTTCCCAGAGTGTTGTGCAGAAATTCCTGCAGAGCTTCTGAAAGCTGCTGAAGTACCTAAATCTTTCACCTCTAAAACCACTCCAAAATATTTCTCAGACAACTCCATATTTTGTCATGATCGCATTTACCAATCACCTGCCACGTGTTCATCACATTGGCTCTAACACAAGGAGCTTTATTTCCCTAGGTTTTCTTCCTTTATTATTGTATGGGCTATAAAAAAGGCCAAGAAGTGCTAGAATCTTCTTTGAATCATTTGTTGAACTTCAGCATGCACTGATCACACTGTGAGAGTTACAGAACAGGAACTCTGTGGCCAGGAGCACTCTGACAGCTGACTCTTCTCCATTGCGTAACATCTTCTCCCACAGCTGGTTAGACAGTAAATGAACAAAACCGAACAGGGCTAGGACTGACGTGGGTGGGATGCAGCAGGCATTAAAAAAATACTCTCCTGCTGTAGAGGAGGGAGGAAAATAATCCAAGCGTGGATTATCTTAATCAAAATTACTTGCTCCACAGCTAGATGGCAAGCCTGTAGCATACCATGTTCCCAATGGTAAAAAGGAATATGGCTTTTCAAAATTCATGAAGGCATGCATGGAAAATGATCATATGAGAAGGCTCCTAGATGTAATGACTGCTGCAGAATAACTTAGTACACAGTGATCCAAAAGAGAGATGGGATAATCAACACTAAGGGCGACCAAATCCCTTGTATCTTAAACTTGTAAAGTTTAAGATCTCTTGCAATATTTATTATGAAAATTGATGGTCATCCCTTAGTAAATTAAGAACTGATGTGCATCAGCATTAAGTTTAACTTGTACAAAGATTAAAAACTATTTCTCTTTGCAGTTCAAGACTTGGCTTCAACATTTAACTGTCCTTGTCCAGATGAATCATGCTGTTTGCCATTAATGCAACAGTTACTTAAAGCAATGGATCAACCACATGCATATCCCATGGTTCAGAAGCTTACTTGCTAGTCAGAATAGCAGCAGGTACAACTAGAACACACATTTGACAGGACTGTGATACTGTGTAGAATATGTATCAAGTCCATAAGCACTGTTTGCAATATGCTTGCTAATCGGCTACAGTAAAATCTCTATAGGAAAAAATCCACAGCTAGAAAATTTAAAATTTCAGTCTTTTTCACTACTTGATCAGCAGTGTGTTTTGCTGATTGCTGTAATTGCCAGAGGTAGAAAGAAGAACTGAGAGTGTACTTTCACACTGAATGAAGGCTGAAGAGCCTATCCGTGGCTTATAAGAGGAAGATATGGGAAGAAAAGCTATTAATTCTTCTTGAAAATTAGGAGACTGGAAATCTCAGTAACAATCCAAGAACACGGAGCTGTTTTTCCTTCTGCCTCATTCTTGTTCTAATCCAATGAAATGTATGTGTAGCATATATTTAAACACTCCCTTACTTTCCATCCAGGAAGTCCATCAGTGGCCTCAGGACATTATCTGCATCTTGTGCAACTGTGTTTTTGGCATTAGCAGCAGAATTTGCTGTCCCTTTCACTTGGCAGAGGATATCAGACATTTGCTTGACACACTCATCAATTCGAGTCTGAAAGCTGCACAGATAGGAGAGAGGCAAAAACAATACTATCAGTGGCAGAAACACAAGGTAAAAAATTTCAAGTTCACTCAGTTTCACACTTTTTTTCACAAGACTTGCTGCTCTTTTCCTTACTGTATTTGTTACCAAGGGGCATGCTCCCCAGTTCCTTATGCCCACCACCCAGACAGCTGACCATCTCTAAAAATGAGACACAAGCATATTTGAGAGTTTGGTCATTCGTCTTGAAGCAAGAAATGATCCTTTCCTGACTTCAAGAAACATTGTTTTTCTTAAGTTAAAGCAACCTGCTGTACCCTTTGCTTTCTCCACCACAGAGACTGGGATATCACTTGGAGCAATGACATAGTGCATGCCCCATTCTGAGCACCCAGGGGTCCATCAGCAGAAATCCAGTTATGACCCATCATAGCTTATCTCTTTAAAATAACAGAGACAGCCTGAAGGCAGGCACCAGCTTAAACCAGTCCACTGCCATACAGTCCATGCCGAGTGTCAAATTGAGATGTGGGGCTGAGCTGTGCAAAGTGATGTCTCCCTGCAATGAAGTGACACACAAGGCATTAAAGCACAATTACTTTTCCACCTCTTCCTGCTAAGAGGAGATTCAAAATTAAATAATGCAGTGATTAAAAATTATGAATAGATCAGCAGAGCTGACAACTAATCAATTCAGCAAATAAAGGAAAATGCTCTGACATTTAAAAGAACAGTTACTAACAACAGGAACTACAAGTGACATTTAACTATCCATTAATGGCACTGAAGTTTGAAACCAGGAAGAGAAGCCAGTGTTAGGGGCTAGGGTAAAGGTTTAAGAGGAGGTACAAAAGTTTAGAAGTCAGCTTTACATCTGCATAAATGACCTGAACTTCTACATGTGAGCCACTGGGGCACCTGGGGGTTGGATGTCAATGTCCCATGGCTCTCATCTTCCTTCTCCACCTGGTCACCTTTCCTGCTCTGCCACCTCTAGCCTCATGGTCCTTGCTCAATTCTAGCCTACCTCTCACTGGAAAAATTCCAGACCTGTCTCCCACTTGCCCTACTTCTAGCAGAAAGAATCCTGCAGCACTCAGTTGTGGCTGCAATGTCAGCTTAACCAGAGACCTAAGCCATACCAAATAAAAGAGCATAAAAAATTTCCTGTGCTATTAACAGTCTTTGTTGTGTCACAGGCCAATCCCACCCCACAGTTCTCCCAATTTTCTCTTCAGTTGCAGGACCTCGTTTCAAGATACTTTAAACTCCCTAGGTCAAGGACGGAAAATAACAATGCCTTCATTGAAAAAAAATAATATGAGTCAATATGGTTGCCAATTTTATGAAAAATAACAGATCAGTTACTGTGGCAACAAGTTCACCTGAAAGTGAAGCTTGTGTAGATGTACAGCTTAACAGGAGGCCTTGGCAGCAGCAAGCAAAAAGCAGCTTCACCTATGCTGTCAGACAGGGCCTGCTGCTCCCTAATTCCTCCAGGAATTCCTTCCTTCACTCCTATAGCCTCCAAGAACAAAACAGCAGCTAGTCTTGCATGAAGGATAAACCCTTCCAAGATTTATCTTCTCTCAAAGTAGAAAATGCTTCTATGTCCAGACAAAATCCTCTCTCAGCACAAGGGTAGCGAGGCTCTCTGGACATGTGCTGCCTTCTCATCAAATACAACTAATCTAACACAGATGAAGAAGAGTTAAGATCTGCGGTGTCAGGTGTGCACAGAGGTGAAAGAGTAACTGTTTACAGACTCTGCATAGAATATTGTGGATATCTGCCTTATCTCCTAAGTTTGCATCCTTTAGGAAATCATGCTTATAATGGTAAATTGCAGCTCTGCTTTTCACTCCCTAAGATTGTTAAGGAGTAAATAAAACACCTGAGACATCTGACAGGCTGGATCTCTGGCTGGCTCATCTCTCTAAAATACTCCCCAGTATGTGTGCTGATACTGGATAATCTCTTTAAATCGTATTATCATATGTCAAGATTGTCCCCTAATTGTTTTGTAGCGATGACACCATGGAGACAATATACAGATTAAAGAAAAACCCACTTCCCTAATCATTATTTCTCAGTCACTCTCTGTTTAATTATAAACTTTACTGATTCCATTCAGTTACAGCCTGAGTTCAGACTCCTGTAACTTCAGTTACAGTTTCAATTTCTTGCTGTAGCGTCCACTACTGGCCATGGGAACTGCTCACTTACCTCCCTGCTTAGCTTTGTGTGCTGAAATCCAATCAGTCTTTGACAAATCCCACTATGATTTTTTAGCTATAAGAATTGCAAACCTGTCAACCCTGGGAGGCCAAGTTGGTACAATTTGCTCTGCCTTGCCCATGTTCAAGCAACAGTACAGCTCATGCCTGAATTAATCCTGTTACGTAGCATGACATGAAATGAATGGGGTTTGTAATGAGAAGTAGTTGTTTTCAAAGATCAGTCAGGAGTTCTGTATTTTTAGATTTCACTTAATTGACATGCTCTATAGTTCAATATAAAAGTCTCATAAAGTTGAGCACATTTTTATCCTCAGGTAGACGATAACATGATTTGCAATAAAACCTAATTGCTATCAATTACTCTGGCAATACTTTAAAGAGCTCCTTGGAACACTAGATAACTTTTGCAGCAGCTTTAGAACAAGTCAATCTCAAATTCTAAACCTGTTTTCTTCTTATTCCAGTATTAATTTAACAATCAGAAATCAGTCAGTTGTTTCATACATTTAGAGCAGAATGTTTAAACAAAAATGTTGCTTCATAAACACTAAACTGGAAACTGCTTTTTGAGCAGTAAAGGAGCAGGCAATTCTGTTACTGAAAAGCACTACTTACTGAAAAAAAAATCAGTATTCACATTTCACAGCTGAGAGATCTCCATGTTACATTTCCAAGTAGAGAAATACAGAACAAAAAGACTTAAAAAATGTTTCTCACTTCTTTAGATGGTCTCTGTATTTGAAAAGCTATAAATTTAGAACAAAATGAAAAACATAATGCAGTTCATAGGAGTTTCTTTTCTTTCGTAACCTGACTAAATGAGATTAGACAAAAGAAAGGAATGCTTTAAGAACAAGGACCTTGTAGTACTGACCTGTTACCAAACACTGCACTGAGCTCATCCAAAACATTGTTCAGCTTCACCTGGAGCTCTTTGAGATGGTCACTTGCTTCTGCATCCAACTGTGGACGAAAAAAAGGAGCATTTAGTTTGAACCCAGAGGGCAGTCCACTGTCCTTTGCAGTGCTTCTCTTCACTGTTGAGGCTACACTTAATAAGAAGGTAAACTATCCCCACTGACTCTGCCAGGTAGGAGGATGCTCTCCTCCACTGCCTGCTGCTACAGAGGCTGTGAAGTCATCAGCAGATACTTGCCTAAAAAGTAACAATTTCCCCAGGCTCCTATACCCTTCAATATCCTTCTTGATGTTTGTAAAGTTGAAGAAGAAAGAGAATGTGAATTCCCTCTGGCCAAGAGTGTATTTAGGCTGAGAATCCATTACCCTGGGCTCACAGGTCATTTCACCCCTCTGAGTCTAGAAGGACACAGGGCTTTTCAGACTGGTTGTTACTACTCATGCATTTCTCCATGCACGATCTTGAAAGAAGCTATTTCACCTTCTGCCCTGCTGTCAAGTATTTCAACTGAAGATTGACCCAGTCACTGCTCTCAGAAGGTTGGACCCCAGCTATTTTAAAAATCTGGCCACAGTATCATGGCAGGAGCTGTTGTGCACTTTTGTTGATCATTTTTGGAAAGTAAAATCTCAGCTATTGGTATTGAGCAAACATAGCTCTACTCTCACGTGGACCCAGACAGCTTTTTGTACACAAGTGTTCAGAGGAAAATAAAACACAAGTTCCCCAAGCAGTACGTGAATGCTGTTGACACCTTGGCAGGTTCTGTAAGGAAGTGTTTCTTCCATTCTTACCAGACCAAAGACACCTGTTTTAAATTGAACATGATTTACAGTATCTTGTATTCCAGCTGCCATCACCCCTCCAGCCTCAAAAGGGCCACTTCTGAGCAACACACCTGTGTGTACACATAGCAACACAGGATGAATGCTTTGGGATCATTTGTTCATAAAAAGTAGCTTGTAAAACAGATTTGCCTTTGTATGCAGGCAGGCAAGATGTTTGTAACATAAAAAGCTTCCTCTAAGGCAGAGAACCTCTTTAGGAATGTAATGAGCCAGGTACCAGTACTGAGGTTAAAAATCAGTTTAGATTTTTATGGTATATCCATCTATACAGGATTTGAACACAACAAGAGTTCCCACCTCTAAAATCAATGCTGAAGCCCTCTTCATATTGCTTCAGCATCTGTCAGAGAAAGCCATGTCTTATGGGATTTGGAATCTGATCCACTTATTTTCCTGTTTTAAGCTGGCATGGAAAATTGACTCTATTACACATTTGAACCTGTGCTAATGAAACTTCTGGATCAGAATTTTAAAAGTATTAAAGTAATTAAAGTAAGAACCAACAACCAAGCGTATGATGATTACTTAGGCCTTGTAAGTTTAGGCATTGCTGCCTCTGATTATTTTTCCCTTATTAAAGTAAATTTCTTTTCCTATTATCTTTGTAACACTCTTGCTCTGTGATGGCAGAAGGAAGCTAATGTCATGCCAATCAGCATTCATTCTAGCCAAGCTTGTAGGTAGCAAAATAAAAGCAGCATTTGGTGGTGGTGGTTTCTCTTGCCCCTCCGTTACTCCTTCCCTCCTACTGCGTAAAGGCACAATGAGTCACAAGCTGCCTGATTTGCTCTCTACTATTAATGGCAATGAATTGCCCTCTGATTTCAGCCATTTCTGACAGATTTGAGGTAGGACTAGTTCATGATTCATCAAAACATTTCCACTAAATGCTTTTCTAGACAGGAAAAAAAAAAAAAAAAGCCAGACGAATTTGGCACAAGACAATTATTCTTCCCAATTTACTTCTACTTCTTTATAAGCTATCAGATGCACAGCCTAGAAGATGTTTGAGGTCTGCATCAACAACTTGTTGCCCCGGTTCATGAACTGTGCAATCAATGATTTATTTTACTGTGAGGTGGCCTGGAGAGCTCACTGGTTACCTCTAAGCTTTCCCTCACTGTTGTATCTTACTGCAAACTGATGTTCCTCATGGCAAATGCATTGCTGTCCCAGTGTGCAAGAAGAGACAGCTGACGTAATGCTTTGTCAAGGGGATGAGGTCCATTATCTGTGGTAAAGGATTGTCACTCTTCCAGAATAACAGCTCACACCTCTCTGGGGAGAATTAGCAAGACAGATGCCCAGATTTAACTTTGAGATGCTCAGCCTCATCCTCAGGAAGCCAAATCCTGGTAGTAAGCATTCTGGTTCAGCATCCACAAAATTCCCTCTCATGCTAGAAAAGACATTTTCTGAGAAGCTGCTACTAGGGAACAAGGACTCCACATAACACATTATTAATGGTTAATGCTTAGGCATTGGCCTGCTTTGGCCCAAAAGCAAAGTTTGGGGAGTTATCTGAGATATATCTGAGGAAGGTGCTGGAAGTGCGTACTGCTGTTTCCCACACATAAATCACATGTCAGTTACAGAGTACTGCAGCATTTGGTATTAACTGCAAACTTGGCCAATGTGGTGAAGCACTGATAAGAGTGCTCAAATGAACCCACAATTCATTGCTGTTGCTGTGTTGCTGTTGCTGCTCAGTCAATGAATTTTAAGCATATCAGCTATCACTGATGGCAGAAAATGCTACTTGGACTGCATGATAAATCTGGCGGCTATAGCAGAAAACAGGATTAGGCAGCTGGGTCACTGCCACATGTCACATCCACACCATTTCTCTCAGCAGGTTTATAATCTCCATTTGGTGGATGTATAACAGATAATTCAGAGGAAGAATGAAAAGCCCTCTGTGCAAAACATGGGACATTAGCCACAATGAGGTGGCTTCTGATGGCTGAGCAAATGTTTCAATTCCAGTGGAAATAATGACTGTAACAGCCACCACACTTCCGTGTCTGAGGCTAAATATGTGATGCTGAAAACTGAGGTGCAAAGAGGGAAAAGGTAATCTTGTATTTAAATTTCAGAGGAGAAATCAAGTTTCTGTTAATTTTCTGAAAATATTTGGGACTTGGCTTTTGAGAGAATGTAGCCTCAAAGTCTCATCTGAACCCATTTAGGGCTGGAACCTCAAGCCCTCTGCTAATCTGAATGGTGGCATTTATACCAAAGTGCTATCAACTTGAATTTAGGATGATCTTCTCCTCCTTTCCTCATGTATGAAACAGAACCCCTGAGCCTAAGAATTCGCAGTGCAAAGCTTCCAAGTTTTCCAGAAGATGTAATTAGTTCTTCTTTGCTTTCCATACACATTGGTGAAATGTGAGTGACCAGAACTGGAAGGCTCTCCTGTAGGTGATGTAGGTGGGGAGACATGACTCTTGCTTCCTAGAAAGCTCAAGATGTTAATCAATTCCCATCTATAAAAGGCAGAGACTCTGTGAAATCATCAGGTCTGATCTAGCATATCAGCTGCTAAAGAATTATGCTCTGCTAACATATTTTAGCTTTAGCAAGTTAGGGAGTTCATCTGACTTCAGTTTGAAGCTGCTGATTTTTGTTCTGCCTCCCTCCACCAGCCAGCCCCTGGGAGCTCAGAAGATTCAGCCCTCCTTTAGGGTTATGCACTGAATTTTCAGGCATCTTCCCACTTTCCTACAGAGTTCAAGAGTAAGAAACACGGAGCACTGAATCAAACAATAGCTGCCAACTTCTCAAATACTAGGGTGGCCTTAGCTAAGGCATGTGGGATGCTAAAGAGGAGCAAACACTAGATATCACAAATCCTTTGAGAATATTTCTATTTAAGTCTTGGCTGTTTCTAAGCTGTCCTGCAATTTGTTATTCAGGTAGCCAACTTAGGATTTAAAATGTGGGCTAACCCTGGCTAAGCATTAAGAGGAGAGTTTCCTGAAGCTTTAATTGTGAAGATTAGCTTGAAACCAAAGGCATGAAAATTGTATGATGACAATGTGCTGCTACTCAGCAGCTAATTTCTTAGGATCCTTAGGCAGTGCTTAGGATACTGTCTGATACTTACCTCACATGCTTCCCTTGGGGAAAAAAGGTGTAGAAATGTTTCAAACTAGTCTTTCATACTATATCTAGACTCCAGCAGTGTGCAATGCAGTATAGTATCTTTTAATTTCACTGCCATGAGTTCATTACTCATGAAAAGCTAAGCAAAACAATGGACTGTAGGCTGAAGTCTGCTGGAAAACAACAGGTAGAAAATGCAAGTCACACTAGGTTTTATTAGGTAAATTATGAATAATTAAATAAATGGGGCCAAGGTCAGGCAAACACTAGCACTGAATGCGTGTAGCCCATCCCAGCAGAGAGCTAAACTATAATCTCTGCTCTGCTGTTGTACTGGAGATGATTCAAAGGAATCAAAGGTTTCAAAAGGTATTCATGCACCCAGTTTTTATCCAGGACTCACCCCCCCAGTTTCACTATTCATTATGCTTTTAATGTTATCTGCCACTTCATAAATGCTGCCTTTCCAAAACAGGTTTTAGGGCTGTCTGAGAATGCTCCTGAGTCATGATGAATCTGTTTTGATCCCATGAGATCAATACAACTCGGGAAATAAAAGTATTAATTATAATTCCTAGAATTTATTTAAGGTATTTCTCTCTTTGTATGCATATGTGTTTATGTACTTGTGTATACATACACACACTCACATATACACACACACATATATGTATTTGCCTTGACCCAAGGGAATTGCCTTGACCCTACAAACAGAGCTCTCTAAAGCACTGCTGCTGTCCTTATTGTTTCTGACTAGTAATGTTCACAGACAGCATGATGTTGACACATTAAAATCAGAGATGCTGGACAATTTTTGCCCTGTTTTGAGTACTACAGTTCAGAAAAGAATAAGAAAAATGAGGGGAAAAGGTACCGTAACTCACTGGGGGCAGTGGATGGAGGAGAGAGTAAAGAAAAACACTATATCCAAATCTCAATAAGTAGTATTGGGCAAGCCCTTCTGTTCCATATCATGTTACTACACTGCAGGATGACCACAGGTGAGCCCTGTCTCATCACTTCCCTTGCTGCAAAAGGGAATAAGGGAATAACCTGAATTTCCCTAGGGGTTTGTTCTGGACCCACTGGCAAAATACACCACGTAGCAGCTGTATTTCAGGGCTTTCTGCAGTTGTGCAGTGCTACAGCTACAGCTGCAGAATGAGATGGATCTGGGAATCAGAAGCAGATGAAGCCACAAGCACACCGTAAGTGAAATGAGCCCCCAGGGTCTGGTTGCACACATGACACAAGTAACATACCTGCCACAGGAACAATGAAATATTTGGTAACTGGCTCTCACGAACACCTTTGAGAACACAGGAAGTTGAATAGTTCAAGACCAGGGCATACCACTATTTTAGTTCCTTACCCTCCCAAGGAAGACTTTTTTTTTTTGCATGGACTAGTCATGATAGTGCTTACTTTTATGCAAGTTACTGTGTCATAGATAGGTGACCATAGAACAAATCACCATCTGATTCATGTGACCATCTGCCACAGAAAGTAAGAAATGCCCTTCCTAAAGGAGGATAGAACCCACAGATGCATTTCCAGTAAGCTCTATTGTTGTCTTACCTATTGTTACCCAATTGTCATGTTTAAGAGACTATTCAAACTAGGACAAGACCTTGTTTACTCTAGCAAAACAGAGAATCTGGCAGTTCTCAAGTCAAGAAGCGATGTACTACACAGTCACCAAGCAGGAAGTCCCTGGGGACAGCAGATAATGCAGGAACCTAACACAACACAATTTATTTCTGGTGATCAGTGGCAGCCCTATGAAGTGCAATAAGAACCATTTGAAAAGAAAATGAAAAAAAAAATCACTTCCAAAACCAGCTTCCTAGTGTGTTTGCCACATCTCTTTCTGTTTTACTCCTCACTGTCTGGGTTTCTCTCCCCTTTCAGTCTTTTGATTCCACAGTACAGGGGGAATAGTGGGTTCATTACCCCTTTTTAACCTTACTTACACTTCCTGTGGAAGGTTTTAAAGGGTAGAATGCAGAGAAGAGATCTGCTCTAGGGAAAGTAACCAAAAACCTCAAGAAACGCCTTTTTTCTCCATTTATTTAATACAGTAATACAGGGGATATTTTCAATTTTAAATATAGGGAAACCCTATTTAATGGCTACGACTACAGAAATAATAGCAAGTTGATTCCTTAAGGGAAATTAAATGCATAGGCATTAAACTTTTATAGGCCATTTCACAAACATTTCATCACAAGTTTACTTTTTCCCAAAAATGAGTATTTAGCTACTGCTGGTATTACAGCAGGAAGTATATAATGCTACTTCTTGATGCAGGACTTGGAAATTTGGATTATTGAGGTGACATGTGAAAGAGTGACAGGAGTTTTTCTTGCCTCATTGGGCAAATCTATTTGGTGAGATTTTTGCCACTTCATAGAATTCTGCCACTGAGCACAAGCAAGATTTAAAAAAGCAATACAGGAAAAAAATGTCCATCAGCAAAGCTGATTTTCCTCTTGGCATACAGGTCATAGCACAGATTCTATCACGACACAACCAAAGAAAATGCATTTGAAAATAATTTTTTCCTAACATCAGCATCAGCAGGCTTTTCTTCATCTTCCTGAATCTTGAAAAGCAATGAAAAAAGAAGAGAAAAAAAAAAAGATACATATATTACATCAGAACAAAACCAGTGACCTGGAGGACTAAAACATTATTTCTGTAAAAATTACCATCTCATAACAAATCTGAATATCTCTCAAACCATGAGTAGAGAACTCATTTGCATGTCTGTAATGTATTAGATATTGGACATTTCATGCTAAAGGCACTCTCCCACATTGATATGCCATATAAAATGATTCAATGTCCACAGTACACGAGCACAACAGGCAATCTCTTCTTTCCTTTTCTGTGCTATTCTGTGCTCCAAAACATTTGCTTCCACATTTGATGATAGATTTAGCTGGAAAGCCTTCAATCATGGCTGTCTCCCCACACTTACAGTTCCAGGTGTCACAAGGCTCTCCTCATGACTGCAATCTTCAAGAACCAATATGATGCAAAGAACCCAGCAACAACAGTGCAGGAGAAATGAGGAGTAACAGTCTCTAAGCTCTCTTACCTCTTTCCCACCCATGGCTTCAAACATCTTCTCCAGCTGCACCCGCAGTTGTTGGATGTTGTTCATCAGGATGCAGGGCTGAAGGGACAAAAGCAGGTGACTGTTACCGCTCAGGATGCCAACACACCGCCACCAGTGGGAGACCTTGTGCCTCAACACCTTTCCCCACGTACCACCAGATCCAAGGGTTACATCGGAGGTAAGGCATGCACAGATTTCAGCACTCAAGTAGGGTCAGTTCCCAGTTGCAGAATACCCAGATGAACAGACCTCTCTAAGTACCAGATCTACAGAGCAATCTGTGCCCACTTTAATTTTTTTAAATCACACAGCACAGGTAGTGTGGAAGTTAATTTCTAGGGGACCTGACAGCCTCCAAACCCTGCACATCATCTTCAGGGCCTCTTTTTATTTTTGGTCCAAGCCAGAATTCAAACTTCAAAAGCATGCAAATGATGACAAAACCAACACTGAAAATATTTATCTCATCGCCATGGTCAATGCGATGCAATGTAAGACTGGTTTCATCAGGAGAATTACATGATTCTTTGGGGGAAAAGAGAAGCCTCAGCATAACTCACCAGTTTCTCCTTGGAACAGTAGGACTCAAAGCTCTTGGAGAGTATGTCAGCATACTGCATCAGCACTTTCCCAATAGTCTGTGAAGACAAGATGTTAGCACTGTTACTTGTCCTCTACTACTGCTGAACAAGTCCAGGAAGCAGAACAAAAACAAATCATACTGTCTTACACCCCATTAAGAAAACATAAACATCTGGATGCTGAGGGTATTACCTTAGCAAACCTCCTATTGTAGTGGGCAACAATGACAGGGTCTGGGCACTCCAGCTTCTTAATGATCTCAAAGCTCTGGTTGAGCTGGGTGAACACATCCACCACTGAGCAAGAGAACAGAGCGTGCTCGGATGTTTGCTGGAACTAAAACAGAAGTACAAATAGTCACTGTCAAATGGAAAGATCTGAAATATACCCACCCATGGATGTTTCCATCATCTGTCGCACTGATGGCAGAGTAACTTTACCAAAACCTACATCTTCCTCAGAATTAGTCAAAAATTCCTCAAAAGACCTAGAGGAAATAAATAGCCTTTTTTGGTTGAATTATAAATTTACTGTCCTTCACTAACTAAGATCATGACAAGCACCAGGGAAATGTTGTTGAGATCTTTAATGCAATGCATGATTTGCCTGTCAGTAAATAGGAAATGAAGGAGAGAGTAAA
Source organism: Rhadina sibilatrix (assembly GCA_013400275.1). Taxonomy (NCBI): domain Eukaryota; kingdom Metazoa; phylum Chordata; class Aves; order Passeriformes; family Phylloscopidae; genus Rhadina; species Rhadina sibilatrix. The sequence continues at coordinate 52,822 of VWYO01027285.1, forward strand.
GAGCTATTTTTTTTTTTTTGTTTAGATTTAGCTATTAAACAGAATGTTGCACGAGTATCACAGACTACAGTGCCAACAGTCATGGAATAACAAGAAAGCTCTTCTCTCCATTGGCAATACTCAGCAAATTAAGAGTAAGATTGATCTGTCAGTGGATTAAGGTCACATTCTCACTGCATGACTAAGTACATGCAAAGTGCCTCAATTTTCAATTTCAATTACTTCTCCCATACAGAGAGAGTCGAGAGAGCACCAAGCCACTGGCTGACAGATTAACAGCAGCAGAACAGACAAAAATGAATGATATGCACCTTGCTATTAAAAAGTTCTCTGTGACCTGTAAAGTACAAAAATAAATGAGTTTCCCAGTTGTTTAGCAAGCAAAAAGAACCACATCCTCCATTTGTAAGACAGCTGAATTTATAGTGTTTTATTTGGTTCTGTGCACTGAATGATGTAGCATGAAGTCATGCACTCAGAGTGACTTACATACCCCATCTTTTTTATCTCTCTCCAGAGCACCATGCAGGAAATCTAAGGAAACATCTTCATTTTCGTCCAGCCATTGCATCACAAACTGCTCAAACCAACTGCAGGGGAGCAAAGACAGCAAGTTACAGCAGGAAGTGGAGCATACCAATCCCAGCAAGCCTTGTGAAAGCTGTCAGATGTCTGAATGCTGCTGTCCAAGTTCCCAAATACACCTGCACCTCTACACAAACTAACAGGGCCTGTACCATCACTTGGGTGGTTCTGAGCTGGTTTTGTCCTTCTTCCTGTCTTTTTTCTTCTTGGTACCTTCCCCTTTACCCTCCTTTGAGAGCCACCTTTATTTCACCTCAAAGCACTTTGTAATTTTTTTCCCTTCTATCCACGTGCCAGAGAGCACAAGGAAGACCTCCACACCCACAGGCACCTGTCCTGCTGCCCACTTGGATGTACCAAATAAGCAACGTGAAAATAGGCAAGCTGAGAAGCAGCTTCAGTGATGGGATCTGACAGCTGGTCCCTCTGTCCTCTGCTCAGAGGGACACACACAGTAAAAAAGGGGGTGCGTGTGTTTTTGTTGCCTTTGTTTAAGCATTAACATAGCACTTACAGCCTTATTTAAATGTCTGTCTAGAGTTTGTTGCATGCAAGTGCCAACACAGCACAGCTGAAGCAAATCTTAATTTCAAATATTACTAAACAGCATTCACAAACAAAAGAAAGAAATGTCCATGTGTAATTTAGTCCATACAAAAGATTATTATATGAGCTTCACAGTGTACAGCCTTCTCTACACAGGCAGCTGTATTCACAGAGATTGTGCTAATTGTGGGCTGAGTTTGCAAAGAACATGAAAGCATGTGCCAGACATGAGAGGGAGATCAAGAGCAAATTCACAGGCAGAGCACACTAGATAGCCTTAAATAATCTCTACACTTTGAAATATAAAGCATATCAATGCTAATATTGGAAATGGTAACTGACACAGTGTTAAAATGCCAACAGCAACCTGTCTATGTAGCCCTATTTATTATAGACAGCAACAGTGGAACACTGTCACAGACATATGGACTTCCTGTATTCTGGAAGAATTCCTTTTGAATGGCACTTCAGGCTCCTAAAAGTCAGCATATGTTGAAGTCTGCAGCAAGTTTCTCAAGCTTTCAACATTTTCTTTTAAACTGTAATAGTGTATTTTAAACAGCTTAAGCCTTAGAAAGGAACTCAGGCAGTTTACAAGGAAGCAACTATGCATCTTCCACCTGTTTCTCAGTTCCCAGGCTGTGAGCTGCTGACTGTTTCACATGTCACAGGTCAACATGCAGGAAAGATTACTTGTTTGTGCCAGAAGCCACAGTTTTCACTCTGAGAAGGAGAGCAACTTCCTGATTATCATTCATCCTTAGTTATTGCACCACATTCACAAGAAAGGGCCATTTGCTGTTGAGAATACTGCCCATTTTTTATGGATATCATATGTTGCTACACAAAATCAAGTGCCTAGGTATACCTAACTGGCTTGTCAAATTGTCTAAGCAAAGGTGGCATAGAAAACAGTACTGTTGGGTGGGTGGGAGTGGTGTATTTGCTCCTCCTCTCAAGAAAAAAAAAATAGCATTACCTTCAGGAAGAGGTTTACTATGAATGTTGAATGAACCACTTAGATCAGGAAATTCTCTGAGTACATCTGCAAAGCCAGCCTCAATTTTGCCTTTTGGCTGACAGAAAAACCTGAGAGATGCAAATAATTTATAAATACTTCCAGTCCACGTGTACATTTAGGGCCAAACTATGCTTTGATCTGTAACACAAACCTAGAACTATCTTAGGCCAAATACCTCTTATAATATTTTGCTATCAAGTCTTAGGCTGCTGAGCATGTCAGGGAGACTCCAAGGACTACGAAGGCAACACATCCAGAACAATATACAAAATTATCTACCACAGAAATGAATAAAAATAATCTGATTTCGTGCATAAATAAGTTCAAAATGTTGTTATATGGAAAATATCTTCTCCCTCATCTGCTTCAATTACTGGCCAGGAAGCAAACACTGTAATGACTCATACACCTGCGGCTCAGGGTGCTGTTTCAGAGACATTCTGTGCTCACAGGAGTCAGCACAGCCTGGCTCCCATAGCACAGCCAAACTCTCCAAACAAGGTCTGCACAGAATACACCTCAGTCCTGCCTGCTGGAAAAGGCAGCGGCGCTTCAGGACTAAATGTAAGTTCACCTCTGTTGGCTCTACAACAGTGAAGTAACACAAAAGGCTACCATTTCAGCTTGGCCATGAGCCTGGCTCTCTCAGGGTCACCCTGCAGGTAAATTAATCTTGCTCATTTGCTGTGGGTATCTAAAGAACAATCTCTGTGCCTTGGCAAAAGCCAAGGCAAGAAGGCAGGAAGGGTTCCAATGAATAAAAGAATAAATACTGTGTTTGATGCAGAGAGCCAGAATAAGTCAACAGGATCTCAAAGGAAGGAATATCTTCCCCCATCAAAGAGAAGGTAGGCTCCAGTACAGCTACAATGTTACCTGCACACTAAGATCAGTATTTAAACAAAGCATAGAACATGCATTTACACACCAAAAAAGCTGGGGTTTTTCAGGAACTGACACATCACAGCTTTTAGTTGGCAGAGACGAAGTTTTGGAGATTTACTCCCAGTTACAAAAGCTACTTCCATTTCAGAAAATGCTTCTGAATTTCAGAAAATAAAGGGAGTATAAAAACTTCAATTACAATACTTTGGACCCTGCACTTTGTTCAAGGCTATCTCAAGGCTAATAGGAACATGGTTTCTCAGAGTTTATAAACTGGAAAAGTGAATTTCTGCCTTTTTTCTGACAAGTAGACAGCCCAACCATTCTCTGGACAGCAGCAATTTAGTTTCATCTAAGGAGGTTACCAATGCACAAACGTGATGTGTGGACTTCTTTGATTAAGGAAGTTTTGAGGCTAAAAATACTTTTGATAAAACAAATCAAAGGACAATTCATATCAAGGGGATATTTTGTGACAGGTGAAGGTTATGGTTGAGATAAACATCACCTACGTCTGACAATGTGGCTATTGTACTGAAATATGAGATGAAGTAACAAAGCCAGTGGCTGCAAATGCACGTGAGCACTGAAGCTCCATGGTGAAGGCCAGCAGAGCAGAACAGACTGCAGAAAAACCCCCAAGCATCATTATCCTGATTACACAAGAGAAAAAGAGAGATTAAGAATATCTGATGGCGTGCATGAGACTGCCCTGACTCAAATGCACGGCAAAGAGAATGGGGCTTCTGAGACTGTCACTCTAGCACCCTGCTCACTGAGTTTATGCCTCTTGCTGACCTGATTTCTTAATCAGGCTCACAGCCCACATGGAGCAATTATGCCCAACTGCCTCAAGTTTGATTAGTATGCAGCTAACACCAGGCTTGAGGGACTGCATGCACAACAGCATGGCAAGACAATTCAAAGTGCCAAACTAGAAACACAGTCCAGGAAAAATGTGTTTGTCAAGAGGGGCAAAGTGCTGCATTTATACAGCACGAAACAGTCACGTACAGGATAGGAACAGCAGTGTGGTGGAGCACAATGCTGAGGGTGCCTGCAGACCAGCCACTAGCCCACTGGGAGCACCACCAGTCAGCACTATCTCTGAATAAAATAAGTAAGAAAGGCTGCTGTCAATACAGCATGTGAGAGCAGTAAGGCCTGTAAGGCAATGCATGGCAAGGTCTAGATAAAACATTAATATTTAAGGCCAAGTGTTATGTTCAGACACAAATTGTCTGGAAAGAAGTGAGTAAACCTCACTCAGAAGGAAAACTAGTAACAAACAAGAACCAGTAGAAGGCCATAAAGAAGCATGAGCAAAGCATTTCATAAATCAGGAACAATTTATTCTCTATGCACAGCCTATAACTAGCTCAAACTGAAGCAAGAAAGATTTGGATGGAGTGAAAAGAAGAATGTATGTTAAATCCCCAAAACCCAGTGGAGGAGTAACAGTGAAGCACAAGATAAAAGGAGTAGTGGAGCAACATCACTGAAACTTTTTCAAAACCCTTTAAAGTATTGCTAAGACCCAGGACACCTGATGTTGCATGAGGCAAGTGTGGGACTCTAGCTACAGCATTATCTCCAGGTTGCTCAGACAACCTTTTGATCTCATACACCTTCTCACAATCTTTTGGTCTCATACAGTTTCTCCAAGTCCGAAATCTATTGTTGCTCTTTTTAAGTTAGGAGTTGCAAACAATTGCGTAGAGCTCAAGAGCGACAGCTTATCTGATGCTTCCAACTAAGCCATCCAGTCTTACTAAGAAAGAGAAAACATTATATTTACTCACAAATCCTGTTGTGTGACATATGACATCCATGTATGTTATATATGCATCAGGCATAACTGTAGACATACAACTTCTGTTCAAGAACTGCCCACACTGCAAGCACAGAGTAGCTTAAACTCTGTCCATGCCATTGCTAAACTTTGGAGATGTTGGGAGATATTGTACAATAATAGACAGAGTTGGGTGAGGGGCAGTGGCACAGAAGACCACAGGGACAAACACGCACATAAACACAGAAAATGGGGAGGTAAGAAAATATGTATCTTGAAGGCAGCCACAGGAGAACCAAACGGCCATCCTACAGCCAAGGTAACAAAAGGAAGCAGATAGTGGGGATTTACTACAGGAGACACATAAAACACTCACGCTGGATATTCAGGCACTTTTCCCTTGAAGGCAGGTAGATCACGAACGTATTCGTTGTACAGCCACTTCACTTTGAAGTGTAAATTCATATAGTCCGCACTTTTACACAGTCTGTGTTTCTCATGCTCTGTTAAGAAAGAGAGAAAAAAAAGCAGTTAGGTCTGAATTTACCACTGTCACCACACCAGGCACAGGAAGGACTTCCGAAGCATGTCTGCAGAATGCAAGGGTGCTGAGGATGAAGCATCTATAGAGCCACAGAATCTACACAACACAAGATTTTGGCAGCAGGCAGGAGTTCTTGGAGGTTGGGACCATTTGGGCTCTGGAGTTTTTTTTTTCTGTAGCTCTAATTAATACTTCCATTTGTTAAACTTTTTTTGTTGTTGTTGTTGTCAAAGCAATAGAAACAGAGCAATCTCTCATGGCCTTTTCATCTAACATATCACAGTTGAGACTCTATCTTTGCAGGGGAAAAAAATCAAGGCGAGCAAATCTGCTCATTCTTGGATATAAATAAAGGCAATAATGTTACATTACATCCCCTGTGAGACAAGAGTAGAAAGCACCACGAGTTTGACAGTGTGACTCAAGCAAGATCAAACGAGCTACACAGGAACTGGAGCCTTCTCCATCTGGAGAACTTAGTATTTCTCTTCCACAAAGCAGGGTCTGCTGCTGAGCCTCTTTCTCCTGCCAGGTTTTCTTATGTTTTTGTACCCAGGTAATGCTGGGAAAATGTAGTTTCTTCCTGTATAATGCCCATACCTCCACAACACAACCCTTCCCACACACATCACTAAGGCACTGGCCATAATCAGACATACACTTCTGCAGAGATCATCTCCACAGACCACTGCTCCTCCTCCTTATCAGGAGAAATGTTGTATGGTCCATGCCTTCACTCTCAAGGCCCCTCACAGCCTACATCCACTACCATCTTTCAGCAATTGACTCCCACCCCAGATCAGCCCACAATTATGTATTTAAAATACTTGCTAAATTCTCCCCAAACCAGCTCAACACTTTCTCCCAAGCCACCCCTCATGTGCTTATACAGGCAGGTCCTTCTACTGCACTGTTTTTCTTCAAAATCTTCCTTGAAGAGATTAAAATTAATTCCTTTTTCATGAAATGAGGACTCAGCAACTGATTTTTGCCTCCACTATGACCCTGCATCATCAGGTGATCAATTCTGCCCAGCTGCTCCCCAGTGTCTCCTGTATCCACCTCTTTCTTCTGCCAAGCTTCACAGCAGGAATACACTTTGTGTAAAGTTTCTTAGTTCACTCTAGCACCACAGCAAGGTGCTAGTCCATGACTACAATGTGAGATACTAAAACATACATGATTTTGGCTTGGACTCAGGTTTTTATCCCAGTATTTGACTTTAGACTCTTCTTTCTACCTTTAACATGGAAACCTCATCACTGATGTAACTTTCCAAGGGCACCACTTCTCTTGTGCAGACAGGTTTCAGCTATATTAAAACAGGGAGTATTCTTCTCAACTTTGAATGACTTATTAAGTGATAGGCATGTTTATCTTAAAACATCATGTTTTCATGTCAATGTGAATTCTTGCAACTAATTCAAAACATTGAGAAACTTCCACATGTCTCCTGAACCTTCATCAACATGCACAAGAGCAAAGTCCAAATCAAGTGTGAATTATCCAACCAAAAACAAATTCCAGAGCAATGTTCATGCAAAATTTTTTCATAAACCTTATCGACTGTCAAGCAGTTGAATGTTCCAGTCGTTTGTTTGCAAGCTTTTGTAATAGTGTAATACATATTTCCTTCTAGTTCTCCTGTCACAGACCCACACAGATACAATCTCAGAAAAAAAAAAAAAAAAAAAAAAAAAAAAAAAAAAAAAAAAAAAAATAAAAAAAAAAAAAAAAAAAAAGAATTAAAGAAAGAAAGAGAAATCAAATCTTTTTTTAAAAAAAGAGATTAAAATGCCCAATATCTGAGAAACATAATCCTCAGGGGTGATGGTTCAATGGACAAATTACATGTACTATGGTCCATTTCACTCAACAGGGAACTGTGAGAAGTCCATTCCTGTTTTACATTAATAACCTCATATCTTTCTTGAGCACTAAGAAAACAGGAGTATACTCAATGTCTGAATTGCTGACCCTTTGCTATCCCTCAAGCAATGGTAGAAGAATATGAGAACACCCTCTGCAGATCTAAAACTGGAAACAGAGCAATAACTGTGCCTGCTCAGCTCCCTGTGAGTGAAGAAACCAAAGGACAATTATAACTTCATTAACTTGGATGTGTGCTGCTGCCAGCTGCTGCTCCTGCACATGGTATGCTGTTCCTGCTGAGGAAAGGTCTGACTTGGATGTAAAAAGGACTTAAATCAGATTTAGTTCCTCAAAATTAAACAACACACAAAAAGCAAGCAATTCAAGCCTTTCCCTGTTTTCTAGGACATCTAGAATGCTTCTAAGTTGCAGAAGAAGACGCAAAGCAGTCACAGAAGCATAATCCCAGGTACAGCTACTAGGACTACCTAGCCATCTAGGCACTAAAGGAGACACTTGACACTGAGGGATAAATCACAGGAAACTAAGTGACAGGTCTTACCACCATAGAAGAGAACTTTACGTATTCGAAAGAAAGGAGGGGCTTGTGGCAGAGAAAGACAAGAATGAACAGCTGAAACACTCTGGAGAACAAAGAAAGCCAACAAAGATCCAAACCCCACTTATCCCCAGCTTTCATCATCTGCCCTTCCCCCTTCAATGGACTCCACATAGTTTTAATTAGTTGCTTCCTTTTAAAGTGGAAATGTTTAAGATCACCTGAAAGTGACATGGAAACACATCAGTCAGAGGCATACGCTGAAAACCCATTTTAGAAAAAGTAAAGTGAAGATGCTGGCAGCCATCACTCTTAGAATATTTCTGTTCTGCTTTATAACCTGCTGGCTTTTAAAGAGCTTAGCAGGAGCAGAACAGCACACAGATACTGTGCAACAACTTCTGTGTTTTATCCTGAAAAGACCACAGAGTTCTGTAAGTCTCCCACATTTCCTTAGCAGATTTCAGCTGCAAACAGCCTCCGGCTGGGAAAAGCTTTTGGAGTCACCAAAGCATTAATAGAGAACTGCTGCCTAGCAGCACACTTTCTAGTATTATGTCTAGTTCTCCTTTTCAGGCAGAGGACCACAGAGGACCACACTCTTCAATCACAATTTTTTTTTCTTGACTGTTAGCCTATTTTTCATGGGTTAACTTGCAGCAAATAATGCCAAATTTCTGTAAAGAATCTTTAGTAGGTACCAGGGCTGTTGAAGTGTCAACACTAGATAGCTGGCATCTGTGTGTGCCTCTGATCCCCTTCTCCTTATTAGAAGTGAGAAAGTAGCAGAATGATTTATTTCAATCCTGCCTGCCAAGTCTACTCAGTCTCTTTTCCTATCAGAGATGTCTCCAATTTGCAGCTTTCCTAATACTGATGTGTCCAAACTAAGATGAAATGTTGCTGCCAAGAATGACATTGATTTTCTATTACTGTCTTTTAAGGTGTTCCTAGCAAAGGAAAAGTAGAAGCCTCTTTGCTTGGGGTGTCTGTGCTTTCTGGATGACAAGTGTTTCAGGCAGGACAGTGAGAAAAGTAACTACAGTTAGTGTGCTAACAGAGAGGCTATCCAGCTAATCCAGCTTGAGCACCAGGCAGTGTCCCAGGGTGGAGCCAACTGTATGGCTTGGAAAATCATCCTCTACCCTACAGTCACTCCAGGGTAACATGAGCCTGCCAACCAAGTCTGGGATGTGTATCTGACCTGTTTTACTCTTGGGCTGATGGGGAACAAAGGACACTTCTCAAAGACACAGCAAACAGGGACTTGAGTAGTCACTGCTTTGGGGGAGAGAGAAAACAAGTGGGGTAAATCCTGGAGCTTCTGCTGCTGTCTCAGGCACTTTGGACAGCCAAAGGTGTAAGATTGAGCAAACACACTGCTGGCATGACTACTGTTACCAGCTGCTGACTTGTACAGTGAAGAGATGTTTCATTTTTATGATTCAACATTTTACACAATAGCAATCTAGCTCTTCAGAAAGTGCCCGAAGGACACATTGCTGCAGCATCCACAGGCTGGCACAAATTCTGAACCCTTAACATTCCAGGTATAAATTAGGATTTATGCATTGTCCTGCACAGGCTGCATGGTGCATATGGGGGTAAGTTCCAGCTGGGAGAGGCACAATGGGACAAAAGGAAAACAACTTAGGCAGGCAGGCACTGCTTTCCAGCTCAGAGAAGCCATCTCCTACTTGAGCCTTCCAAGTCTCAACTTGGGAGAGCAGTGTGTGGAAGCATCAGGCTGGAAGGAGGGAGGGGGCAGTTTCATGCAGCCGGTTCTGAACTCTTTCTATTCCTAAGTCTCCTTACAGCACATGCCCTCCATATCTACAGCAGCAGTATGGTCTTTCAAGTCTTCTTTGCAGTTCTGTTTATTGCTGGCATAAAAACTACAGAAAGCTAGTGTTACACACTACATCCTAAGTGCTAAAACTACGGGTAACAGATGAAAGTCTTTGTCTACTCACAGCTATGAGCTCCATCAAGGAGCATGAACTTACCACTTGGTGAGGTGAATGAGCTCATGTTATCCAGAACTTAGGAACAGAACATAAGGGAAAACACCAGGAAGAAAATTAGGGATAAGTATTATACTCTGTACTCAGGTGTACATATCTCCAAAAAATAGAGTAGCTTTTGTTGCAGAGAGCTCCTGATCTCAGAGGAGACAAATGTATCCAGGGATTATGCCACAAACTGGGAAAAGGAATATGAAACTCTTGGTGCAGGTTAACTGGAAGGAAAACCAGCAACTGAACCTGAGAAATGACAGAGCCAAGAGCTGAGGCTGGAAAATCTAATTATCATCCTACACATCATTTAATCAGTTTCCTTTAATCCCCTTTTCCCCTAGTTTAAAAAAAAAAAAAGTACAGTGAAGTAATGCAATCATCTGTATTTAAAATATATGTAGTAAAGTCTGCAATTGAATTACTGTAGAGCTTGTTCTAAAGGTTATCTTCACAAGTTTCTGGAGAGCAAAGCACTGTGAGGAATCACACTTGCCTCAAATAGAATTCTGCACCCTAAGCAATTCTTGAATATATATTTGGAAGACACACATCCTAACACAGACTTCATCACTGTTCAACCCTCCCGCAGAACTTGAACAGTTAGACTACAAATAAATTACCATGCAGTTTTAATTTTTTTGTTCAAAATGCAAAATCCCTGTCCACCAGGGATTGCATTTGTATCAACTCTGGTCACCAATAAATATTTCGAAGAGGGATGCTCTTTTCAGCAAGTATCTACTTTGCACAGAGCAACACATAGGGCATACCAATGCTTGTCTTAAGAAGCTCACAAGTGAGCAGAAGGATGTCAGGAAAAGGTAAAATAACCCCAGAGTCATCAGAGGGGACATGGTATGAGGCATGAACAGAGAAAACCTGGGAGACCAAGCTAATCTGGGCACTGGCAGAAGGGAAGTCCAAAGAAAGGGAATGGAAGTTCCAGGGCAAAGGGCAAGGGGCAAGGCAAGGCATTCATGTTCCCTGTGACAGTCATGGTATCTGTAACCTTTTTACAGCTGCATTTTGGATATAATAGGGAAAGGGAGTCTTAGGAAGGTGAGCAACTAGACCTGGAGAAATGTAATTCTCACTGCTGCAGATAAAGGAAGAAGGTAGGGTGTTTTTAACATGTAGGAGAGCAAATTGCATTATAAATTCCTGAAAGAGAGAACACTGGAGTAAAAAGAACCATCAAGTAGCTTCGGTTGGAAGGGACTGTAAAGATCATCTCATTTCAACCCCCTCACCATGGGGGAAACCTTCCACTAGACCAGGTTGCTCCAAGCCTCATGCAACCTGGTCTTGAACACTGCCAGGGATGGGGAAAAACCAGCGTTTCTGGGCAACCTGTGCCAGTGCCTCATCACCCTCACAGGGAAGAATTTTTTCCTAATACCTAATTTCAATCTGTTCACTTTCAGTTTGAAGCCATTCCCCCTTGTCCTGTCACTATACACTCTTGGAAAAAGCCCCTCTCCATTGTTCCTGTAGGCTACCTTCAGGTACCCGTTAGGTCACCCTGAAGGCTGAACAAACACAATTCTCTCAGTCTTTCTTCACAGGAGGTGCTCCAGACCTCCTATATAAATAAGGACAAAAATTGAAAGGGGAGCTAAAATGGTTTGCAGGACCAAACAGTTTCTAGGGAAAGAGGATGTGAAATTATCACCATTGCCTTATCTCTAACACATGAGCAAGCAGTGACAGTCAATAAAAGAGACTCTTCAACATAGTTAGTAGGTCATAGTCCTTCTTCCCAGTATCTGTTCTTACATGAGCTTGACCTCACAAGACAAAGGCACTGTGGGGCCCAAGCATATATAAAAAGTTTCTAATTTGAGAACATTTCATCCAGCCCTGCAGCCTGTCAGATTCAAGCGTACATCTGACAAACAGTGTCCCCTCACAGCACAGTCTCTACATCTGTGGCACTGACAGAGATCAATAAAATAAATGGAGTCAATCTTTTTCACCTACAGAGCAACCCCACAGACTTTCCAAAGAACAAAATGCAAGTAGCTCTCTTACTGGCAGCATTTTTTTTTCCTAGCAATCTGAAGAGTCTAATTGGCTGTCACTTCTGTAAGTGAGTTCAGATCAAAGTGGAGACAAGTGGATTGAGCAAAATTTTGTGAGTGGCCAAAAGCAGTAGTTTGATCTAGGTTTGGAATATAAATACAGCTAGTGTGCCACAGACAGCACTGGCACTTCTGTTTTATCACAGTCTCACCTTATGAATTATCATAAAACCCAACCCTTCAGAGACAGTGGAAGCTGGATGCTCTCTGAAACTTGTGAAAAGTTCGTGAGATTGTGAAAATCAATGTATAGAACTAAAATCAAGTTCAGAAACCAACCATCAGAAAACTACTGCAAGCAGAAGAATTTTTTTCTGGACATTTGTTGGGTTTTGCATGCCTAACTCCTTTTCAGAAACAGTAAAATTTCTTCCTTACTAGGAGGTGGAATTATGCAAAGACTAATTTGAAATGAACATGTCTGCAGCAGGAATTGTTCTAACAGCATCTTTTTGCTAATGCTTAGACAACCTGTGCTTTATTATCCCGGGAACTAGAGTCACAGCACAACCCAGAGTCCACCAACTTTTCAAACCCTTTCTACCACAGTACAATGGAAGATCAAGCTGCTGCTGACTGCTGATCCAAGCCATTGTAACTTCTAGGCCAAAGGGAACTTCTGATTTCAAACCAGCTGGCATGTCAACAAACAGCTTGCAACATAGCCAAGACATGGACATGCAACATAGACATGGAGGTCTACAGCTCACACAAGTCTCAGCCTCAGTTCTGACCCATAAACCAGCTGTGCACAAACAAACAAACGAAGAAACAAACCACTAGAAATCCATGCTCCAATCAGTGGTGCTTCTCATGAGCTTAAGCCTCATTTTCACCAAATGGATGGAGACAAGAGACCAGCAACAAGTCAGCTAGCAACAGTAAGATATTCTCTTACCTTCCATGGCATATTTCATATCCTGGGCAAAAAGACTCCACATGACCTCGGCGCTGATCTTCCCAACTGTAAGCTCCTGAGGAAACCTGAGGGCACATTTGGAAAAGGTTTTGGCATGTGTCAAAGCAAAGGGCTCTTCTTTATTTAGCTCTGAGCTACATTACAAGCTGAAAAGCTCAACATTACAGATGTTTCCTTCACCCTAGATAAAGGACCAGGTAAAATTAGAGATCATAGACTGGACTCTGTGGCACAGATTAAGTAAAATGAAAAGTTTGGTTTAACTCAAAAAGACAGGTTCTGCATGTCTTTCCTAGAAGAGGTGCACACAGTCATTCTGGGAATGTGATCTCAATGCCCTTACACCTTTTTCCCCTTCCTCATTCATTTTTTTCTTTCTTCTTTTTGAGGATTAGTAGGCTGACAGGTGTTTGCTAATCATGTTAGATCAATGATGATTAGGGCATAGTCCAGGTCTTTGTGTGTAATACCTCATAGGATCTCTGTCTCTCTCTGCCCTGTGGGACTGTAGGAGAGGTATCCACCAGTTAAACAGGCCCATTTCAGGGTCCTTTACAATACTATGCAAATTCCACCCAATGCAATCTCCCAGTGCTGCACTGAACACCATGTTCCTAAACCACAGTGTAAGGCACCACAGTACTACTGTGTGCATTAATGTGCACCCCTGAACTGCTTAACATCAGAAAAAACCAAAAGAACTCTCACCCCAGTTTCAGGTGCCTCCCTGAGTTCAGGATTGTAATAATCAGGGTGTTTGTGCTCGAACGCCATCGTAACTGAACCTTTTGAAACTCTTCCATCCCAATCAAAAAGTTATTTATATAGACAGAGACAGATAAGACAGAAAGACAGACAGACAAGATAAGTACTTCTATAAATGCACAAGTGACAGAAGAGATAGAAAGCAGTTTAACAAATAAAGCAGAGCACACACAGACTAGCATTAGCCATACATGACACAGAGGATTCTTACTGATTCAGGACTGGGGTGTAAGAATTCTTGTCCTCTTCTATGATGGAAACTATCAAAGTGATGAGCTTGGGCCAGAAATCAAGGTTTCTGATGCTGGGGCCCTGTTCCTCGGCAGGAAGGTCCTGAGTTTTGTTCTGAGAAGGAAGCCATTGGAAAACCAGCATAAAATGTAAGGGCAAAGAAAAAGCTGGCAAATGCACATCACCATGCAAATTCCAACCACAGCTGTGGACCCTTTCTTCCAAAGAGCTTAAAATTAGTAATGACTGCTGGCAACTTGTCTGATCTAATGTAAAACACAGTAACATGCCAAACCATGTTGCTAACTGATGGCCTCAAACTCAACTAATCCCTGTTTTGTCATCTACCATGGCAGGAGCAGGCCAGGCTACAGGAGACCTGCTGAGACATCATTTGCCCTAAGCCAATTCCAAATCTTGCTCTTTAGGCACCCAGTTGGTAACTATATCCCTGTTGACATGTTGTGTGTGCATTACTACAGAGGCCAGTGGAGCTCTCGCGCATTTGAGAAGAGTTTGTGTCTAGAGACACCTCCTAAACCCAGTGCAGGACACTAGGTGCCTGAAAACAAGGCAAAATTTCACTGCTTGAAGTTTACATATGCTAATGACAGTTTCCTTCACCAGCCTACATTTGCTGTAATTGGCTTTTCCTTGCTCAAAGCTACATCAAACCTTCCCTTCAAAAATAACTGCTGAGGCTGGAAAACACACTGTAATTAGTTAGTGTAAAACAATTATCATCCTCCCCTCACTAATTAGTGCTCATTAATTGATTACAAATTTTGTGCATTCGGAAGAATAACAAGTCATGCAACTTTGTGCTGGCTTTTTGTATCAATTAGTGTTCTTGTTATTATCTTTAGAAAATCAGAAAACTTGGATTTCTGCCTGCTTATCAGCTACTCACAGGATCTGTCTGGTACTCCCGACTGTAAAGCTCATGACAGTTGTTAAAAATGTACTCGTAGGTGGAATTGAGGCAAGCTTTTACACAGTCCTTCACCACCTGGCTGGCTCGGGGTGGACTCTGCAGCTCTTGGACCTGGCAGGGGGACAACAAAGAGAGTCAAACAAAGCATGATTCATAAATTAAACAGGGAAAGGACACATCACCATTTTGGAAACCACTCAGGGCTTGGTGGATCTGCTTTCAGCAACTTGTGACCTGAAACCACAAATGGGTCAGTTTCCCCAGGCATAAAAAAGCAGTGACAACACGTATCTCCCCACAGGACCATTTGAAGTATAAAAGAGATTTTGATGTGCCAAGGAAGATTCCCCAGAACAGACAGATCATGTGGCTTGATATGTGTATATAATTGTCTTGGGTTATGGAACCAAAAATGTGTATTCTATCTCATCTGCTGAAAGCAGCTGGGGAGATCTCTTTATCTCTTGTAACTCTGGGAGGAGGGGGCGGGTGCCTTTTGATAATGGGCCAGCTGTTGAAACCAGGTGGGGCAGTGTTTCTTATCTCTTTTCACAATGGGCCATTAAGACTCCCCAAAGCAGTACATCCACAATACCCTCCTCAAACTATACCCTCCCCAAAGCAGTACATCCACATTACATCATCCTATTGTGAGATGCTCCACCCAGTGGGGGGAACCAACCATTCCTACCTGGATAAAANAACTCCAGCTTTCCCTGTCAGATATCTGTCTTTCCAAACCAGGACAATAATCTGAGCTAAACACACAATTTCTTCTAATGCTGAATTTATAGGACTTTGTTACAAAGCCTGCAGGCAATCTTCTCCAGCATTGGAAGAATGTGCAACAGACCAGCAGAACAGTTTACTTCTGATCTGAAAAGTCTTGCCGAAGATCACTCCTCTGTCTTTAAATACAAAAGTATTTAAGTACATCTCTCATCACAAGCTTTATTGAATTTTAAAGCAGCCAGAACCCTTAGGGACATGACAACTGATAGGCCTTCTCCTCTTGCAACAGCAGCTGTTTTCATTATTTCATTGTTACATTGTTTTAGAAAAATGCTGCAGGAGTACTTTAAACTCATCAGACAGGCAACCATCACCCTGCAAATAAAACTATAGCCTGACAATTTTCATATTTTGAGTACCTCTAAACTTTTCAGAGTGCTACTGTAAATCAAGCTTCCAACACAGACAGACTGTCTGAATGAATACACATAAACCCTAGTGTAAGTGATGATTTATTTAAGAGTAAAATTTTAAGCACTTCCTGAAGTAGCTCAAATTAAACTTGCTTTGGTTTTGATAAGATAAAAATTTTTAAGTGACATGCACTAACCAACAATATTAGGTTGTAATCTTTTGAAAAAGTTTAGAAACCTAAAATAAGGAATATAAAATAATCTCATTACACATTGCTAGGACAATAAACTTAACTACAAAACCAGCACATTAGCATTCGTAACAGCACTCCTGGATCTCTACTGAGAGATATTATCCCATTTTAGTATCTCATCCTCCAGAAGAGAAACTCTAAAATATTTATTAGATACTGAAAAACCTTCCTAATGTTATTAAAAAAGCAAATTATCTTCCTAAAACTAGACAATTTTCTTTATTCTTCCTCCTCCTCTTTTTTGCTTTTTTTAATTTTTTTTTTTTATGAGGGAGGGTGGGAGAGGGTTGTGCCATCTTTATGACTGAAGAATAATAGGGGAAAAGCAATTTACATCTTCATAATGCAAAATACAGGGAAGTAAAGACGAAACATGGATGTTTATACATGGTCAAGAGATGATTCCCATTTTTGTTAAGGTCTAAAGCACAACAACATGAAACAATGGTTTAAAAATGAGAAATCAACTTCTGGGAGAAAAAAAAAAACAAAACTGCAGAGATGCCATTTCCACCCCCACCCATATCCCTACCTTCATCCTGAAAAAAGTGATGCTGGTCAGCAAATCCACTGTAGATTTCAAGTCCTGCAGCCGTTCACGGCTGCTGGCTGGGAAGTTATTCTGTTGACAGAAAAGGGAAATCCTGTTGGAAAGCACAGTCAGATCCATGCAAGGCTTCAAGCATGTGCTAAATAAGGAAACTGTCTTGGAAACATTTCCTGCTCAAGAAGCTTGTACCAGTCAAAACAATGCTCAATAAATAAGGCCTTTTTGCTGCAGAAGCTTATCTGTTTGCTTAATTAAATAGCTTCTCATATAAATGTGAAGTCTGTGGATGCCAGGAGACTGACAGCCCTTGGTGGCAGGAACGGTCTCCTTGGCTGGGAACAGACTCACCACTGGCAGCCCTGGCCTTTTGCCTGAGGTTATGTGAGCCTTTTCCTTTCTGCACTCAATGCTTGGTTTTTTGGCTTCCCTTCTGAGATGACAAAAGGTGTGGTGTATTCAACATCTTAACACAGAGAAATAAACAAGACCAAGAAGAAAAAATTAGCGCTGCTCCCATAAAACAGTACTGGAACTAGCCAGAACCCTGTGATATGCCATATGTAAATACATATGCTGAATGCAGCTAGCTTTGCTTCTTGCACAAAACTCTTCCCTTTCTGACCTCAGGCACTGTGCCCTTTCCTACATTCCCACTGTCTCCTGTAGACTTGTGCCCTTTAGCAGCATTCATGTTCTTCAGCAAGTTTTTACATTCAAGCTAATGTGATTGGTCTTGCAAGCCAATGCTCCAAGTAAAACAGCAGGGGCAACCTTCTCTTCACATAGTCTCTTCACATCTGCACATTCAAAAATTATTAGATATGAAGGTGAAAAGGGCAGAGGGGAACAGTTTTCACTTTTTACTGAGGACTTGCAGAAAAATATGCTGTCTCTTGACAGTAGTAATTGAGTATTACTGCAGTTCAGCTAACCACTGCAGGCAATTTAATGCTCTTTGCACTCATTTGTACATGGTCCTTCTGAGACTACTTTCCTTTTAGAGTTAAGCTGTCCACACATGGACTCTCTGGAACTAAGGGTATTTATCAAAATCAAAGATTTCTATGGGTCAAGATCTAAATACAAACCATTTGATTGATATAAATTGCCATCTCCTGTCTGGATAGCTGCAAACTAACACCTTTTCTTTCAGACCTTAACATGCCCTTTAGGGGTCTGAAAATAATTACTAAATGCTCCCATAATGCTTCAGCCATTCCTCTAAATATAATGGCAATTAGATTACACCTAAATTATTTAAACTACACAAACCTTTCTTGGTCCTTTATGTAAGATCTTACTTGTTTGTGCACATTTCAATTGCACTAGCCACCAAAAAGCAGCTTTTACGGAACACCAAGCAAACAAAAAAGGCAGCACTGGTATAGATTCCTATTGTGATGGGTTGATAATTTTCCCTCTGCTCCTCTGTGGATCAGTTGGTTCTATTTAGACCTTCTCTTTCTAGTAATGTAGCTTTAGAATAGCTCTTCAAACAATATTCCTTTTATCTTCTTTTGCATCTTGCCCCTTTTCCTTTTTGTTTTGTCTTCCTAATGCACTTCTCCTAATCTATGTTTTTCTCATCTGTATGTTTTTCTGTGCTTCAAGTAAATGCTAAAATCAGAAGTGGATAACTAAAAAAATATCAAAGCTCACATTTTGCCACCATTTTCAAAATTTCAATGAATTAGTCATTGATTGAAATAATTTAGCAAGTAATTTAAGGGAAAGAAACCAGCCAAGTCACATGATGAGACAATATTGACTAAGGAATAGCAAAGAAAGAAAGTGAAGGGTTTATGAAGCTGTTGGACTAATGCCAACATCTGAAACCCATCTCTGCACAATCTGCTGAAGTGGGGGGATCTCAAACCTGACTGTACATCATGATTCAAGTTTGCCAAACTAAAATAAGTGACAACATGGTCCCCTAAAATACTTCTGTCATAGTAGAGGAGAACAAGTTTATTTTCTCTTTTTTATATGATACCTGAAGTAGCTGATAAGAGTAATTAAAATTATTTAATCCAATCCAATTTGGATTGGAAATTTTGGGAAAGTATCAGAGATGAGCACAGTTCACAATGCTCAAATTATTCCAGAAGTCTTGAGGAAATTGCAATGAAAGAAAAAAACAAGGTCTAAGTTCTATCCATAAGGAAAAAACAAAACCATACATTTGAGCAGCAAGCTTGTCATGACAATTCCTTAAGACACAAACTATGCAAGAAGTTATAAACATAAGAGAAATCCAAATAGTGTCTCTTCTCTGTCCACCAGAATACCTGAAAGGATTCTGTTTATTCCCACTCACCCTGTACATTGAGAGATCAATCCGAAGTGAATTATGAAGCTGATCCAGAAGCTTCACAAATCGCTCTTTCTGTTGAGCAGAAAACACCAATAAACATTCACATATCAGCACCGTCCAATCCACGTACAGACTAAGCAGCAAGGTATCAGGTAATCAGTGTCAGATCTCATGGGAGCAAGAGAAAGTAGTAAGGATACATGGCATTGTGCAAACAGTATCTTTTTTCAATTCTTGGATTTACTATTAAACTGCAATTATTTCTCAAGTCTGTGAAATACCAGAATTGCCAGAAAAAACATGCCAATATCACTCCAAAGTAGAGGGAGAAGAAAAACCATTCTGACTTTCCATCTGCAATTTACACCAAACTTGTATTTGAGAGAAAACACTTATTCAGATATGAATAAATTACAGGCAGAAAAGGGTCTAATTCAGAGCAATAATACAGCTCTACGATTTTATCTAGATAAGTGACAGGTACTACAGACTTCTTGTGACATAACTTCTTGAGGTCAGGTCTCTCCAGTGAATTCTGATTTGGCATTGCGAACACATCCTCAGTCTATTAATAAACTCTCAATCTGATGGGAAGCATTTCCAAATACTTTTCCAGCATGCTCAACTCCACCACAAGCTATATACAAAACATTTTAACCATTAAGGGGGTAGACTTCTTTTGTGGTGGTGCTTTTCTTATTCTTAAATCAATTGCTGTTTTTAAAAACAAGGTTCTGAAATTACCAGATTGCATGGTATATTTTACCAACAGCACTAATATGCAGAGTTAGTATTGTTTGCTCATTCCATACCATCTGTGCTCCACTGCAATGTGAACACAAAGAATAAACATCACGATCCATTACACTGATTGATATCTGAAATGTGTGATGATGAGGACAATAAACCTCTTGGTGTAAAAGAGTTCCACTGCTTCCAACTCCTCACAAATTTAATGTTCCTTAAGCAGAACAAGTTATTTACTGAAGGGTGGAAGCACTGTAGACAAATTAAAGAAGTCCAATTGCAATATCACCAAACACACAAACCTACCCCAAAATTGGAGGCTGCAAAGCGGTCCGAAGCAGACACATTCGTGGAGGCAGTGGTGTGTGCATAATAAGCATTGATATTGGCAAGTAAGGTGCTCATCACAGCTGGCACGCCTGGGCACATGTATTTAGAGGAGAGACATGCAAAATGCCTGCAAAAGGACAGTGATATAAGTCATTCTGGTCTCTTTTGTGCAGCAGGACCTGACTTTATCCCCTTCATAGACCCCTTCTGCTGGCGGGCACTATAAACAGATGGAAATTACATTTCATCACTTTACAGAACTCGAACATCTCACAGTTTTTATTCAGAAAGACGCCATCTAGGCAACAGCTCCAAACAAAGAGAAATCCCTTCACTGCAGCCATTTCCAGATCATAAAACAGCTTCTCAATTATTTGTTGCCAACAGTACATGACTTAGTGATGCCCTGGGTCCTGATGTCAATTCCTAGAACCAAGCCTGACACAAGGAAATTGACACAATTTGCTGCTGCTTAAGGCAGACACAGGTTCTGGGGTGCCATGAGGCAGCAGCAGCTGGAAAGCATGAATGTCCAGTGAGAGTACACCCTAGTATTTCTGTGCTGTACTGATATGAGATTCCTTATGGCTAACCCATTCAGCTTTCAAGAAATGTGCATATTCATTTGCATTTTCCCATTCTCTCATTAAATGCAAGGAACCCTTCTCCAGGAAATATCAAAACTGCTAGGAGCTTCCAGGCTTGTGAAATTATTAAAAAAATTTTTAAAAAAAACAACATTTAGATCTAAAAAAAAATAAAAATAAAAATAAAATCAGAGCTATAAGACCTCTTGGTCTTATATCAAGGGAGATGGCAAGTAAAGTTCATTCCAAGAGGCAGAAGACATGGGCCATTTTTACACAGATATACTCACTGAGTTTCCTGGGAACTACCTTCCAAATGTAACATTCTCCCTGAGGGACTCATAGAACCACAGAACAGTTTAGGTGGGAGGGGACCTTTAAAGGTCATCTAGTCCAAGCTCTGCAGTAATCAGGGACCCCTTCAACTAAGCCAGGTTGCTCGAAATTCCATTCAACACGACCTTGAACACTTCCAGGGGTAGGACATCTGCCACCTCTCCGGGAAGCCTAGCCTCTCCAGCCACCGTTTCACCACCCTCACTGTGAAAGATTTCACCCTTTTATCTGCCCCAAATCTAACCTCTTGAAGTTTAAAAACATGCTTGCTACATGACACTTATATACCAAAAGGTCATTTCGGCACTGGGTAAATATAAACATAAACACATGAAATGGATTTAGCTTTAAGAAGAGAAGCTGTGAGGAGTGGGGTTCTAATCAGAGAGGCAGTAGACCTCCATCCTTGGAAATTTTTCACATCCCTGAGCAGCCTAGTCCAACTTTCAAGTTAGCCTTGCTATAAGCTGTGACTAGACCTCCAGAGAAACCTGACAATTCTTTTCCATTTTGGCTTAAACCAACAGGCAGAAAAGCTGCTTGCAAGGTGACATAAGTACAGCTCATAACTCATCTAAGGACCTGTAACCCAAAACTTTCAGCTTCTAATGTGAAAAAGTTTGCTTTTGTCTGCTACATTTTGTATTGCTTTTGAAATAAGGAATGAGCTAAGCACAGCAATACTAGTCTTTAAAATGAAGAACGAGTAGTCCCAAACCAAAGTAAAAGTATAGTGACAAGGAAAAGGTTCTGTGAAGAAAGAGAACTGCATTAGCCTAGCTCCAAAGAGGACAAATCAGTAGCACCATTACTCGAACTTTCTGTAAGTGCTTTCAGCAGCACCTAGGAAATCAGTCACTTCAAAAGACTGTAACACTTGCCACAAAGACATATAGGACAAATGCTTCCACAAAACCTCCTCCCTTCTCATATCATCAGAAATCTTCAGTGAGAATCTTGAGCAACACCTTTTTAACAGAAGAGCTCTCAAACAGAGATTTGAGAGTCTCAAAACAGAAATGGCAGACAATAATTTCTAGACTTTGAGGACACCAGTGACTCAAAGACAGGAAGTCTCTTCCCATTCACAGTAAGCCCCATAAGGAGCAGCTGTCACTGCCAAGCTTTCCATTACTGATACACTTCAACTGCTAAACAGTGAGAGTTACATCAATTACATCAGTTATACCAATTATCTGCACTAAGGAACACAGGCAATGCATCTTACGTCATGGCCTGATATATTGACTCAATGCCATAACGCATTGCAAATTCATCCACGATCTCTTGGGCTGTCTCATCAAAATACACCTTCCACGCATCATCTCCTTTGGCATCAGGGATCTTCACCACCCCATTCCCTTGCACATCTGTAAGATGGTGAAAGAGATTCTGAAAAACAAAACAGGAACAAGTTTGTATGTGAGGCTGCTTGAAGCCACTAGGTAAGATCCATGAAGAGCATGGAACAGCTGACATGGTGGCATAAGCACAAATTTCTTTGTTCTCCTCCTCTTTTTCCTCCTGCCCACTCTATTTTCTGCTTTTACCTTCTTTTCCTCTTGAAAGAATCTCATAGCTGAATTTTTCACATGCATACCTACAACTTTACCCAGCAGACATTGTGAATGATGCAGAAGAGTGCTGCAGTGCACTGAAACCATACGCTAATTAGTTTTCCTGAAACCTACGCATTTCTGTCCTCAGAATGAAAATGTCTTAATATGGACAAGCTATTTAAACTAGCTGACGTTACAGCTCTATATCAGCACTGTAATTATTATTATACAGAACAGCCCAAACAGATTTCTTTTTCTGAAAAGGATACCTTTAAGATCACCCCTAACAACTAGACACTTGCATTATTATTCAACATAACGTTTCACTTTATCTAATGCTGCAAAACTTTTCAGCTATCGTTGCTATGCAGAAATTGCACATTCAGCTCAGTGGGTTTCTCAGTAATCCTCAAATTCATGTCACTTACAGATTCATCAGCCTTTCAGACAGCTGGCTCCCTACATAAGTGATGAGAAAGTCTAATGATCTCATTAGTAGCTAGAGGACTCTGCTCTACAGTACTATTTTTCTTGATTATATTATTCTTGCTGCAAATCATCTTCATTTTAGAATACACAAAAGAAAAAAGGTGATAGTTAAAAAGATACCTATTTGCAAAAAAAAAGAGCAGCAAGCGATCATGCATGTTCAAAGGACAAAACCCAAACAGGCTACTGAATTGCAGCTATCACTGAAATAAAAACCAATAAATATGTACTGAAGGACACAACACAGCCTAGTAAAAGAAGCCTTGTGAGCTTCATATCTATATTAGAGAGAGCTCCCTGCTAAGGCCAGAAGACACCAGAGAGCTCATCCAGCTCAGTGTCTAGACAAACATGTTGTTCCTGTAGATGAACATTCCTTTCTGTGATACAACTATCCTTCTCTGTGTAAGATGAATTTGCTCAACCCACACTGACCTCAGGGTATTCTTGTACACAGGACTCTGACTACTCTTCCTTATTCCAGCACTTTTAGAGACTGACTCTGCTGCCTGCCTTTTCTTTGACACAGATAGACTGGGCATCTCTCCAAGACAGTTTTCCCTTTAGTACTTCTCATAAGCTATCTTTGGATTTCTCCCAACTTCTGCAGCATTGCCTGTCCTGCTCAGTCCATCCTGAGACAGGTTAGTACCTAGAAACCTCAGCTTAATCTTCTGTTCCCCAACAGTTGTTCATAACTACACACCACTGCAGCAGTACAAAATAATTTATACCACCAATACCTGCACCACTCAACAGCCTAAGACCAAGACTCTGTCCTCAATCAGAATTTACTCAAAATGCATTTTAGTATTCTTCCTCTAAAGAAAGACAGAGTTACAATATGTGTTGAAAACATCACTCAAAGAAATTCAGAGGTTTCTCCACCTTAAACTCATCATGGGCTCTGAGTAGAACCAAAGCCTGATCTCTGCCTCACAGTAGCATAGCTGCAACAGACTGGGACAGTGGGATAGTGGGACAGACTGATCCAGCCAGTCCCCAGTGTCGGGGAGACAGTTTAAAGCTGCCTTTGCCTCCTTGACAAATGTGGGTTTGATGATCCAGTGTGTTACCAAGCCTGCATGGCAAAGCTCACCTAGGACAAGAAGGAACATTTCAAGGAAATACAGGTTAAAAAATTGCTTTTCCAATAGTCAGAAAGAACAGATATTCCCACTTCTTACCTCATGAAGGCAAGTGTACTGAACATGATACGGAGCCACTTTCTCCTCGCCTTTGATCTCCACACTGATTTGCAGGCGAATAGCCCCAGACACTGCAGATTTATCTGTTCGCTTTTCTAGAAGGCAAAACCATCAGAAATTACATGCATTGTTCATATTCAGACCACAGCCATCTCAGGGTGATAACACTGGCAAAAGAAACTGCTGGAACCTTGGCCTGAGTCACCACAGAGAAAACTTTCTCTTTTCTTCCAAAACATTGAATAGTACTAAGTAGACATCAGCAAAACAAGTGTCATGATACATCCTCAATATGACACATCTAATTAGAACTATGCACATTTTTAGATATAAAATCTAAACAGCCTTTCTGCCAGCAAATGTGCTAGAGGGTCTTAGATTCAGTTAGCTGAACTACAATCATCACAGACAGATTCCTTTTCTGAGAACAGGGCTGACTGATGTGGAATTTGTCCCTAATTTCACCATAGTCCTGAACTCCTGGGAACTGCTGGAAGAAGATTTTGGATCTCCTAGGAGATGACAGATCCACAGTGCCTCTCAACTCAGCACCATCTGGTTGCTTGCTGGTACCTCCAAAAGAGTCACTGGAAAAGGTCTCAACACTTGCCAGCCCAGTGCAGCGCACCTGATGTTCTTACAGACTGGTAAAATGCTTGTGTTGACACCAGAAGAAAGAACACAGGACAGCATGTCTCCGGCAGAGGTGGAATAGAGTCTTGCTCCAAGCATTTCTCCCATTGTACTATTCAATGGCTGACACAGAAAACAACAACCTTCTGACACGTTACACTCCATTTTAACTGGGATCTGCTTTGCCACTGCTCTCCAGCAGCATCATATGCCCTTGAAACCATGTAAACTTTCTAATCCTTTCTTTTAAATTGTTCACACACATCCAAGTGCTCTCAAACATTCCCAAACCCACACATGACACATTTCCAGTCCCAAGATCCTGCTCACCAAGGTTGTACCACACATCCATTTCTCCGCTCAGAGTGCGAACTTCAATGATTGTTTGCCCCAGGAAATCATCCGACTCGCGTTTCAGCCTCTGCTTGACACGAGACTTGATGTCATCATCTTCATCCCACACTCGCACCTTGATCCGGTCAGAGGAATTATGGCACTCACTGCAAACAAGAGAAAATGTAATATTAAGAGTGCGCAATGCAGCCAACATTTATTTGCTACATGCTTTGTATTCCTCTTGACCTACTCCTCCAACATCAGAGAGTTGTATTAGCAAAGTGTAAACAATATGTATTTATTCAAAAGTGGAGTGTCTGATACGAACCACACAACAACTTGTCGGTGCACTCTAAGTGCTCCTGTGACATGGCAGATACTGCACTCTAAATGCATGCTGAACTACCACCCTGCCCCAACCTCAGCCACTAACTTCTGACTTCCTAAGTGGCTGTGACTCTGCTGCTTGTCCTCATCCTCAGCAGTAGCTCACAGAACCTGTGAATTCTCTTCACAGCTGTCAGTTTTGCTGTGAAGCCCACAGAAGCCTGGGGATGGTTAGGCTGGTTAATGCCAGCATACACGCNGGCTGTAAGGGCTACCTGTCTTCATGCAGTTTCTAGGTTAGCATAGAGAAGACCTGTGATGAACACCCTTTGTGCTGGTTTCTAACAAAGGATAAATCGCTCAGGTGGATCTTTTACTTCAAAACAGTCACAAAGCAGTAGTGTATCAATGCATAATACATTACAATCAGATGATAAACCACACTGCCTGAGGGGAATGGGTGTGACACAGTAGTTACAGCATTGGTATTTAACTATTAGAATTGATTCTGCCTATTATTCACAGTTTAGATTGATACTTTGTGCTCTGGGCAGATCAATAAAGACATTTCCATTAAAAGAACCAGTTTAGTGTTTGATGAATCAGCACCCTCCAGTTTAATGCACAGACAGGATTTACAGACTCTCTCTCTTTTTCAGGTGTTTCAGATACCTTTTGTAGATCCAAACAGGCTCTCAGGTGTCAGAAGTGCATAGAACTGTATTATAACAGCTCTGCTCATTTACACGGCATGCAATAAAGCAATTTGAATGCTCATATGAGACCATGACAAGGGTGATTACTCACCATAACCACTACAAATGTCTACCCTCAAGCAAACAAAACCCATGAAAACAGACAACTGCTGCTGAAGGCCTCTTTTCCAGCCTTTTTAACATTAACATGCTGCATCTGTTGCTAAGCAACAGGGAGAAAGAAGAAATGGGTCAGAAGAGCTCTGCTAAGCCTGGTCAACAGGATGTGGCAGTGGCTGGTTATGAGCATGCTCTCTTCCAAGAAACCATTTGGGCTTTTACTGCCACCATTGTGATTCAGGACAACGTTTAACAGACATCCACACAGCTCCTGCTGATTTTTCCAGTAGAGAAGAATAGCTGGGAATTATATGGACAAGGTTAGAGGCAATTCCATGCAGCTCAGATCACAGGCAGAGCACATTGCTGCTCCCTGCCTTTGCTGTACAATCATATCTGTATTTAGAGTTCAGAAGAAAAGATGTCTCCCATTTTCACTCTCCTCTCCCTCCTCCTTTACTTCAAGAATGTCTTCCCAACAAAATCATGCAAACAAGTGTTCACAAGCAGGGAATGGTTGGAATTGCTGCTCTTTGCAGCTCTCAAATTTATCCGAGTGCTTTGCCATGTCTGCCAGCAACATAGCCGAAGCATGTAAAAGAAATCCTCTGTTCCTGACATGATACACTAGTGTACAGCCTGGCACTATTGTAGAGGCTTAGTGTTCAGAAATGCATGAGTGCCTCAAAAAACAATTCTCACACAGACATTTACCAAGCATCAGTAAATTAACTTCTGACTTCTTTAGACATCACCTTCTGCCTGACAGCTCTTTGCTAGGACCACTTTGGTCTTCTTTCTTTGCTTCCAGTGGTCCTGGAAGTTTCCTTAAGGAAAATGTTCACTGTTCAAACCTAAATCTAACTTAAGAAGTACCACACGCATCATCCTCCGCTCCTGATGTGGCTGGCTATCATCCTTCACTCAAAGATAGCAGCATAACTCACTACAACATCCTACAGGAAACCTTCCAATAGCATTTACTGAGCTACTAAAGCTTCTCTTTTACCACACCTTTCTTTGTTGTCTTTAAGGGACTGCTCAACTTGCTTTCTTTGTGATGGTTCTATGACAGAGAGTAAGCTTTATCACTTGCTCACTGCAGCTGAAAGCCTTGAGCTGGAGGTGGCTTACCATCAAACATCTAAGTGTGTAGAACCACAGCCCTTGATTTGGTGAAGCAACACTGTTGTGTTCACTTGTGTTCACTTTTCAGTGAGCAGCCCAAAATGGAATCACGAACTCTGGAAGACTTGGGCTTGCAGATGGAAAATTTACAGAATCTCCCCCTTTTTCAGGTGAGAAAACTAACTAATGAGACATAGCTTCCAATTTGTGACAGTGACATGACTCTATGAGACTCTGGTTAACAAGCTCTGTTGCTAGAAGCTCTCCTCCTCATTAATACACAAGCTGGCACATTTCTCAAGATGCCTGCCCCACTTCTTGCTATGTTTTTATGAAGCTTGATTTCACTGTGTGCACACATATGTCTGTCCACCCTCCCACAGCTGAGCTCTCACAGCCTCTCCCAAGAGGATGCAGAGAAAAGAAACACTCTGTGACCCCACCAAAAGGAAAAAATACTTTCAGATCCATTTCAGAGAGCAGTAAGACTGGAAACCAGATTTGCTATGTACATGGCTCAAAACTTTTGTTTTTTATTCATATTGTCTCAGTGCTTGGAGTGGTGCCATTTTTATAAAAGAACTTACTTTTACACTTCAAGCTACCAAATGAAGTAACATTTTCCAGAAACAGCATACAAAATCCAAAAGAAAAATTAAGATCAGGTTTTTGGTTTTTTTTCCACTAAGATTTTCCGCCTGAAGCTGGTCGTTGCTGTACTGGAAACAGCTGAGCTCCATTCTGCTGACTTGCTCATTATCCCACTCTCTACCTTCATCTATTTTGCCATGTTCCCCTTTAGTCTTACACAGCACCAAAGCCCCAGCACCCACACACGTCCCCTGCACTGTCAATATTTGGGTCTCTTCCCATGCCCAGCTGAGGGGAAGCACAAGAGCACACGAAACTGTGGTTAATTCTGGTCTGCTCACACAGTGAC
This sequence comes from Rhadina sibilatrix, assembly GCA_013400275.1. Classification (NCBI taxonomy): domain Eukaryota; kingdom Metazoa; phylum Chordata; class Aves; order Passeriformes; family Phylloscopidae; genus Rhadina; species Rhadina sibilatrix. Next base: position 81,272 of record VWYO01027285.1, read on the forward strand.
ATGCCCACACACACAGTAATTAGCACACTGGAGGGTAAACAGAACAAGCAACTGTTGAATTTACACAGTAGTTCCTCCCACAATGAAGTTAGCAATTTGTATCCTTCTAATCTAGCTCCAACTTCTGAAAAAAAATTGTAGGAAGTGATTCTTAGTTCTGAGATCTCTGCCCATCTGTAAAGGCTGGGCCAGATGGACTAGAACAATGTCAGGGGTCTGGGACAGGTCCTGTGCCTCATCTCCTTCAAAATGTGGAGAGAAAGAAAAAGAAGTGTCCAAAAATGATCAGAATACTACTTCTGAACCAATGATTCATTCTTCGAAACAAAAACCTCAACAACATTTTTGCTGAATTTGCTAATTTTACCCTGTAGAGCTGACAGGCTAATAAAGACAAAATACAACACATAGATTTAAGCAAGAAGGGACAAGGAAAGTAAAGGACCAGAGGAAGCAACAACATTTTGCAGATTTTAACACACGTCAGTCAAGGTCAGAATTGAATAGTTTTATTGTATTTTTGTAATTTTTTTGCATTGAACCAAAAATATTTATGGTTCAAAGAGTCTAGTGAATGTCTGTGTGTCCATATTCTGTAAACAGTTTCCTTTCTGTTGACAGTTCTTAAGAAGGGTCCATAAGAAGGTCCCAGTGCAGGGGACATTTCATACAATGGTAGTGAAAGAGAAAGAAAGAGAGTGCAGAGCTGCCTGTAGAAATAATGGATGAGAGTACAGGAAGTGGGAAAATACAAAGGAGAGAACAGATCAGCAGGATTTTAGGACCTGTGATCATTTGAGGAGTACAGCCCTGCCCCTGAGGAGCAAAGTCTGAATAAAAAGAAGTAATTTTGTGGAAAACAAGAAAGGAAGGAGTAGTTGTAGCAACCAGTAGGAGAAAGACCAGTAAAAAGTTGCAACATACAGAGGGAGAGCAGAAAAAGAGCTGTTTTGGGAAATGGTACAGCTTAAAAAGCAGGAGGATTTGAACATGGTTCAAATGAAGTGTCAAAACATTGCAGGGTTCAATTGGCAGCTCAGTTGTGGCCAACTGCATCAGGAATGGAAGGAAATAAACTCAGAAGAGGCTCATTTTTAAACTGACAAAACTCCTCTTCTAGGAAGAAAAAAAGGACAGGGTTGAAAACATCGAAGGCAAAATCAGAGTGGAAAGAGAATGAAGGAAAATCCTCAGTATTTTATAACTTCAGCATGACAGCTGAGAGCCCTGAGAGTCCATTTTTGCTGTCTAAGAACAAAGAAATGAGTATTCACATCTTACTAGCATGAAGCTCTTTTTTTAGGCGAACAAGTACAATCATTTGCCGTTACCCAATGTTATAATACCAGCTAACAAATTAGTGGTGCACCTCTTCCATCTTCAAAGAACAGATGAAGTGGTTCTGCATTTTACATCACTATCCACATGAACTCAGCTTTCCAGCTGATGCTTGCCACAAGGCATCAGGTTGTGTTCAGGTTAAGTCTCATGTTGGTAACTGAGCAGGGAAATAAGTGAGATTTTATCAGAATGCTGGTTTCAGTACCTGCAGTACCTGGAGATTAAAGAAAGCCAGACAAACTGGATGGCCCCTTCCACACAGTGAAGGGAGTCTGAGAGGGGAGAGTTACAATGGTTATAAACATAGTGATCTCAGAAGGGGAAGTTGAAAATACAGCTCTGGAACAGCACATATAATCACAGAGACAACTGAAAGATGTTGAGTGACAACACGCTCAGCAGCTAAAAGGAAAATTGCGGAACCAAACCAAGAAGCTAGGGTAACTAGGCAGCGGTTAGTTGAGCAGTAGCACCATTCCCAAAAGATTAACAGGTATGTATATCACGTGGGCTCTGCACATCCCAGAAAAACACTGGCTGTCTGCTAGCACAAGGCCCTGCATTCATTTTAAATCAGTTATTCTTTTGCAGTGAGAAAGAATAAACATGCCTCTTGCAACCTGTTCAGAGACAATGTAATCTATTCCAGGCAATGACTTCACACCCACCATTCAAAGCTTCAGACACAGCTGTACTCAGACCATACAACTTCAAGGGAATATTGCTGTAAAATGAACAAGTAATTTTGCACCTACACCAGGAAGAACAGTAACATTTAGTGTTCAGAGTCTTTAAATACTATGGCATTCCCTGAACAAAAGGTATGAACAAGCAGCCAACAAACAACACTGGAGCTCTCCCTTTAAAACTGAAATTGCCCTGTGGTCAGGTTTATCCTCCTAAGGACTGTCTGCTACTGTAACCCACACAAATGGATGCTCACCTTCAGCCTTTACAGGAAAAAATATCCAGGAATCTGTTAATTTCCACTGACAGTCTAAAACATGTCTAAATGGGGAATTACTGTCTTGTTCTAATTGCACTGAATATGGCAAGAAAAGCCTCCTTTTAATATTACTGGACTGCTTCATAAGGAAATGAGAGCTATGCAGACTTGTTATGAAAGCTTCTATGTTCCAACAGGTTTTGTGAAAAAACAACAGATAGATGGAGAAGAGAAACCCATACCAGCTGCTGTCCCTGGAAAGCCTGCAGCCAGCTGGATCTCACGTACTAACCACTACAGACAACTCAGAATCCAGCTGCAGGCAGGACACATGCTGCCTTCTGTCCAGCCAGAGCTAAGGGCAAGGGAAGAGAGCTGAGGGCACAGGGGGGAAAAGTACATAGCGAAGGAAGGAGGACATCTGTAAGCCTGTTCATCACAACTACAGGAAAGAAATTGTGATTTAGTGTGGAAGTGAAGGGGCTGCAAACCCAAGGGAAGTAGGGTTTCCTTAGTGCATATTCACAGAACATTGTGCTGCAGCAGTAGCCAGAGTCCCCACCAGGCTTCCTGCTGCCAAGCATATATGCAGAGTCTGCAACAAGCCTACAACACTTTGAACAAAGCAGAAAAATCAACACCTTGTGTTTTCAAAGGTCTTCAAATGCTGATGAAATACACAAAAATCTCTCCATAACAACCTATTTCCTAAAGCTATTGATGTAAATATACAAAGAGATAATTTTCAGAAAGAAACAGCCTGCAAATCACTTGCTCGGGCAACATGAATACACTGCAAGAACTGGTGATTAATCTAAGCAGATGCCTACAGTTACATGGGCTAGTAATGACCTAAAAAGCACTTAAAATGGAAACCCAAAGCATTTTCAATCTTGCCTTTTCTAAAATATGATTCTAAATCTGGACTTTAGAATTGGGTCAAACCTACCACTTTTTTTTTTTTTTTTTTTTCTGAAAATATATGGAAAATGAACAAAGCTATTTTTAGGGAGAGATATTTTAGTTTACATACTTTTCTATCAATCACTGTAAAAAAAGCACAAACCCCCTATTTACAATAGGCTACGAGACAAACAAAAATTTCAGACTTATTTAAGCTGCTTTTAATCAACTTCATTGAGCTTGTAGAAATGTGTACACATCTGTACAATGTGTGCCTTCATGCCATGGTTATAATAACAGTACTATATTTCTAATGACTGATGCGCACAGATTTCTGGCTCTACATACAACCTTTGAAAAACACACTGGAATTCTGATCACATGGAAGGCACTAGGTACCTAATGAACATCAGCTACAAACAAGTCCACCAAGCCAGCAGTGCTGACACACACATTAGTAACTGACCTGACCTCCCTACTTACACATCCTGCTCCTTCTGTATTGTTTAACCATTTTGAACATCAAAGCTTTCCTAAGACTACTGCAAAGCTTTCAGTAACTACCAACACACCTTTCTCTCACAAGAAGAAATTAAGCTTATTCTAAGAATAAAAGACACCTCCCCATCCAACCCTTTAAAATTTGACAATCTCTTGATTGACCTGACAATCTCTTCTGAAAAAGCCTGGCATGTAATGGGTATTTTGGGCCTGAATGTGTTGATTTAAATTTCCATTTGATTATGGGTTAGAAAATTTCAGAACTTAAAGAGCTGTTAGCTGCAAAAAGATTCATAAATGCAAAATAGAAACATGCGTGCGTAGAAAACCAGTGCTTCACATGCTTCTAAATAATGCTCTCCTCATCCAGCAGAAGGTGAGCTTTGACATCTACTAATGAAACAACAAAGTGACTACAGTACTGAATGCTCTCCAGCTATCAGTGTAGACACTGTGTTCATTCCCTTCATCTCCTCCTGCTATTCCAAGGCAAGGAAGGCAACCACCACAGGCAAGGCAGAAAGCAGCATCAACTCTAATGCCCAAGAGCATGTTATCTGCTGAATCATGGACATGGCAATTAAGTCTAAGCAGTGTCACCGTTAAAACGGTGACATTTATCACACTCTGCTATCTATCTTTAAAGCGTATTTGCTGAAGCTCCTAAAATTAGAAGGGAGCACACTCCAAATACCATGGTAACTACTTGGCATGGTAAATCAAGGTCCTTAAGGCTCCCACACAGACTTGCTGCTATTGTGACTAGTATTAACCAAATGGCACCTAAGCACTCTTCCTACTTATTAAGCAGAAATGTTACCTTGGATTAAATTAAGAATAAAGCCAGGGGCTTATTCATTCAAAATAACAGTAGGATTTTTTTGATATTAATGAGTAGCTCAAATTGCTTAAAAACAATCTTGCTTCTACTGTACATTGTAAAGCTGGACTGATATGAAACTGATTTTAAAACACAATCAAAGTGCACTTTGCAGAGAGAACTCCCTCCAAGCAGTTCAGGAAAGAACAGGGAGGAAAAGAAAGAAAGGAGAGAGATGGTACAATGGAAGACCTTACACATTAAAAGAAATAGATTGTTGATGTTGAATGAGATCACCCAGAATCTTCAGAAAACACTGGTTGGATTTCAAGTCTCCATTTTGGTTTTTAGCATCTTCAATGACAAATTGAGGGTTCTGATTACTTATTCAAAAAAAGCAGGATGGAACAATATATTTTGAGTGTCGCTGTTATCTAAAGAATTGTGCCTCTGGTCTTTGCTTTCAATTCAGCTCTCAATACATTGATCATCTTGGAAGCTCTCTCTTGTAACAATAACTCCTTTGAGTTATTGTTACATTGATATTCCAAAACTGAAAGATGAGGCTGTTGGAGTCACAGACAAACCTAAATTAATTACCTTTAAATTTGGTTGCCAAACACCAGCAGTAGATCCCAGAAACAGGTCACAGAAGTTTCCCTGGTCCTTACCTTACACAGGTTTTACTCTCATATTACAAGGAGTTTTTTTAGCCAGGAACAATAGCTGCTGATTTAAATATTTTTCTTTTTCTTTAGCATCCTCTAGGAACATCAGTACAGAAGTGTTCATAAAGCAGACAATTTGTATATACACAAGGAAGATGGAATAAATAGGTGGGAACTACCTACATTGTTAAAGATGTCAACCCTCCACACACATACAATGCTGAGCAAAAGTAGAACCATCCCAGACAACAGGTGATATGGGAATGTATACTGAGAGAGAAGACACAGCTGTCAAAGCACAGATCATACTAACAGGTGACATGGGGCTGAGAGTCCTTGTCAGAGCACTTACAAGTAAAACTTCTCTTCCCATACAGGGTTCAGATTCCCAAAGATTGTTTTTGTCCTCTTCTTTGTTTTACCCACTTGAACAGTTACATATGGATCACTGGATCCAGTCTTGTCTTTGGCCTGCAGGCCCTGAGCACACACCACTGAAAGGAAAAAAGAAGGGTTACCACCACTCTGCAACAAAACAATGTGTCCGATCACCACATGAAGAAGCAGCTCACAATGGCCAGAGAACCAGGAATATCACTCGTGAGAGCATTTCTGATGAGACTCAGCTCATGGTGCACTACAGTGCCTGCAGTAGGGGTATCTGCACCTGCTACCTGCATGTGCACCCAGCAGAAAAACACAGAAGTCAGAGAAGCCCTTCCTCTCTGCTCTAATTTCACATCAACTCTCCTACTTGAGACTCCCAAATGAGACCAAGAGAGCTCATGACTCTCCTACTCACCGGTGATCGTGATCTTTGCTGACCATTTTGAGGTACCATCAAGTACGCTCTGTTTCACAGTCTTCATCTGCTGAGCATGTGTCATTTTACTCTCACAAAACACATCTCTGATCAAGTCAAAGATCTCAGGCTTGTTCCGCTCCCGGATTTTCATGCGATCCTTCATGGCCATGATGAAATTCTGGGTCCGGTCTTCAGCTCCATGCTTTGAGCTTTTCTCTGCTGCTCCTGTGCACCAGAAAAAACACAACTCTCATCAGGAAAAAACACACACAAAATCATGTCTCACTGAATCTGGACAGGGGGATCAAAGCTATAAGTTACCCTCCATGTGATGGTTCCTCATACTGATGTTTACACTCTGTGTCCCCTGTTCCAACATACACAGAGAATTTGGACCATCTGGAAGAAGAGGGAGCAGCTCCTCTATAATCTCTATAATCATATTGCCCTCCTAACAAAAGGTTGATTGAATATTCTTACAGCTGAGGAACGCCCAGGAATGAGGTTCTTAAATTAACAGCAGGCATCAGCATGGCCTCTGCTCCCGTCAAAATAAATCCTTGCTTAGGCAAGTGCTAAGAAGAGGACATAGAACCTCCATTACAAGTAGTACCTATGCTCTTGTCTCAGTGTTGCACTTCAGCACCACAAAGAACAGTTCAGATGGGTCCAAACTGTCAGCATTTTCTACCCCTGTGTGTCACAAAGCTACCTGCTGAGCTCAGAATCACTGCAAATCGATATCTCCTTCTGCCTGGAACGATCCTGTTTGGATCAGGCATCAAAGCTGCAGAAGCACAGAGTGCCTCACTGGATGCCATTCTATTTTATCAGTTTATTTGCACAGAGACAACTCAAACAATCAATTTCTAGAACTGCACAGATATATTAACCATAACAAATACCTATAAAATAGCATACTCAAGATTTCAAAACTTGGGCCATTATAAGCAAGAAGTGCTACTACAGTGTCCAGAAGCTGGAAACACAAGAGCCAGTCACAAAGTCTATAACTGCACAGGTAGTCAACTCCATCTGACAAAAGAGAAGCCTCTGGTTGCTTGCATACCTCTTAAAAAAATTCAAAGTTCATATAATTATGAGATAAGACTACTCCCACCACCAAATACTTCCTACTCAATTCTGACAGTCATTTTTACTGTCAAAATTTAGAAATTGACTACTGTGTCAGATGTGAGACATGCATCAATAAATGCACCAATGTAAGCTAACAGGGTGGGTAACTCAGGTGTGAAATGAAAAGCAGGATCTCAGGATTGCACACAGTCTCTCTGTACGCTGTCTGCAGCAATTTCAAATTATGATCTTAAGTCAGATTCAGTTAAGCCAGTACAAAAGTCCTGTGAACACATTCAATCAGAACCTTTCTGTTTAATGTAATATACTTTTGTTTGTTTTTCTTCTCCAGGATAGTTTAATTAAATTAAGCCTAGTCCTAGGAAAAATGTCCTCATTCAGGTATTCACCAAATATTAAATTACCTTAAAAATATGTACTAAAGCAGGTGCAAGGTGTGTGCAAAGGGAGTCATCAGTCACAAAGATACATGAAACTGTTTTCTTCCAGAAGTGAGCAAATATGATATCTGAAGTACCCTTGCTATAAGGAGCTACAGTTTTGCATACAAAACTGTTTGAGCAAGTAGTGACTAAATATGAAAAAAAGTCCTATGAACGCATACACACACAGAGTGGAGTCCAGCAGTACATAACCAAAAGAGAATAAAACCAGTTTGCAATCGACTGTAACCACTGAAGTATCAGAAGTTCATTAAGGACACTGCACACCAAGGAATGTTACTAAGGACCTGGGTGTGAAACAAGCCGTAATTTTACATTACCTGAGTACTTTTTCATTTTACTTGCTAGAGGCTTAATGTTCAGTATTTCATTTAGTACAATAAAAAGTACATGCCCCAGAGTTTCCTGTTGTTGGCTTAAGATGAAATGAAATTTAAAAATACTGGAATTAATTACAGTCCCTGCTGTTTCTACTCACCGGTGATGCACCTAACATTTGTTAAAGGAATATAAAACTGAAATGATACCAGGGGCTATGCTTTGAACTTCAGATAAGAAGTGCTATTCAGCTTTAACAGAAGTAGGTCTCCTGAGGATGGAGATGGACTCTGTGCTATATATGCAGAACTACAGAAAATGACTGGGAAATTAGGAAAGGGCAAACTGAACAATTTTCCTTTCCCAGCTGGAATTCTGAGATCTGTCATGATCCAAAGAAATCAACTCTGCCTTGACCTTTCTGACTTTAAGGAAATTAAGAGCAAATTAAAACTTGCCTTAATGCAAGCATTGCAGGAACATCAAATGAGGCTTTAGAATGCAAATCTGGACAAATGGAGGAGTTCTAATTAAAACATGTTTAACATCCCCACAACCTCCAGAGACTTGCACAGTGGATTTATCATCTGCAAGCCTAGCAGCATTCCAGGGCACCCTGGGTTGCAAGATGTTCAAGCCATGACACATAGACCCCCACAACCCTCTAGTCACCTCCAAGACTTGGCTCTGCCTTGTGACTCCAAAGGAAACCCTCCCACCTCCATCCACACTGCTTCCCCACTATGCCCAGATAATTTGCCCAGGCAGCTCCATTATTCATTCCTTCCCTGGAAAAGGTCTCTCTCTGCCTGCAGAGACTGTGCCTGAATTGCAGCACAAAAGCCTGAGTCAGACAGACACCTTATTTAACAATACAGACTAACAAAGAGCACACAATGTCTGTTCTGCTGTCTTAAAAACACACTCTTAATTTTGATATCTGCTTCTTGGTACAAAACCAAGAAGGCTTCTAAATCAACCACTGGGGACTAATTAACTACAATGTATGTGTTTTAAAGGCAAAACATGTCACTGTACTGAATGGCAGAGGGTGCTTTTCCTGCTCTTGGACTGGGATTATGTTTCTTCAAGCTGCAAAAAGGTTTTTGGTCAGTGGATCAGCTTTTCAAATCCTGTGGATGGCAACAGAAAGGCATTGGAATATACAAGTAATGTGTAGAGGTTCTGGGCTTTCCTTCTTCCTCTCCAGGACTGAAATATTAACTGGAAACAGAAAGCAAATATACCTACATTGGGAATTGTATTGATAGAGCTATTAGTAAACCACTAGTGCTGTTATTCTGTGCTTTAAGAAGAATTCAAGAAAGCAACACTGTTAGGATAGAAGGCAGCTGTTCAGTAGGCGGATAATGCTTAGAAATTATATATTCCTGCAACTTAAAATAGATATTCAAGTTTCAAATAAAGGTATTATTCTTCCTTCTGTGCAAATATTTTCCTACACAGGACTCTGGGAGCAAACAACTGTTCATCTAACCATCATTCAACTCAGAAGCCAAGATGATTAACACATAATTTAATTGGTCTGACTAACCTTCTACTCACTGACTTGGTCTCAGAACTGCAGCCTTTGAACTCAGAGTACAACATACACAAGTTTCTCAACCAAAAAGCAACAGTTACACCTGCCTCACAGTCCTGAGTCAAAATGCATCCAAACAAAAAAGCTAGCCCTGAACTGTATAGGCCTCTTACCAAGCTCTTGCTCACATAATGTCCTTCTCTTCCACCCTCTCTGTAATTACTTGTCTGCACTTGTTCCTTGTCTCCTACACATCCAGCCCTGGATTTACTCTTTCTTTGGTATCAGAATTGCCCAACCCACTGTAATTCAGTTAGTACTACACCAATGCTCAAGGCAAGATATAAAAGCTTAGTTTCCAAAAGTTTTGCATGCCATGGGGATGTTAAAGAACATCCCTTTATCCACTCTCAGTCAAGTAAGAAAGGAAGCAAAGGTACCCATTCAGCAGAGATTCCTACTTCCAAGAATAACAGGTGGCTAAAAACAGAGCACTGTCCCTTGAGCAAGTATTTATGAGCTTATGATGAAAAGTTATGTGTTCTATCATCAGAATAATAACTCCTAAGCACCTACAACACTACAAACCAGGAGGCTGCAGTACACATACTACAACTGATTCCAGGTTATTGCACTTCAGAACCAGCAATTCATGGAATAGCCCTGCTGAAGGAGTGCAAATAGGTTTTGATTCAAATTGCAACAAATCATTGCTGAATTTTTCACCAGTGCAGTCCCACAGTGATGATAAATTTGTTGAGTGTATCAGATAATAACTTTCTTAAAAACATAGAGATAAAGAAAAATACCCTCAGAAGAGATAACCAAACTTCATTCTAAAAGACTTGGAGAATTAACTTCCCCAGAAAGGTATGAAGGATGGAAAATGGACAAACATCACATTCTAAATCTAAGGAATAAAACCCCAGGTGTCTACCCAAAATTTTAAGGCATAAACAAGGGAAAAGTATTTGTGACCAACCAGAACATTCATTTTACTCCAATGCAAAATTTTTAGGAAGACTAACACAGATTGAAGTGAATACATATCCTGAGGCATCAAGGTATAATCAATAGAATTGTATTTGTTGCCAGACTGAAAATTTATTTTACTCCACTGTAACATTTTCTGGAAGCCCTAAATAGACATTAATGAAGATATGTCCTGAGAATGTTTTGGGTTTTTTGCCGACAGCAACAATAAAGCTTCTGTTAGGAAAAAAATCTCTCCTGAGTTCAGTATACAAGAAAGTTCAGTCTCGAATTTATGGGGATCCCTAAACTGTTGTTTGTCCCCCATGACACTCTGTTTCTCATTCCTCAAGCACAGAATATGTTCTTCAAACATATGTATAAAAAGAAATCAAACTTCTCCAAATCTGTCTTGGTTTGGAAAGACAGGTATCTGCCAGGGAAAGCTGGAGTTTCCCTTAGAATGGAGAATATAAACCCCTTACTCCCCCCAGATTATAATTTTGCAATTAA
>VWYO01027286.1:0-51817 GCA_013400275.1 Rhadina sibilatrix
TGGATTCTTAATTTTGACTGATATCTCCTACTAATTCATTCAATGAGTCATATTTTATTAGAAAACTACACTTCAGTTCCTGGGAAGAAATGTAAATTATATTTTAATATCAAAAGAGATGGAACATTCCCCACTTTATGGACAATTTATTCTTCTAAATCATTTGGGCTTACATTTTCAAAGTACATAGCTCCAATTTCCAGTCACTGATTGTCATTTTAATTTTGTTTTCAGTACTTCTTTCTTCAGAAGATACTTATCAGATGTAATCAAACATGGTTTTTATAACAGATTGTGGTTTTCAGGTCTTTGTCCGTAAGGCATTTGCTACAGCTCTGTAATAAATTCTGCTGCTCTCTTCCATATGAGTACCCATTTTCAACATCCTTTTAAACAGTGATGGCTAATGAGGTTTTCACAGAATCGTAGAATGGTTTGGATTGGAAGAGATTTTAAACCCCCCCTGCCATGGGCAGGGACACCTTCCACCAGACCAGGTTGCTCAGAGCCCCATCCANGGCATGGGTTATGGTCCTAACTAATCATTAGTCCAAACCAGGTCTGGGCATAGTTCAGGAATTATTGCAGGCCTGGGACTATTCCCAGTAAACCAGTCGAATGTGGCCATTCTCTTTTGGAGGATATTATGGATTCTTAATTTTGACTGATATCTCCTACTAATTCATTCAATGAGTCATATTTTATTAGAAAACTACACTTCAGTTCCTGGGAAGAAATGTAAATTATATTTTAATATCAAAAGAGATGGAACATTCCCCACTTTATGGACAATTTATTCTTCTAAATCATTTGGGCTTACATTTTCAAAGTACATAGCTCCAATTTCCAGTCACTGATTGTCATTTTAATTTTGTTTTCAGTACTTCTTTCTTCAGAAGATACTTATCAGATGTAATCAAACATGGTTTTTATAACAGATTGTGGTTTTCAGGTCTTTGTCCGTAAGGCATTTGCTACAGCTCTGTAATAAATTCTGCTGCTCTCTTCCATATGAGTACCCATTTTCAACATCCTTTTAAACAGTGATGGCTAATGAGGTTTTCACAGAATCATAGAATGGTTTGGATTGGAAGAGATTTTAAACCCCCCCTGCCATGGGCAGGGACACCTTCCACCAGACCAGGTTGCTCAGAGCCCCATCCAACCTTGCCTTGAACACTTTCAGGGAGGGGGCATCCACAACTTCTCTGGGAAACCTGTGCCAGTGCCTCACCACCTCACAGTAAAGCATTTCTGTCTAATATCTGCTCTAAAAGTCCTTGTAAAAAGTCCCTCCCCTTTTGTAGGCCCCTGCATTGTACCAGAAGGCTGCCATAAGCTCTGCAGTTGTGCAGGTTTCTGGTGCTCTTCATGCTCGACTCTCTCTCCTTCATTCCATTTCTCTCTGTTTTGTTTTCCAAGCCTTGCTGAACCTCAGCATTGCACTCATTGGAGGCTTTGTGCAGCTACAGCTTCCTGCAGTTCCTCCCTGAGTCACCCCTGTCCAGTCTTACAGCCTCCCGTGCTGCAGGCAGAGCCTCTGTTCCTTGTGAAACTGCACCTTTAGCTGCAAGTTGTTTGAAAAGGTCCAGCTTATCCCAGAATGACTCAGACCACTCTGTATGAGTGCCTGTCCCTTCAAGTAACTGTAATGAGGAAAAACTTTGTTGTGTTGTCCACAGATCTTATGGGAAGTGGTAGTCACAGCCTTGAAACCATTTTTCTTTCTTCATTGAATAGTACCCACAAATACAATAAAAAAGTCAGACTAACTAGGCCCTGAAAAAAAAAAATCTTTCTGCCACAGCAATTCATTGACCTTTATTTCAAATTTTAAACATTTATTTCATTTTTATTCTATGTTGGGTTATTATATCTTCATCCCTTTTCCATTTATTAAACATTTATTTGAATACTGTTCATTTTTTTGTTAATATTTTTTTTTCTTTGAAAGCATTATTAAAAAAAAAATCATAGAATCACTGATTTGGAAAAGACCTCTGAGATCATCAAGTCCAGCCTTCATTCAGCATATATTTTAAGAGCTACTACAAATCAGATACTTAGTGATGGCATTCAAGCTTCAGCATTATAATTTTTGTTGCAGACTTCTGGGGATATGGATGGTTTATTAAGATTAAAAAAGCCTTAGTAAGGGAAAATCCTGTTTCACTGTGAAATATAAGGGGGAAATGTCAAAATGGAGCTATCCGGCAATGAAAATAGTATTTGAAAATGCAGACAGTATTGGTGAGAAATTTTTGCCTCTTATTCATCTAATTCTAAAAAGTAATGTATTAGAAAGCAAAATCCCCACTATTTAATCTAAGAAACAGTTGAAGATTGTGATGATTGTGACTGTGATTGTAAACCTTGAGAAAAGTAGAGGTTAAAAAGTTTTCCTCTTGTGTTCTGATATACCAAACACAGAGCAGAGCCCTCCATGAAGTTCAAGCTTCTCAAGTTTCCCTAGACCAAAGACATATACATAGTTTATAGGGTCAAAATAAACAATTAGCACAACTTTTAAAAAATGGCTAATGTGTTTCTATGTGTTATTAGCCCAGCTGGTCAATAATTTTCTGAGAAGTCTGCCAACCACCAGAAGTTCCTACTGTTATGCCCCTGACTATGGATAATATACAACATTCAGCGCTGACTGTTTACAAGAGACTTTACACTTTAGCTGTTAAACAGGCCCTTGAAATATTTGCTTGGAGTAATGAGTACTTTCCAGATTATAGTTTCCAGCTTTTCCTGTTCACAGTCTTGAATTCCAACATGAACTTCAAGTGCTAGAAGGCGTTCAGTTTTACTTCTCAGCCCTAAGTTACTGGGGCTATCTCCTGAGTTACAGAAATTTGCACTGGATAAGCTGCAAGCAAAACAAATCTCCAACTACACTCACAGTAGTTGAGTCTTTAATAATTGCTGGTCTTTCCTTATGGCTGTGGAGCAGCAGCTGGGTTTTCCTTGTGCTCGGGCTTCTCATCCTGAGGAGCTCCAAGGGTGATGGCAGAAACTAGAAAGTTATTCAGTGATGCATGGGACAGCCTCAGACATGTGTTGCAGAGGTACAGGATGGTTTGTTTATCTACAGGGAATATCCCTGCCTGCAAAACTACTGCAATTTGCAGATGTTATACAACAGAGATAATTCTCTGTAACCTGCTGAAAGGACCACACTTCTCATAACAGTGTGGTTTTTGGATGCATGGCTTGTTTCAGAATTCTTAGTGAGCCATGATATCTTCACATCACAAAAACATTTTAGTAACTTAGTGGGTTTAATTTTGTTTTCTTTCTGTTATGTCCCTTTGGAATATTAGAATTACCTGTGTGTTTTGCACTCTTTGCCACATCCAAAAGGGAAGATGGATGCTACATCTGCAGCGATCTAGAAACAACAAATTTGGACTTTGTAATATTTTTTTTTCTATTTCATAGTACCATCATGTATGAGAAACCAAAGAAACAGTTTGAGCAAGCAGTCAGCACTTAATTATCTGCACACCCAACCTGAGCTGAATTAGGCAGAGGCAAATTAGAATGGGAGTGCAACATTAGGTCGTAATTTACCATACTGTAAATACTAGCACAGGTTAGTTTCAACCTTCCAGAAGTCTAATGTAAAACTCTGGGATGCTTTTACCAACCTGCCCTGCCACTCCAAGAAAAATCTTGCCAGAGGAAGATTTGTAAAGAGGACAAACAACCTTGCTTTTTATTCCCTCCCCTAGAGTCAAAACTACAGTGTAGGTCCCTACATAGGAACATTGGCAAACCCAATGGAAAGAGGATTCAAGGACTGCTCAGAGTTAATATACCTTCACCAGTGTTAATTCTCTGTTTATTTAACAATTCTCTCAATTGTTTTCTTAGGACTATCTCAGTAGTCAGATTACCTTGTGGAGAGAATCAGGCCACAACAGCACAGTCACTGAGGAAGCTCCTCCAAGGTGGGTGAGGAGAGGGCTTTGCCTGCAGACATGAGAGCTCAGAATGGAAGTCCTGAGTATTGTGTGTTTCAGAAACTGTCCCACTGCCTTTTCTTTTCCCTGGCCCCACAGCATGGGTGTGGAGAAGATGCTTCCCACTGGTAGGCACAGTGGAAGAGCGGAACTGAAACAATTCTTTGTCCTCTTCAAGACAAACAAATGGCTGCATCCCTCTGTTTATGTGGCAGATATAAACGGCAATCCTTAATGGTTTGAATTTAAACCAAAATCATTACATAATTTGGTTTCCAGAGGTAGGGAAGCTCTCTAAAAATCCAAGCCCAGACCCCTAAAATCAGTAGTGACGTTTGAAAAACCCACATGGCTGGAATATGTTGTTCATTGTGGCACTGAGCAGCAATCTATAAGACATTCTTTGAAGTCTAGCTCCAGAAAACAAATTCAGGTTAGATCAGAAGCCTAAATGCTTCCTTATAGGGATAACTCAGGCAAGCTGCAGACATCAATGGAAACTACAGGAGTACAATAACTATGTAATGGTGATCCCCCTCATTGTCAGCTTTGCCTATGCATGGGATGGGAAAGGAGACCTTTCATTAACTGTATAAGAGGCTGGCACTACAGCAGATCCATATCACACTGTGTCACACAGAACACAATTTGTCAGTTCCTGTGTAGCGCATTACGATGATATCTGTTTAAGAACATGCTTGCAAGCAGTCAGCTGGCAAGTGCATTGTACACTGGCCCATCTGTTACCACAGTAATTGGGTCATCCACTTCAGAAGAAGCTGCTCTGCCCATGCAGTGACAGAAGCAATGACCTCATACAAAGAAAGCCTGCACTGGACCAAGGATTCTAACAATGGGATAGAGAAAAGAAAGTATTCCTATGGAACCAGCTGGGAACGGCAGAGCCCCGTTAGGCACGTGTTCAACTGAGGCTCTAATTGCACCTCAGAAATGATGCTGAAGGAAAGCACAGAAAAAGGTTCTGAGAGTTATCATTACCAAGGGGACTGGACCCTGCCAAAGAGAAGGTTGTCAGGACTAGCTGTCGTCTTGCCCAGCACCACAGATCACCAACTTCAGCACCCTTTCGTTAACACCTGACGCTGTCCATGTGAAAAAAATGGTACTGGGAAGGTATTTTTAATTGGAATTAGGTAATTAGGGAATACTGGAAGGTATTTTTAATTTGTGGGTTGGCATTCTTGTTTTGGAATTTCCTATTTAATGAGAGTTAATAATAGAGTTGGTCACTGATTTAAAGATAATCAGGATGGTGGTTACAAATATCACAAAGTTTTATTTTACCTGTTTGTGACAGGAGAATCAGTCCTTCCTCTACATTAAGTATTCACTTTTCATCTCTCTATCTATATCTTAGGCTAGTTATCCATTAAAACAACTTCAATAGGACTATAACTCTTTTCTATCTCTAGCAATTTTAAAAGCTAGAGAATCTGCCTGTCTTAAAGTTAGGCTCTGGTCTGAACAAGAAATACTTGTTACAAAAAGATGATTTTACCACATCAGATGGATTTCTCCCACCTCCAGTCTTTAACCCCTAAACCTTTTAATTTTCTGACACAAGCTCCATTACCATGCGTGCAGAATGAGTTTCTGAGAGTTCAGATGTCCATGATGCCTTGGCCACTTCCATAGTACAAAGTTGTGTAAAAGCTTTTTGTAGTGAAATTTCACAGTTTCTCACTATGCATACATAGGGAAAACATGCAAAGAAAATTGAAAAATTAGCCAAAAATCTCTTAAAATGTAAAGGAAGCAACTTATGGCTATAATTTTTGGTGCTTAATTTCTACATACGGCACATATTTTCCAAATGAAGTCCAAAGCTGATTTAGTGTAAAGAAAGCTACAGAAGGATGACAAAAGGAAAGATGAATCATTCTAAAATGAAACTTGTTCAGAATTCATGACCATCAGGGTCACTTCTGGCCTTATAGCCAATAAATCTCTACCAGCAATATGTGAGGAGGAGTACATTAGCCATTTCAGCTACATTAGCCATTTCCATCACTTATTTCTCACCTTTTGAATCCCCCAAAGTATTTAAGAGAGTCATCACTTGAACAGGACAACAATTACTGAAAATCAGTAATGTTTAACCTAGAAGAGTGCACCACTGCTGGTCAACCCATGTCTTAGATGAGTTGTAAAATATGCAGTGAAAAACATTCAGCAAAGACAACTTCATCACATTTCTGCCAGCTTAGGTAAAAGGCTTCTTGCTAGTGGTAAGGGAGCGATTTTTGAAAGAGGACCTAAATAGTAGGACCGAGGCAGAGAGGGAAATACTCAAACTATCTTTCCAATAGATACAATTTTGTTATGCATATAATATCAAGCCCCTCATTGTGTACTCTTCTGTTGCACTGTTCTGATGGCACTTGGAGGCCCAGTTTTCTATGCATCATCTTAGCCTAGTGGGAAATGCATGCAGTGCTATGAGGTTGGTCTAGCTGGACCACTAATAAAGCTAAACTGTTATTTGGATGCTCAGTTTTATAGTAGGAGAGATGATTACTTTTTATTTTATTGCACTGCTAAGAAACTTGCAATTTGTTCACTTAACACTGTAGGCATGGTAGTCCCTCTGTGCAACTGCTAAAGCAGACAGTGGCTGACTTAATCTAAATTGTTCTCCTTAACTATGCCTCCTTTTTAAAATAGAAGTAGCCTCACGCTTATGAGACAGCCAGAAGGTGTGTCAACATCCACCATAACTTTGTAAGGTATCTGCTGACAGATGTGAATGACATGAGACTTTGAATGTGAACGTCTCAGTTTCTCTCCCTTAAAAGTATCACAATTTTTCTTTGATTATCCTGGCTTGAGGCAACAGCAAGGACTGATCCATCCAGGAGTGTCTAGGAAGTGACTGCCTTTAAAACAAACATCATCAATGTTTTACAGATTGATCAGCAGGGGTCCTGCCTTTGCCAGTGATGAAAACACACCTAAAGATCTCATTGTTAATTGGGTCATGTTCCTTCTGGTAGGAGTTTACTGGGTGTTGAACCCAGACCTTTTCCCCACACATACAAATATTCCATGCATAATGATAATCCCAGCAGTAATATGTTTATGATGTTATTATCACTGTGCCAAGCAGCTGCATTCATGGAGGAAGACCCTGTTTTGCTAGATGTTACACAAGCTCAGAATAAAGCAGGCGGCTCTGGCTGAAGGGGCTAATGATCTAAGTAGGAGGCAGGACTCAAAGCTGGATATAGACCAGCTGGCATAGAGGGCCAAGGAAACAATAAGACTGCACTAATCAGTGAATATGCTGTGATCTCAGCATAACAAGTCTCTGTTGACAAGCTTTCAGTAGAAAAGCATTTCCCCTTCCCCCTTGAAACAATAAGAAAAAGAAAAGTTTCAAGAAGTAATTAAAAAGAGGGTAGTTTTTTAATCTTGCATGGTTATTGGGGTCAACTCCTAATTGTAAAACGGCAAGTTTAGAAGAAAACCCAGGAGTGCTCGTTTGAAAATCTAACATAAGGGCTAACGCCTGTCTTAGGGTGGATGAACGGACAATGGGAACCTAGAAAAGGAATGGCATGAGAAGGAGCAAAACAGAATATGCAAAAATAAGAGTTATGTGCTCTGAGAAGTGAATTTGGAAAATATATTTTGCTGTAGCTTTCTAATAAGATGAGGTCCAATTTGCCAATGCTGGAGGAAAAAAGTTTCAGTAATCACAACAAGAAACAGTGAGAGGGTACATGAGATTTTAGCTGAGCAGGTGTTAACCAGATCTCTACGGGCATTCACTCAAGCAGAGAAATGAAGTAGCGATTTAAAGAAGAAAAGGGCAAAAAAGGAGTTAGAAAGTCTTTACAACCCAGAATTTCTTGTAATTACATAATACATATATTGATAATCTTAAATAACATTAATCAGCTTCAAACCATCCTTATCCATGATTTCTTCTTTTCCCTTTGGACGTTATTTGGAAAAGTAGCAACTATCCACAACTAGAACAATAATGCAGACAATTAAACCTCTCTAACCATGTACTGAGGGACAAAGTGTCCTGTTAGCACTAGTATTACTAGATATCTTGTTCAGGTTATACATGTTGCTGAGCACTGTTACCCAACAGCATTAGTGGACAAAAAAACCAGCTCTCTTAATCTATGCAGCAGTACTGAATGATTCCTGCAATGTGTAATTGAATCTTTTCCATGAGACTTTTAACTACAGTTGAAAGGGCTTTTTTTATTATACCAGTTTCTTTTCTCCTTCTAAAACTGTAGTATTACACCTGCAGCTTTAAAAACTGGGAAATATCTTTCTGCTAACTAGGTCTTGACTGGTTTCAACAGCTTTTTTACCCACCTGTTATAATCACTGTAAAAAGGATTTCCAGGGGAAAAATAAAAAAGAAAAAGAAAAAAGTAATTTAAACTATTTATCTAACTTTCTGCAAATTATTTTTTCTCTGTGCTGTACGAATTCTCCTCTAGATGGTAGCAGAGAACAAAATCTAAGGGACTTTCACTGTGAAGACTGGGATGATATTAAATAAAAATCTGCTGCTGGTGAATTATGATTTTAAGAAGATGAAAAGTCATTCTTCAGTAAATTATCTTCATGTTCAGTTTTCACTTGACATAGGTAAGTAGAGTTGTGCTGGATACACCAATGGTTCCTAGTAAACTGGAGTTTTGGATGAATTTTATTATCAAAGACCCTAATGCACTATGATTTGCCTTTATACAACTGCTGTGCAAACCCTTCCTTAAAAATACGAACATCATTGTTTTAATAGTCCTAGACATCTTCTGTTTTCTTTATAAAACCTTCTCTTGATTTCCTTAAATGTAGTTGAACTGAAATCTCCTGCCACATCCAATAGTTACTGGATCCTGAAATATTTGCATGAACAAAGGTTCATGCAAACTTTTTTTTTTCATTTTAGCTATGAGTAATTCATATTCAACTTCAATATTTACAGTTTCTCATTTTTTACATCAGAAGTACCCTTCCAGGTTTTTAGTTTCAAGTTGTATTACACAGGTTTCTACATCTCAAAATGTTCTGTAACAGTGTAGTAGAGTAGTAGAGCTCACAAACTGATGTCATGTAAACCACTTTCTTTTCAATTCACTAGTAAATGAAAAAAGAGAATCCTTCTAAAGGTACATGTGCCTGCCTTATGACCACTGGTTTTATTAATGTCAAGACATGCCTCTGAGCAGCAGGAAAAGAAACTAGGCTGCAGAATTATCTCAAGCCTGGACATGGAAGGTCTCACATTGGTAGAAAGCTAAAAAGTGTGTGTAAGCCTCTATCTATTGTCTTCTGTTATCTTGGAGCTGTTTGAGCCCATTTTGCATCAACAGATCCAGATTCTAATTCACTATTATTTACATATATTAAAAATCATCATCTCACGATCTCTGAAGACTCCTTCAGCAGGTAGCATTCCTTTTTGATAAGGGTGAGTGCTCCTTTGCAGCAGAAGGGATCAGCAGCAGCAGTGGCAGGAGGAAGAGGCTGTGCTGGCCCTTTGCTCTGTGGTGGAGCCCAGTGGCTGCTGCCCAGGGCCCAGGCCAGGTGTGCTCCAGCTGCAGCAGGGTGCTCTTTGGGCAGTCCCTGTGAGGAGAATGGCATGCTGCCCTGGCCCATCCAGCTCCTGGGCATCCTGCAAGAAAGAGGGACCTGTGACAGAGGGGAGCTTCCAGCAGAACAGCCCTTCATGGGCTGATGGAGATCCTGGACCGGCAAGGAAAATCTGTGCTGCTGCTGGCTGACCTTGTGATAAGCCCTCCTGACCTGGTGCTGGAAGAGCTCCTTTCTGGTCTGGAGTCTCCAAAGGCTCACTGGGAGCCACTGAGGGACTTCCTGTAGAGCATTCCTGGCAGAGCTTCTCATGACAGCTCTAGAAGGAGACCATGGCAGCCATGCAGAAGAGCAGCAGCAGTCCCAGCTGGAGGAACTTAAAGCACAAGCATGGATTGCAGCCTGCAGGATGAGCAGGCACTGGGAGGGGACACACACTTGCCTGCCAGGGGACTGCCTCCTTCAAATGCTAGTGTTTCTGGTAGCTCACCTTTGCTGGGGTGGACTTGTGTTTTGGGGGATAATGCATGGATAGCAAGCCTTCACTAGTGCGGGTTTGGCTGGAATCAAGTGCTGGGAAGCAGTGCTGGGCTTCCTTCCTTCCTCAAGCACAGAGCCCTGATGCCTGGCTGAGAGCACCTGCACAGCTGTGCAGCACAGCTGCTGGCTGTCTCCTGCCCCAGGCCAGCTCTGGGATCGACTTGGTGAACCTTGTGGGTTGTTGTACCCTCAGAGTGGCTGAGAAACCACAGCAGCCCACCTCTTCCTGAGGCAGCTGCTGGCCTTCTTTCAGCACATTAGCCATAACACCTGCAAAATCCCTCCAGAAAGACAGCTTTCTAAAGCAGAGTCTACCACCACAGAAGGTGGTATGGCACCAAAGGGCTCTCTGCAGAGCTCTGTCTCACAAGAGCAGAGGAAATCCCAGCAGAACAAAGCAGGCAAAACTTTTCTTGGCTGAAGGGTGACTGCAGGCTCCCTAAGCCATGTGGCTCCCCAATGAACCAAGGGTCAGACTCCCAGTGAGTAAACACTGTGGTCCCAAGGGAGGCCCCTGAGGAAAGGTCTGATGCAAACCAGCTCAAGGGGTCTCCTCAGCAGAGCAGAGAGTGGGACAAAGTCTCTTCCTGCTCCAGGCTTTACCTTTCCCCCTGCAGACAATTGTTGAAGGAGCCCTCTTGTTAGAGGGTAGAAATGAGCCAAGACACAGACTTCTTGTTTATCACAGCATGAAAAGGGTCCTGGTGTATTCCTCTTTACAGCNTCCAACACTTGTGCTTTTGGCCCCTGTTACTTTGTCTCTAACCAGCCCAGAGACCATGGTTGAGCTGTCTGGGATGTGAGGGACAACCAGGGAGCCTGTCAGAAGAAATAAGGTAAGGGGAGAAAAGCTTTGCTTAAATCAAGAGCTGACTGCAGTTGATCCTACCTTTCCCTATCTTGTCCCACTGTGGGGTAGAAAGTTTTGTAGGCTCCTCACAAGAAAACAAAAGACCAAGAAAAAAGAAGTGAGTCCTGGGCAGAGGAGAGGGAATGGCATCCAGCAAGGGAAAATAGGAGGAGACTGAAACTAAGCACAAAGGTCCAGGGGGGGAAGGCACTCAGTTGAGTACCAGGCTCTGCTGCCCATTTTTCCAGCTCTCAACCCTGCTCTAAGCCAGTTCAGCTTGCTGGCAAGGGACAGGCAGGGATGGTGCTGCACAGGGTTTGGGAAGAACTCCATGGCAGCTCCCCAGGGGACTCCATTGAGCCCTGTGCCTTGGCGCTGGGGCACTGCACATCTCTGCGCGTGCATGGATTCCTAAGGATGTTATTTCCTACGGGGATGAGGTGCCAGAGGCAGCCTGTCATCAACGTCAGCACTAGCTCTCTTTCTGGGCTGTAAAAGATTCCTTGTCAACAATGTTTCCCAGAGAAAGGGGAGCCAAGGCGTGCCCATTCCTGCCTCTGGAGGTTTATCAGTGCTTTTTGGCTCTGTCATTGCAGGTACTGATCTGCCATCCCTGGCTGAACCCCTGTGACCCCTGGGCTCCTGCACCTGATGTCCACCAAAATAAAAGGGGCTTTTCTCTCTCTGTTTTACTATCTCTGTCTTATAATTTGTGCCTGTTTCCTCTGGTGCTCTCAGTGGGCACTCTGGAGAAGAGCCTGGCTCCCTCATCTTCATTTCCTCCCAGCACATTTAGAAAGAAACATATATTTTAGTTTTTAGTTTATGTTTCTAGAGAGATACATATTTATAATACATACACCCTGTCCCACAGTGACAGAGGAAAGGCTTTCCCTGGAGAAAAGCTGGCAGTAAGATGCTGAGAGTGAGGAAATCTTCACCATGATTTTGGTAGTAGGTGGAAAGTCCTGAATCAGAGATAAATTCTCCATCTTCCAGAGTATAGCTCAGGTGGCTGTACCACAAGTGCTTCAAAGACCTGGCTGGTGCTTTTTTACACACTTGGAAGCCTGGAATGTAGCAGCACCACTTTCCTGGAAACCACCAGTGTCAGGGCTGTAACTTGGAAGTTCTGGAGATGAATTTAGCCTCAGACAAACTTTTTCATAACTTATTTTGGAGTATGGAGAAAGTAAATGGCTCAAAAAACTCTTCAACGAGGGGAATTTGGATTAGGAACTTTTCTTCACCTGCTGCGCATCAGTTCTGGTACAAAAGCTGGGGTCCAGCTCATAAAAGTGAATGTCCAGTCAAACTACTCTTAAAGACTTTTGTAAAGTGGTTTATACACTGAAATCCATTGACACTAACCAGAGTTCACAGTATAAATAGTATGCATAAAACCTGTGCCTTTGAAAATCTGTTAACCATAATCATGAAACTACATGTTCTTGAAATACAGAACTGTGAATGGTTTTACAGAGTTGCCTTCTAGTTTATTCCAAAGAAGAGATCTTTGAAACCTTTTTAGAATTAAAGAGTAGAAACTCCCACCTAATAAAACATTATTTTTTAATTAAATTTTGTTCCCACTGAGGACAAGGGAAAAGCAGGGATTCATTTATAAAATAGTAAATATTAGTGCTAAGTATCATCACAGGTGTAGGTGACAGCAAGAAAAATATGAACATTTAAAGGCATTCCTGGTAACCACAGAGGTTGATGGAAGTCTGCCTACTGCTTAAAAAAACCCTTTGTTTAAATCAGATGTTCTTGCACTGTAGTTAATACTAAAGACCTTTCAATGTTTTGGTATCACATGTGGTAGTAAAGACTTGTACTTTATGTCTTGAATTTTCCAAATCCTGTCTACTTCCTTATGACCCACGTAGCTCCCCGTTGGTTTTAAGCCACTATTTCCATTTTACTTCAAGGTTTAAAGAATTCTGAGCTTGTTTCAGCAAAGTACCAAAGTGTTCATGTGGCAAAAGAAGATAGTTCATGAGGTTATTACTAGATTTAGGTATATTTTCTTGTGTAATTATAGCAAATTTCAGCTACAACCAATAATATTTTCCCATCGCTAACATTATAAGAAGATAAAACTATTAATATGCAGATTATTTACGTGTGCAATGTGTGTGAGCACACAGCAAATGCCATCAGTTCCAGCACTCACACACATCTATAAGCTGAGGGATACAAACATGCACACAGAGAATAATCTACAGAGAGCAAATGGCTCCACTGCCTATTGCCATGTCCACAGCACTTCTTTTGATTAAAACTTAGATTGAAGGCTGTCAGCCACCCAGAACAAAACATCCTTGAGTGCATCCCATTCAATCACTCTGATTGCAACTACTTGATAAACACACCCTTCCTGGAGATACTTCATTTGGTATTTACATTTATTATCTAATGGTTGTTTTAATGTACAATTGGCGTAATCAATCAAAATACCCAAGCAGCAATCCTCTCCCTATATTTTCAAATAATCAGAATACTCATACTGTTCTACTCTGCACACAAGTTTATTGCACTATACATTAGTTGAAACTGGGCAGGGATAATATTTTCCTTATTTTCACCCATTTGTTTCTGCAAACTAACTTTATTCTGGCTCTGACATGTCAAGGCACCAAAGCATTAGTTAAAATTCAATGAAATCTGCAGTCCTATGGGATTTAAGCCTATGCTTTAATGCTGTGCTGAAATTAGGAATCTCTGCAAGGAGACACGTGGAAGTTTGGTAATTTTCCCAGGAATTGCCAGTGAACAGATAAAACTCATGTCATTTGCTGAGTATTGCCTGAGCAGCACACACATACCAATAACCCAGGCCTAACCTGAACTGTGACATTAAAAAACTCCCTGAGCAAGTTTAACTGTGCCATTAGTCTTACACATCTATAACTATGTATCAGCTAAATTGTCAACATATTTTCTTTCACAGTTGCAATAGGAAAACTACCAAATCCTTTTGGGATTTTTCCAAGTTTTAGTTATGGGAAAATCCTATCAGCTGCAAAATTGCCAGGTTTGCAAAGTTAGTCACCCAAAAATAGATTTACTATCAAATAGGCTTTGATATGAAAGAGAACACAGGAATATCTGTATGCTAGTTCTCTTTAATAGCAAATTACTTAAAAAATAAAACCAAAACAAGAAAATAAGGCTTAAAAAGCTCACAGCTGCATGTAAGTTTAATAACATTAGATAAGCTTAATGAAATAATGTATTTATCAAGTAAAACTGAGTTAAGCCATCAAACACAGCAAATTCAGACAGAAAACCTATTAGCAAACCACCTGTATGCTTCTTACCTTATTTCTAATTTTAATTCAGAATTATTTGTTACTCATTAACAGTTGGTTTCCCTAAAAAAAGGAACCTGATAAAAAATCCATGTTGTCACTGTTGTACGGTGAATGATAAAATGGCTATATCTCTATTCCCAAACAGTCTGATTTGCTTTTCTGAAGAAATATATCCTGTCTTTCTTACAAGGAAACAGAGGGGTAACAAGAAAGTTACTTAACTTTCTTACAAAGTAAAGTAACACTCACAGGGATTTCACATTCCCATGAAAGGAAACGATAATATTGGACTGTACTAGAATTTAGTCTAAGCTCTTAAATTACTCTTATTGGCATCTATGAGTCTTTTAAGCATGGAAGACACACAGAAAATGATGATATAATGGGGAAACGATAGTCATTGTACAGAAGTTATACATCACAAATCTATTAATGTTTTCTAAACACTAAGAGTGATCCTGTCAAGAATGTATATTTGTATTTCCAGATACAAGAAGGGGTAAGGTTTCACACTCGAAGACATTAAATAATCACAGAATCATAGGAATCCCTCTGCTTTACTAGCTGCTTAAAAAAAAAATAAATAAAGGATGAGAATAAATGTTGAATTGCAAGTTAATACAAAGAAATCTGTCCTGTTGAGCAACTCAAGTTTTTGGAGAGGGAGATAAGAAGACCAAGTTAGCAAGGATATGAAGTAATTCAGTATATTCAGAGCTTTGTTATTGAGCTGTAATTGATTTAACAATGTTGTATGTGGTGCAATTTAAAGAGTGTTAACATTTAATATTGGTAAATGTAAGCAGGAAAAAGCAATTCTTGGTTATACATACACATGAGGCTGTAAATTACCTACTACCTCTGAGAAAATAGACTTTGAAGTCACTGGGGATGATATTAGAGATTCTTGGTAAAGGAATGAAGAATAACATATTTCATCGCCACAAAACTTCAGTCTCTTCCTTTCAAAGAAAACAGAAAAAGGTGGAAAGGAAGGACAAAGATACCAATAACTTCCATGTAATGAGAGATTAAGCAGAGTCCTCAGTGAGGACAAGAGGTAACTCTGGGTATACGAAGTTATGAAAAGCATGGGGGAGGTGATTAAGCAATGATTGCTTGTTTATTTCTCAGAGCACAAGAACAAGACAGCCCTCAATGAAATTACAAGGCAGCTGCTTTAAAACAAACCAAGGGAAGTACTTTTTCATGCAGCACATAATTAAACAGCGGAACCCATGGGATACTGTGGAGGTCAAAAAGATGAGTTAATTCACAATATATTAGAAATGTAAGATAGGCCTATGAGTGGCTATTAAACATGATATTCCAGATGAAATTTCCAGCTTGGAAGTCCTAATGGCTACAGTACAAGGTAAAAGGATTGCCCTCTTCCTTTGTATCTGTAGCCAACTTTGCTCTACCTTCCTCCACTGGGCTTCTTTTGCTAACCCACTTCAGAGTTGCCATCTTCATCCTTCTTGAGCTCTTGTGCCTGACTTTCTCCATCTGTCTTTCCCTCCTTCCAGCTGTTTTCCGGATCAGCTGTTTTCACCACTGCACAAAGCCCAGATGGCTGAGCAGAGTAACGCAGTTCCTGTGCCTGGAGCTGTGTGATATCTCATCCTGCTCCTGTGGTGGCAGAAATAGGTGGAGTCCAGTCACATAGAGGAGATATGAAGGGGAGAAGAATGCTTATGGTCTTCAGAAGTATTATGTGCTGACCCCCTGAGTATCCACATGGATTATGTGTGGCTTTCCCCCCAGAATTCTGGCGGTTGATGACTCTTGTGCAGTTTCACAAACACAGGGAAAGGCATTTCCTTGATTCCAAAAAAACTACCATCTCTAAACTTGAAGTCACGGTCCCAGAGGTACTAGATTTCCACACTGAAAAAAGCTTTGATATTATCTGTACTGTGTGTGTCATAAATCACTTTTGTTTTGTTCCCAAAGGCAGATCAATGTTTTTAGCCAAAGCTCCACAAGCAGCCTGCTTGTGGCAGACACAGCCCATGGAAAGTTCCATCCAGATAGTTTCAGGCTGGCAAATTTTAAACTGGAAAGAGCAACTTATAATGGAAAACGTTAAGAACTCTCATGCATGACTATCCAGCTCTTCCAAACCTCTTACTTTCCCCACTTAAAGCACATGTGTGCATGTATGTATTTGCATATTTTCGCATACATTCAAACTGGCACCACTAAAATGAAACTAAGAGAATGCTATTTCTGTAAGTTTCCTTTCACACTGTACAGGCTTTGCCTGGGTTTTTCAGCACAGCACTGTCTTGCTCAGCCTAAGCAAGGCATTTGAACATGGCACAATACCCTTGTAAGCCACTACTTTCAGCTACCGCAGTTGGCAGTTTCTTGTAGAAAAGAAAACGACCGGCCTATTGAAGAGTGTGTAACCAAGCCCGCAAGGACCCTTTGGGATACCCCAGGTTCCGAGCATGCCAGCAGCTGCGAGCTGAGCAGAAAGCTTGCAGCGCTGACCGAGCTCTCCTTGCAACACAATGCCGCATTGTCCGGGGCAAGCGTAAGAACACTCCTGCAGATAAGATGAGCTTGGCAGAAGTACCTTTTTAATGCCCATGTTTCACTTGCAACATAAACATACCGCTTAAAGCTTACTACTCATTTTTCCATTTTTTTCTCCCCCCCTGTGAAAGGTCTCTGTGTAAATAAATAAACAAATAAGTAAATAAATACTTCNGGCGCCGGGGCCGTGCGGCGGCGGGAGGGGGGATGCGGCATGGCCGAGCCACCCGGAGCCCCGCACCGCACCACCGGCTCCACCCTGCTGCACCCGCTGAGCGCGCTGCTGGGCATCCCGCTGGACCAGGTGAGGAGGCTGCGAGCCGCGCCGGGCCCCGGCGGCATCCTCGGCGCGGAGCCCTGGCCGGCGGGCGCGGCGGGGCCGGCGCTGTCACGCCGTGTGCGCCCAAGGGCCTCGGGAGCAGCGCGGAGAGCCCGCGGTAGGAGCGGGTTTGGGCGGGGGTCGGGCGGCTGTCACCGGGGAAGCGTTTCGTTTTTCCCGGCAATGCCTGGCGCTTTTCCTGCTCTCGCAAGAAGTCGCTGCTGGATGCTGCTGGATGCTGTCAGTCACGGCGCTGGGCTGACTGCGGCAGAGTTTGGAATGCTTCGGGAGCTCGGGTGCTGGTCCACCTCTGGGAACCGCCTGGGGGGATGCGGGGTGCCCTGTAGGGAATCCTTACGTTCAGGCACTGCTTGCAGGACTAGGGACTGTGGAAGGGAAGCTCGGAAGTCGCTTCCAGTCTAGTCCAAGTGCCTGATGGAATTGCGATGTGCATATATGGAGATAGGCAGAACACACACACAAGTGGTCTTTTGGGAGGGCAAGTTTGCATTAAGTCCTTAACAGCATCATAGATTTTTGGCTGTGCTGGTGTTTTCTAGTTGTTTATAGTCTCTTAGTTAACTTTATCCCTAACAGGCAGAAAAACTTTGCTCTCCCCCACCCCCTGCCTTTTATTGACTCTCGAGCCTGCATGCACCTGCTGCCTTCCTGCATTCTTTCAGTGACAAGGAAGTTAAGTCTGGAAGTTTGTGCTGACCAGAAAAAGACTCCACCAAGCTACTAGGAAGTTGAGCTGTGCCCTAAGAAACCAGGGCAGCAGAGCTGTGCTTGGTAAAAAATCAACAGAAGATTGAGATTTATTTGCTTTCTTTTGTTTGCAGAGTGAGTTGTGCTATGTGTCATTTTTTACTACTGTTTGTTTTTAAAGTTGAGTAAGGAATATGTCATTTTACAGATTAAACTCCTTCATCTAACCATGCCAGTTTTCCCTTTTTTTTTTTGACAGAAAACAGGTTTTGATACAAGAAGAGAGATATGTTGCTCAACACTAAAACAGTCACAATAAAGGCCTATAATTATCTGTGAGCTATTAGTTTAGGAGAAGGCATGTGAATAGTGATAGCTTCTTTTTTGAGGTATTCCATGCCATGATTGATGAATACAGGAACACCAAAGAAACCAGGAGTAGCATTTACTGTTCCAGCTTGTTTGTGGTGCCACAGTGTACGCACAGTGTTAGGCTGACTCAGTTCCCAAACAATGAAGTCTTGACAGACTGCCATTTTTCTTTCTAAGCTCTCAAAATCTTGCCCTTCCATTCAGCTGAGGTGATACAAAGATGGTGTTGTCAGTGGAGAAGATTCTTCTCGTGCTCTTCTGGGCCTGAGGACGCTTCATTGCATCTGGTTCCATGCTGTGTTTGTCGCTGGGCTCTGGTCTCATGCGTGCTGGTGGTGGGCACTTCTGTGTTTGGTGATTTGTGTCTCAAGCCCACAGCAGTAAGCAGGGGCCACATGCCTGGGGCTCAGCAGTGTGTCTGGGCTGTGTGAGTGTGTGTGCAGGCATAGGTGCTGTCCCTGTCCATGGCCCTGCTGGCTCCAGTGACATGGGGCAGTGATGGGCCAGGAGGAACACCCCCTTTGCTGGGGCTCATCACAGAACTGCAGCATAGCTGCAATGAAATAGAGCTTTCCTCACCTGAAAATCTCCCTATTTAATTGTCCCTGTGAGATTATGCCATCAATACGTTTTAAAAATTTCCCCCACTCCTCTTGCCCCCTTGCAGTGTGCTGCACCGTGCCAAGCATCAGGGATTTCTGCTGTCCTGGAATAGGATGTACCCAGATTGTACATGTGGAAGCACTGTGCCACCACTGTTCCCTCAAGTCACATGAGTCTCAACTCTGACCTGCAGTGCTAAGGCCCTCAGAAGCAAAATAAAAACTTTTTTGCATGGCTCTTCTGCCAGGTGGATTACTTACCTTTCTCGTAAGAGTGAGAGAGTGTTCTGCTGAAGCGGGGAGAAGTTCAGTCACTTGCTCCTCTGCGCAGAATGGAGCTCTGTGTATGAAAGACAACTTTGCCAGATCTGAATCCCATGTGGAGCAGGGACTGGTTTCACATGAGCCCCTTACTGCAGTGCTGACAGGGTCTCTCTGTCTTCTGCTCAGTGCCCAGGCTGCAGCAGGGGAGGTATCTCTGGTTTGCCACTCTGTGTCCGCATCATTGTGCTCAGCCTGTGGGATGGTGACAGCCCCCAGTCTCCCTCTGGTCCATGCAGCTGGCAGTTCCCTGTGGCTGGCCCTTCAAAAACGCTAGAAAGTGCCTGCAGAGGGAGAGGCAAAGGTGAAATTTAGACCCTCCAGGTCACTGTGGTATGTGAAAGCCATATGTGTCTGTATTAAATGAACAGAGGACTTGTCCTGTCTTTTATAGAGATGGTTTTCCATGAGAACAGTGCTATGAGAGAGATTTCACTCTGTGTAAAAGACCAGAAAAAAATTGAGTTGAAGGTCTGAGAAATGAAGGTTGTAATCGTTACCCTTTAATTGCCAGGGCAAAAAAGCTGTGGTAATGGTACTTGGAAAATGTTTTGTCATCTCAGAAGCAGCTGTTGTATCACTTACTGTGCGGAGCATGGGTGACTGTGAAAATGTCGTTCTTCACATTGGTGGTTTTCTGAAGTAAAAAAAATGTAACTTGGGTTTAAAAGCAGCCCAGAATTACAGAGGATGGAGTTCTTATCTGCACCGTGTACCTGGCAGACTGTTCACATTTTGTTTAGGAGACAGTGCACTGCATGAGGACAGAGCAGTGTTTTCAGCTTTAGATGCTAAAACAATCCTGATGGGTCAGCATGTATTTGCATGTCTCTTCAATGGATGATTGATCTTTGAATTTAGCATTGAGATATTATTTTTTTAAGAAGTGCTATATGTGGTAACAAGATTAATGATCTTGAAAGAGGATGAAAAGACTCTCTGTGTTCAATTAATTCTCATATCTCAGGAAAGCAGACTTTGAAGTTTAGCTGACTGGTGTTCTAAAAATATCTGTCTAGGTCAATGATATACCTTCAGCAGCATTTGCAAAAAATTTTGGGGTGTTTTTTATTTCCATATCATGTATTCCCCAAATCATTGATGCTGGAATGCCATCCCTCCAGTTTGCTTATACAGTGACTTTTGGCAAAGTATACACTTTTTTTGTTATATATGCCCAAAATCACTAATTTTGGGATGTAGTCCTCAACCAAAAAATCAGTGAGATATAGGAAGTTAAACATTAAACTCTTAACAGTGTAATTTATGTAAACAAAGTGTGTACGTGTAAAAATACTGTGAAGAAATAAATATACTATTTCAAGCTATATTAAAAGTTAATTTAATGACATTTTTTGTTCATATGTAGTTTTACCATGCTTTCCTAAGCTTTAGGCATCTCTAGAAGTAATTCATGCTCAGAGGGTTGAGACACATGATTAAAAAGTTTCACTTCTCAAGGTTATTTTGTAGTACCCTTGATATGCCAGGTTACCTATTGCTTTAGAAGTAGCAACCCTAGTGCGGATGGTCAACTGCTGTACAACAAACCTTACATTCTGGCAGGCCTTGTTACCCTGACCTATTGTCAGACAGCACCAAGGTTGTTAACTTTGAGGGAAATAAGTTCTGAGGAAATTCCCTCAACAAACTATATGAACATCTTCTCACGTTTATACCAGAGAGCTGGTAATTTCAGTGTTTTCATTGATGAGGCCAGCCATGTTTCCCCAAAGAGGTAAAAAAAAAAAGTTCACTTGAACTTAATTTTGGCTTCATCTGCTGGTTGGAATGAAAAAAATTTTCATTTTAATTATTTCATTGTAGGTCATCTGCATATTTATATTTTGGCAGCAGTTTAAATAAAAAACTAACTGTGGAGGGATTCTGGGACATGCCTCTGAATCTTGGGATAGTTGGAGTATTAAAGATGTCTTTCCACCATTCCATAACTTTGAATAACTCTCTGCACAAAGCATGCTGGTGAGCTGGTTTAAAAAGGAGAAAAGAAAAAAGTATATGTATTATTTTTAATTTTTACAAAAATCAACATGTGTTCTGATCCCAAAATCAGGGATGGTTTTGTTAACTTTTTTTCCTTACCATTTTTCTTTTTTTCTTTTTTTTTTTTTTTCTGTCTTACTTCAGTTTTACTTCTCTGCTTTCTGATTTAACTAGTCAGAAGATCTGTTTGTCCCAAGCCTCTTTGCATGACTTTTCTTATCCACTTTTTAAGCCATGTAAAGTCAAATAAAAAACTAGCTGTCAAGAAACTTAACAGACTTGAGTCTGTGAACTTCGAGGAGCCTTTAATGGTTGTCAATAGAGACATTAGAAAATGGAATGCTGAGGAAAGAAAGGTAACTTGTTACAGACCAAAGCGAGATAACTGCAGATGGAAGTTCATTAAAGATTCAGGTGGGGTTAGTATCAGGTTTTTGACTGAAAAAAAGCTGCTCTGAAGCAGCAACAACTGTCATTGTTGGTATGAACTATGCTACATTTCAATTTCCTAATGCCGTCATTTTACAATTGAAAATTCTACATCTCCATTTTGAATTGCAGCAGTGTTTGTTACATTAAATGCCTCCCAGCCTAACATACTCAACTGAAGATAATCCATGTAAATTTTAGTTTAAGAAAAAATAAGAAAAAAAGAAATTTGAACACATTTATTGAGAAATATTACTTACATGGCCAAAACCAACTTAAATTTTGATATTTTCTGACTTTTCAGTACCTAGGTTTTGTAAAACTGTTCTCCTTAAAAGAAACCGTTAGCTTTTTATTATAATGCCATGAAGGACAAAGCTTGATGTAAAGAACAGAGGAAGAATCTTGCTGACCCTCATTTGGGTCCCCAGCTACACAGATGCTTGTGAACAGGGCAGTCCATAGTGCATTTACAGAAAATCCAGCCTCTAACTTGTTTCAGTCACATATGCAAAGGCTGGGATTCTGTATCCTCCTGGGACAGTCCTGGGGCAGAGGTATGGTACTTTCCTCCAAAGATTTATTTTTTCTGTTCGGGTCAGCTATCACTAACAATTGCAATAAATACACGTTCTCCTCTGCTTTGGAAATGTGTGCTGCCTTTTCCAACATGTTCTCACTGTGTTTGGCACTGTAGTCTTGAACCTTATGGCTGATGTCTTGATACTACAAGTGTAAATATTTCCACATCCCTCATGCCTTGAAAACAAAGCCTGTCCTATTAAGTTTTTAATTTGGCAAGGGACAAAAGTGCAACTGGAATCAGCTGCTTACAATTTCCCCCCTTTTAAGCACTTTCCTTCTCATCTGTATTAAACAAGATCTGGAAAAATAAACGTTGAAGGGCTGCATAAAGTTCCCCGAAACCTTCTCTGCACATTAATCACGCCAGCACTGATTTAGTGTTGCTCTGCAGCTATTTTGAGAAAATCTAAAGCAGTGATGAAGACTCTTGGGCTCCAGCCTAGGGGTCTAGGCACTGAGCACAGAGCTGGCTCTGTGTTTTCGGGGGAGCCCCTGATGCTTAGGGATTTGCTGTGCGTTTGCCAGCCTGGCACGGTATTTAATACTCTGGCTGCTCCTTGGCTCCTGTTACAATTCACAGGGACAGGCAGCGCTGGAGGCAGCCTTGCCAAACTGCAAAGTGGTGCTGCTACTCCCTGGGCAGGGGAGGCTGCAGCACGAATCCAGTCTCTTTTACCTGTCCAAAATCAAGCAACCAGTAACATGATTTTTAAGAAGTGTCCATAGGCTACATTTTACTTTGGAGTGAACAAAAATCCCTCTCTGTGTGACTTAGTAGTTACAAATAACCTTGAGGGTACCAAACCTCATCTCCTGGATACTTGGATAATCTAGTGAGGGTCATTAAGGAGATCTTCCAGAAACTCAGGCCTGCTCTTAAAAGTGACTGACACAAAAATTTCTGCAGTTAGTTTACTAATAGTGGTGAGAGTGTTTACATTAGGATGTAGTTTGGGCTAGGAGTGTGCTTTGGGAAGGAATCCCTTTACCATCCCCATCTGGCACACTTTGGACACAAAATGACCCTGGAGCATCTACATAGGGTTCCTTTCTGAAAATGTGAAGCCAAAGGGTGCTCCCCAGGGACCTGCAGTGCTTCAGCTATTGAGGGGCACTTAGCTGAACTTGAGTTCAGCCCCTCTGAACTGAGAGCCTCCAGACAAGGAGGCACAGGAATGAGGCACCTCTCCCTCAGCTGCTTTGCTCTTCAGACCCATTTTTGCTCCACCTCAGCCCTTGCTGAGATGGGCATAGTGGAATTCTCTGACTTGCTGAGATGGGCATAGTGGAATTCTCTGACCTTCACCTGGAGGTTCCTTTGGAGCTCAGCACTGGTCAGGCTTGTTTGGTCACTTCTGAATAGGTGGAATCCAGCCCGCTCTGCACAGGGCTCAGCCAGGCCTGCCTGTGCCAACAGAGAGAATGGCCCATGGACACAAACAGCCAAGGGAAACCCTTTGGGTGGTCCTTTCCCAGAGCAAGATTGCATCAGTCTCCCTCCTTATGACCTTGATGGGAAATATTTATTTTCACCAGGCCTTTTTTGTTTTTTTCCCCCAGCCTAAAGCATTTTAAACAGCTTTTGCAAAATCACAGGTGAGAGCAGACTCGAAAACAAAAGCACACATTCTGACATAAATGGTTTTAAGGAGTTTTTTTGGATGGGGTCTGTTTACATTATGTTGTATCCTTAATGGAGTTGTGTGGAAATATTTTTTCTCTTGTGCTTAAGGCTTTCCTCATGATAAGAAAATTCCAGGCTTTAAAAAAAAAAATCTTAATAATGTGAGGAAAAAAACTCTTGTAAACATATTTTTGAATAAAACATTTACAAATTTCTACAGAATTTGTTCTCAGTCATTCCTCTAAGTGTTAGTAAAATACCCAAATACAAGGCAGTTTTTAAAACCAAAATCCAAGGTATTAAATAGGCAGCTTTTCCAGCCAGGAATTATTTTTATTTTTTTTTCTTCAAGAGGAAATGGTTCTCAT
Source organism: Rhadina sibilatrix (assembly GCA_013400275.1). Classification (NCBI taxonomy): domain Eukaryota; kingdom Metazoa; phylum Chordata; class Aves; order Passeriformes; family Phylloscopidae; genus Rhadina; species Rhadina sibilatrix. The sequence goes on from VWYO01027286.1 coordinate 24,144, forward strand.
TGATCTGAAAAGTTTTAAGGAAGTTAATCAATCAGTCTGGAGCATGAGTGTTGCCATGCTCTCTGGTCTGAGGCAAAACAAGTACTAAATATCAGAACAATTCTTCATTTCCCTCTTTCTGGTTGCTTTGTCCTTGTGAGATTTGAGCACCCTCAACATTTACCTGGAATTTTGCCTGGTGACAGACTGGCTGGATAAAGGGAGTTTTGCCTGTCCCCTGGTGTCACACCCTGCAGTGTAGTGGGTGGGAGGCTTTCTCAAAGCATGTGGGCTGCCTACCTAGAGGACTTAAGCAAAAAGCAAATAGACCTGAGTGTGTGTACCGGGCTGCTAAATTCCAGAGAAAGACCTGGCAATCCTATGGAATAGCAAATTTAAAATTTTTCGTCAGTGGGAGATTGTATTCTGTGGTCTTCAAGTTCAGTGAGTGTGTCAGGCTGGGGACATCTGGGATGTCCCAGTGATGACCAGCTGGGAAAAGGGAGGCAAGAAAATACTCTTTTTTTTAAATAATTTCTTTGGAAAGTGTGCAGAATACTAGAAAAACTAAATAACAATTTCAGGCCAAGAAACAGACTTCAAATGCTGACTGTCATGAACTGGGTGAGGTTTGCTGCTTCCATAGGCCCTGGTCTTGTGACAAAGTGCTAATTGGACTTGAGCAATTTCTTCATTTGTGGTTTCTTGTTCAAGTGCAATTTGGCCCTGGTATGCAGATAGGGCAGGAATGGGGAAGGCAAAATGACGAGGCAAAATCTGAAACAGTTGAGGACCCCCTCTTTCAACGTTTCTTGAATAACTCCTGTGCTTGTTTTCATGCTCATTGGTTTTAAGTAAAACTTTTTCTTTTTAAAGTTTTAACTCTTACATCTGGTTTAAATGAACTTAAATTATAAATTGGTGAAAAACAGGTTTTTTCCTATTACTAGTTTGAGGTAGTGTTTAAGAGAGTACAGCACTGACTGTTTATCTCACGTGCACACACATGGAGGGCAGGTTCCTGATTCATATGGTTTGCTTTAAGTATTTATACCAGCAAATTCCACCTGATAGATCAATAATTTATCTGTTTTACAGAGAGTTTTATAATTACTCTCTTCACTCACAAGTGGAGTTTAAGTAGTCTGACATTTACACTTATGTGTCAGGCTTTCTCAGGATATTTTGCCAACTATGCTGTATTGAAGGTGAAACCAAAGTGAAGACAAATGGAGACAGTGACTGAGAAGTTAATTTTTTTAGAATTAAATTCAGTTTTTGATGGAAGCATTAGGCATCCACAGTGAGTTGTAGGCACTGTTAGGGCCCACAGCTGTCTCTGCTTTAGTGTGAATGTTTGTGTTCATGCTAATTCTCCAGAGGCAAAAAATTGTGGTCTGCTGTTGCCACAGCAACAATAACACTGCGCTCAGAGTATGGGTGGGTTTTCCCTACTTTGTACAAGTATGTTGGAAGTGTAGGCCTGTTGCTGTGAGACACTGTAAAATATGATAGACTCATGAGAGAGAAAACACTTGTTTGTTTTCTGTGCAGAGCATATAATTTTAATTTTGTGTTACCTTTATTGCCACTTCTCTGATAGGGTGTTATTTCCCAACTTGCAAACCTAACATCGCAGGGAGGCAAATGGGCTCAGGAGTTTGGAAAAAGAAAGTTTCAGAGGTGTTCTGCTGATGCGAATCAGTAAATGAAGTGAGGATTAGAACAAAGAATGGTCAGGGCAGAGTGACATAACTATATTTCTGTTCCATTGTGGTTGGTTTTGTCAGTGAAAAGATGACTGTAGCTGTTCTTTGCCATGAACCAGAATGAAAATTTGAACTAGATAAAAGAGAAAAAAAACCAGGGTAAGCTTATTTTCTTAAACCTGCTAAAGCAAAGTGAAGGAACTGAGGGGTTTGCTTTAGAAATGTGACTTTTAAGAGGGATCATGGTGAAAGTGTATGTGAGCAGCATGAAAGAAACCGATCTAGGTCTTAGAGTGACAGAATGTGTTGAAAGATCATTTAGCTTCAACCCTTATGCCAGGGAACCTTCCACTAGGTCATGTTACTCAAAGCCCAAGTGGCCTTGGACCCCTCCAGGGATGGAGAGTTCACCACCTTTCTGGTCAAGCAAAGAAGGGATTTATCCCCTTCTGTCTCCCAGTGTTTCTTCACATTCAGAGAAGCAGGTGATAGGCTGCAGATTTAACAGTGGTTAAAATTAAGGTGTTTTTCATGTAGTCCAGACCTGGCTGTGAAACCCTTTCAACAGAAGGCTGCTAAGGGAAAGAGCTTGGCCAGAGCCAGAGTGGACTTGGATGTTTATATGAAAGACCCGAGTTTCTAGGCTAAGCGTAGCTTAAAAGAAAAAGCTTTTGGAAGTACCTGTTATTTTTCTGGCTTCTCTCAGGGCTTGTTCCCTCTGCAGGCACTGGTTTCTGTCAGCCCTGCCTCTGGTGTTGCTGATGCCTTTAGGATCCCAAATCACTGCTGACAGTCCAAAGCATGGCTAGGTCCATTATGGGTGAGTGGCTCTGCTGGAGTCATCATCCCCTCCCAGACCTTGACACCATGCTGGGTTTACTACTTGGGTTTCTTCACATGGTGATAATATAACAGGAAGCACCAGATCTCAGTAGGGACAATAAGCCAGCACCCAGGAGAGGTCCCTTCTCAGATATCCCACTTTCAGGCAGCCCCAGCTGCAGCTGTCCTTCTGTTTATTAGTTTATATAAAAAAGTAACAGGCTCCTTATATGATTTGCAATGTATTCCCCTGTTGGGTTATCCTCTTACTTTTCTGGTCTGATTTTTAACTGCTGGGGGATTTTTGTCCATATGCTGAGCACTTCCTCTCTGTTCAGTTCATGCTGCATATCTTTAATGCTGTATTTGAGAGTTTTGTGATCTGCATTTATTCTTTGAATAGACTATGCCAGCAGGGGTCTGGTGAAGTCTTCTTTCATCCTTTGGTAGGGTTCTGACATCCTGATCTGTACTCTATTATCTATCTGTTTATCAGTCATACATTTTTATGTGCACTATTACCTCAGTTGCCTCGGTTGCCCTCAATTAGGCTTCCTGGTTTGTTGGGGATTTTTTTTTTTTTTTTTTTTTTTTTTTTTTTTTTTTTTTTTTTTTTCCCCGGGTTTTTGGGGGGTTTTTTGNGCCTAGATAGAGTTCAGTTAGAGTTTAAATGATTATCAGTAGAAAATAGATTCTGTATCTGCCTTCTCTCTTTCCTTTTCCTGTGGCACTTCAGTTTTTGAGTGTAGTCACTAATCAGGATGATATACCTGTCCAGTTTTAGAAGACCCTAAGTGGCAAGTGTGTCTGTTTGCTGTGTCTAGGATGATGTTTTTGCACTTGCTTGGAGGATTTCTGTCTACAAGACAGTGGCTTCATTTATTTGCTGGCAGGTGGAACTAGTGGCTTGTGCCCTGAAAAAGCTTCAGGTGATCTTTGGGGACCTTGGTCGCAGGTCACCTGCAGCTCCCGAGTCTCCTCCCCCTTGTCCCATAAAAAGCATCAGAGAAACTGAAATGTTCCCCAAATCTGAATCTGTGCCCTAGTGCTACAGTAACGTGGGAAAAAACACCATGTGCGTCTTGAGATAGCGAAGTTTGCTAAAAATCAAACCTGGAATGCTTTCTCAAAGTGCCTCTGAGATATCCAGATGTTAGTGGTATAAAAGCTTGCGGTAGAGAGGTGGAAATACGTTTTGTGAGCCAGCTGGGCAGATCGTGCAATGCCCTAGTTCTTTCAAAGCATGGTTTTTTTAGGCTCTATGTGTAAAGCGCTTGCTTGAAAGGGAAATTACAATTGTTTACGCAACTTAAAGGATTATTGAATTTCTTTTCCCTGGCTATGTTCAAATTTTTAGGGTATTTTGAGAAGAGTTCACTTGGAGTTTTTAGAATTTTGTTGTACTTTGTTTCTTGTGTAATATGTTGCCTGTCACTGCACAGTAGGAGCATCACTGTAATAATTTTAAAATGTAAGAACATTCTTCTCTTTTTTTTTCTCTGACTTTTGAAGAGGAAAAATTGAGACTTATTCCTGTTGCCTAAGAAAAGCAATTTAAGTTTCTGCTATTGCTGACTCATAAGCATGGCAAGAATACAAAAATACCATGATTAAGCAAATGTGAGTGAGTTTTTTCCTCCTCTTATTGCAGTTATCTTTGGAAAATATCAGTGTTATAAACCAAAGTTCTGCTGTACTGCATGCAAATAGAACTATAGCGCTCCAGTGGGGGGATATGTAAAGAAGGTTTTAATGAGGCAAGGAAATGAAATATTTTTTCCTCAAATATGGCATAGAGCAAATAAAATTATTTTATAGCAAAAGCCAAATATTTCTTTTTGTTTGTTTGTTTGCATTTCTTTATTCACCAACTGACGCTTGTTCATGCTGTGTGTTTTCCTGTTAGTTTTTGTTTTGATTTGGTTGCTAAGTTTGAAAACTAGGAAATGTGGGCTTTTTTGGGTTTTGTTATTTGTTTGTTTAATTTGAGGGGGCAACCCCTCAAATTCCTTCAGAGCATGACTTTTTTGAAAGGTACTGATGATTTCCAAATATGTTAGTTTAGTGGTGGTTGAGATGTTTGACTTGTGCCAAGTCCTGAGTACTTGTCATCTCCAAGTAACTTATTTTCAATAGTGTCTGAAGCTGAGTGCCTAAAATTAGACATGCTCCAAAGTTCAGCTTTCAGAGATATTTGCTGTAGATGCAAGGTAATTATGCTTGTAACAGGCATAACTAAACAGCTGGGGTTATGTTCTTCTCTTTTTACATGGTTCACTATCCAAAATAAATTATCATGGAGCAAGTATGCTGTAAATTCTGAGCAGAAAAAAAGGAAGGAAAAAAAAAGCAACAACAGGATATTGTCACTGTACACATTTTGTTGGTGTCTTCTCTTCCTGCCACAGTTCTGAAGGGATTAAAAATAAGTCAGCAGCCCACATAAATGAAGGCTAGATAAGCATGTCATATATTGAAAAGCACAGAGCAATAGTTTTACTTTTAAACTGTAGAACAATAGGAAGGACTTGTATTTTGTGGTTGTGAAAATGAGCATCTGGAGCTGGCAGTTAGCAGAGGTTTGCTGATTCTACATGGTCACTGTAATAGCAAAGGAATTAAAAGAAGATAGTTGTGCTTGAACTGAAAAAAAAAAAGCAAGCACATACACAGCTCTTTGGAAATAGGCTAAAAATGAAGAAAATAGCTATCTAGAAAATCTGCTGGCCAACAGAATCAAGTGCCTCTGGGAAAAATGTGTGAGTCGGCAAGCTGCTAGAAAATATAAAGTTTTCATTGTTTTTGGAAGCAAAAAGAGGGAGTTTTGCTCTCTCTTACGTTTGCAAATATGATTGTCTAAATATAAACTGATTTTCCCAATTAAATGGTTCTGACTAAGGTTTACTGCCAAAAAATGTGGTTGTGCATATATTTCCTACCCTTGTGCCGTGCTTCTTTATTTCCCCATGTGAAAAACCTCTCTATTGTGCATCTGGTTGAGCTGAGGGAAAACTAATTCTGAAGAAAAAAATTTTTCTGCGGATTCACTGCGCATTTTCCCTGGCCTTACTGCTGGCTTCCCAAAAGTTTTCTGTGTCCTCTTCTGCCCATGAAAGGTAGCTGGGAATACTTTCTGTATCTCTTTCACCGAATTCTGTTGACTGCATCACTGGAGAGGGTATGGTCTCCCTTTATTTTGCTAGGTTAGAGCATAAGGTAGCAACACAGATCTTCACCCTCCCATGTTGATGTACCCCAATATTATGTTTTTATGCTCGTCTGAAAGCATTTGCTTTGTTCTTCACCCTGTTTGCAAGTGCTGTTCCTGTGTATTTCTGAGACAGAAGAACTGCTTAGGCAAGGAAAAGGACAGGAAGAAGTGAGGTTTGTAGCACCTGCTTGGGGAAGCAGGAAACTGAGGGTGTTTGACTACACCCATTGTGTGGGAGCATTGTTACCCTAAAACTCTTCCTCATATATCTAGCAGTAGATATGCTAGTTTACTTTTCTCCTGACGGGCACCTCTTTTGTTTGTTTGGTTGGTTGATTTTAGGTTTGTGTTTTGTTTTGCTTTGTTTTATCCCAGTTCTGTTTCAGGCTCTTAAAATTAGTATAGAATACCAGCTTCTGGAACATGATACCTTTTTATGATGTTTTTAAGCGTTAAACCAAAAATTGAAGCATGAGAATCTACGGGTCATTTTTGAAAACTTCATTTCTTACAACTAAATGAAGTCCAGTTTCACAATCCAGGGATTTCTTTTTGCTTCTGGTAAGGTTAGTGTGTGTAGTATAAATACTGTTTATAAGTCTGCACTGTGCATTTCTGCATCTAAACTTACTTGTCCAGAGTACTTTTATAGTAGACATTGGTGTTTCAGAGTTATGCTTCAGGATTTGATGAATTGCAACCTAGAATTGCCTTTTTTTCCAAAAGAAATTTAGATGGACTAGCTCTTGTATTGAGATGAGTGTTAGGACAGATAAAATCTGTCCTTTTCTCCAGCAAAGTCCATGCATAAATTTGTTAAGCATGTCCCAATACACTAATTTTCACAGTGCCCTTGTTTTAAGTTACTATGAACATGACTGAGCATTTAAATACAGGATGTTCCAGATTTTCTCTGTTTAAGGGCCTAATAAAGTGTTACATAATACCATTGCAATGTCTGAAAAGTTTAGTCTTTGATCAAGCCACTAATTCCAAGGATAATGTGCTTAAATTTAGCACAGTGCTGACAGTTTCTACAGTGGGGAAAAAAACCAACTTTCTTTTGGCTTAGAATAACCTGTCAAGTTGGCACTTTCCCCCCCTTACTGATATTTGTTTCTTTCTGTTGTGTGCACTTACTGGGATATCACTGGGATAATGAGAACAAAACTGCTCTGTTTGTATTGGTTTGTATTTTTAAAGACCACTGACATTTTTCTATAGAAAAGGAACTGAAAATAGAATTGCACAGACATTGCAGCAGCAAGAATGGGGCAAGTTATTTTAGATGTGCCAGTTCCCATTCTAGTGACGGATTGCACTTTAAGCCTATTGTTTTATTTTTAAATTGATGAATATGTGCAGGCTCAAGGCTTTCATCTGGCCTGAAAGTTAAGCGTGTTTCTGAGTTGGGACTTTACAAATACTGCTATAAGGATCCTGTCATTCCTGAGTTCAGGCAACCCCCGTTGGTATTTGGGGAAGATAATTTACATTGAAGTCACAGAAAGACCTGCTAGCAGCGTGGTTGGGTAGACAAACATTTGTCTGTATTCCTTCTTTGTGTTTTGAATAAATCAACTGTGTACTTATCAGTTACACAGATAAAGTGAAAAGGTGCTTGACTTACTGTGTTGTGCTCTAAGTTTTTAAAAACTAAATCTTTAAATGTGAGGGGAAAAAAATCAGATCTGTGTTGATGCTATTCTTAGTGCTGCTACTTTGAAGTTATTTACTCAAGAATGCAGATGTAGAAACTGGACTGGAATCTCAGGATCAGTTAGTGCTTGAGGCTGGTGAACTTGAGCTGGATCATGTCTAATGAGACCGGTCTTGGTCCTGCTTCCTGTTTGGTGCTGTGGTGTCCATCCATTGTCTGTGGTGGATGAAGGGATACAGTGTGATGGAGTGGGAACTCAGCAGTGCCTTTGAGAGGTGGTGTGGACATAACTGTTTGGGATTTGAGGCACTCATCACATGTGAAAGAGTAGCTGGGATCAGTATCTGTTATCCAAGAATTCCTTTGGGAGAAAAAGGTGAGGAAGTGGTGTATTTAATGATTATGGAAACCAAAGATCCAAGCTCCAGATAGGTGTCTGAGCCCTGCAGGTGGCTTAGAAGGAGAAGAAGGAAACAGTGCTGTGGTTTTCCCACCCTGGGAAATTCCTGGAGTCCTAAGGACTTTCAGAGAAGGCTTTGCAGAGACTCAAGTGTCTGCTTTGTTGCATTTTATCCTCCTGGAGTTGTTTTCTTCCTTGTTTCTGTTAATTTTCGCTTAAGCATCTCTCTCCTAACTTTACATATGCTTAAATGGAGCCTTCTGAGCACACTTGACAGAAGAGCTGGAGTGATGGAGTAATGTGGTAAGGTGATAAAGTCAGTCTGTTCCCTCTTCATCAGTACGAATCTATGCATAACCAAGGAGGGTAGATGGTACAAGATGCCATCTTTCCTACCAGAAGTACTTGATCCAAGTGACTTTTTTTTTGTGAGGAAGCAAAGCTGGTAGTTCTAGTATTGGGGTTTTTTTGCTTGTTAATTTTGTTGGGATTTTTTTCTTGGTGTGTCAAACTTCTTGTTTGGGTAACAACACTTCACTCCTCTTTTCCTTTTTCTCATTATATTACCATCTGACCTGCTGGCTGTAGTTCTGCTTTTAGACATGTCTGACACATAATACTCTGCAATATTCCACCTGCACAGAGGTTTGTCAAATCATGTTTTTAAAGTATTTTTTGGAGTTAAAGGTACTGTAATTAGTGTGCTGCCTCACTGCTGAGCAGTCTGAAGAAACAAGACAGATCTTCCAATAACCTAAAGGCATTCTGGTTTAAAAGAACCACCAGAATGACTAAAGGCAGTTTGATTTGATTGTTTGATTTTGCTGCTGTTCCTGTTACAGGTAGGAATTAGTGCTGACTATCTTAGATACAAGGGAATTTCGTCATTTGGCATCACTTGCTGAGAGAGCAGTAATTAATGAGGTTCAGGTAGTGCCAGAACATGGCTGCACATAAATGATCATTGCTTAAACATCTGTTAAACATACAGAGTCATTACAGCTCAATGTGAGAGCTGTTTACAGTGAGCTAAAGCTGGTTTTGGATCAGGTCCACATATTAAATTTATCAAAGGTAAGTGTATGGGAGTGTGACTTAGCATTATGATGTAGATTTGACTTCTCAAGCTTACTTTTGACTTAAATGTTCTTCTTTTAAAATTTTTGATGACTCAGGGTTTAATCTATAACTATATTTTGTGTCCTGCTAGTGATTATTCTGCTAGTGGTTTCATAGAGGTAATCCAGAAAGAACATCTGTTTCAAGTTTACAGTCTAAATCATGGAAGGATATTTGACCCTGTAAGTAGGGAAACAGAATTTACCCAGGAAAACAGCACAACAAGCCAGAATACTGTCATTTTTGTATATTCTACTTCACCAACTCCATTTTCTCCATGCAACTGCACAAAAAACTCCAAGGCTGTGACAACTTAGTGCTGCTTCTGAAGACAACAATAATCTTAAATTAGTCATGCATATATGCTTTTCTCTCTCTGTCTCTCCCATGAGAGAAATTCTTTTTTGTAGTCTTTGCTTCTGTCCCCCCTCAAAATCTTCTGTAGGACTCCTACAACACAAAGTCAGAGCAATAAGTTGTTTCTGTATAGTACTGGAGATGTGACATGTCAGCAGTGGCATCACTATTTCCCCAATGTAAATTAATTTGTCTCCTCTCTGATCCCTGCTGATTGCAATCTGCAGTGCCTGGCTATGAACAGAAAATACAGGATCCTGCAAGTGACAGTCAGTTCTGCTTCCTTTACAAACAAATGCCTGTTTGTGCTGGCTCTCAGTGCACTGAGTTCTGTGCGGAGCGATGCCACTGTGGGCAGGAAGGGAAACTGCATGGGTGATGTAACAAATCCTTTTCCTTCATGGAAGCCTAAGTCAGAAGTCTAGCAGTGGGAAACTTGACATGGTCTCTATGGTATTGCCCTCCTTTTTGGAGGTGCTTGTCCCCTCCCTGTGTAGAGCTAAGCAATCTCTGCAGAGAATATTTGTCCTTATAGTTCATAAAAATAGTCTGGAAGATCAAAATATTTTGAGAAATTTCAGCAAGTATCAGATATCTTTGAGATCTGATTAAAGACTATTCCATCTCTCATTCTTAACACGCCCCTTCTAAATATCACACTTTTGATGTTATGAAATTCTGTAATAACAGCAGGTCTGTTTTTCAACATCAAAGTAGAAATGTCTCCAGCAAAGTGAACTTAAACATGCTGTTTGCCAGGTGTTTTTGGTTATATGTGCAAAATAATCTTTTGAACATGGAAAACAAATTACTGCATTTCTGTAGTTCTTGCTTTATTCTTTGCGAGAAAGGCATCACCCTGGAAGATGGGGCTGATCTCTGGCAGAGTGGAATGCTTTATTATGGCACCCCCTTTCCAAAATACTACCCGAGCACTGTTGTTCTCCACGGACAGTGGTTTGAATTGAGGAGTTGCTATTGCTGTCAGTAGTTTCTGTTAGCAAGGTTCTTTATGCTTTTCCAAATACTGAAAACGGCTCTTTGGTCATCTGTGGTAAGTCTGTGAATAGAGGAGAAAGTCTAATTTACCAGATAAGAACCTTGTAGCAGTCTCCTGAAGTAATGATCAGAAGCTCATCAGTACATGGCAACAGATACAGAATATCCTGACCATGAGCTGTAACTTCATCTTTATACTGAACCACCATGAGAGGCCTCTGTTCTTATACTTCTGTTCAGCAAATGAAATGCAGATTTAAACTTTTATTTTCTCATTTGGCTGGAAAGTCCAAGGCCTGGAATAACAGTAGAGATATCTTCTGCCATATCTATAACCTGACTGCATCATTTGCTAGATGTTAAAGTGGACATGGACCTGGAATATTCTGACAGCCTGACTGTGCTCAAACATATTTGTACTTCTGTCTGTGAATGTGTGTGAATGTGCAACATGCCTGGTTTCTGTCCAAAGACTGTGTGCTCTTGAGGACACACCAGCACCTTGTCATCCAACAAGGGGCAAGTTAGCAGTGTGACTGATTGTCAGAGTTACAGCATTAACAGGAATTTTGCTTCCAGAGGACAGTCTGGTTTGGGTAATGGACTTAATTGCCATTTGGAGTTTGGAGAGGACTGCATGGTCAATTTGTTACATCCTCCTAGATTTTTGGAAAGTGAGATCAGATTTTCTGCAAGCCTAAGGAAAGAAAAATGTAGTGGAGGAAAAACAAAGTATTTTTGTGGTCAAAACAGAATGCAGGATATTTCCTTCCAGTAGTTAACTGTAAGGAAAAGGTTAAAAGCACTAAAATAAGAGGCTATGTGTTTGTACTTAACTGTCTCTTCTCTGTGTGATCTGGTAAATCTCAAATGTATATTGCCACTTTTTTAAACAGGGAGATTTGTAAATGCAAGGTTTGTGGGGTGAGCAGAAATGAAACTTCCTGAAGTGTGCTATCAGTAGCCTACATTCACCTACAAGAAGCGGTGACCAAGACTCTTTGTAATGATTTGGTTTAAAGGTGTATAGTCAGGTTTTGTCTCCTCTTATATTTTCTGTTTCCCATCTCAAGAATTTCTAGCTAGGAAGAGCACTTTCTCTTTTCTCCTTTTAAGATTTTTGTAGGATTTTTTTCAGTAATTTTTTGGTGTATCAAGCAACACATTTACTTCTCTCTTTGAAAACCCTTTATGGCTCCATGGCTTTCCTGTTATAGGGATTTGACAAGTTACTACTTTTGTTTGAGGGTTTTTTTCCTCCCCAGCCTTCATTATGGAGCATGTTTGCTCCCAGAACAAAAAGTGGTAATTGTTCCTATTCAGTGTTATTGACATCGGGCTCTTGTCCTCCTAAGGGTGAGATTTTTAGATTTAACTCCAGGTATTTGGGACCTTTATTCTGTGATTTGCCAGCTGGCATTTGCCCTTAGATGTGCCCGCTTGCAGATGGCTAATTGGATCAAATAAAATACTGAGCAAAAAAATTCATGGATTTCCTCTGAGTGTGGTTAGGAAGTTGAAGAGATGACTTTCTTGTGTAAAAGGCCCTGCCTGTTAATGGAGATGACTGGAAAGATGGTTCCAGATCCCTGGGCATTAGTGTTTCCCCTTTGTACAGTACCAGTCCAATGTTTGCCGAGTTTCACCCTGTTAAAAAGGGGAGAAGTTGCAAAGGCTCAAGACAGATGGAACTGACCTTCTCTGTACTTTGAGGGCTTGGATTATAGCATAATCCAATTGGGGGATCTTGAAACCACTGTGTTTGGCTGTTCTTGCAGCAACATCATGGGTGCTTGGTGGGCTGGTTTGACCTGATTGCTAACTTTGTGTAAAACTCAGATTTGCAATCTAAACATCACTGCTGAGTTATTGCTACTACAGAATTTGAAAGAATAAAGGGAGGAACTACAGTTAATTTTTTTTCCCTTTGTTGTTCATACCTGCTCTGGATCCATCCAGCCTTTCAAAGCTGAGACTAATAAAGAATTAAAAGATTCATTAACCAGACAACAATAACGATCGACTCGGTTGCGCTGGAGCTGTTCCAGATTTTCTCTCTCTCCAAAAGTGTGGATATCTTGTTTCTGTATTGCAAGGCTGTCTCCAGCTGGCTGTGACTCAGATACAAATCTTCCAGATGTCGTTTCAGAATACTGTGATGAGACTGCCTTTCTGTCTTCCAGTGTTTAATCATGGAAAATGAAAGGAAGATACTGTCTTTTCTTGGCAGGATATCATGTGCGCAGATTCCTAATTTTATTACATCTTACTCTCTAGAGCATGGAAGAAAGTGACTGTAAAAAGCAAAGGTGTTTCCTTTCTGCTAGCAAAGTTGAAACCAGATGTGCAAAATTTTGGTGGCAACACCAAATAGACTAGTTAAAAACAAAAGTCAAATGACTTGCAATGCTGAACAAAGGTTAATTTTCATATAGTTTTTATTTCTGTGTTATTTTTGCCTGGACACCATTCATCAGTGTTCAGAAGCCCCGAATTTTCTGTTTATAAAGTGTTTTTAGCAACAGTGGAAATAACCAAAAGGGAATAGTGTGAATCTTTTTCTCTTTGGAAAGGGAAAGGAAGGAAAGTGTGACTTAGTTCACTTGTGATGCAGCACAGCATTTCTTAAATTCTTAGAGATCTGTTTACTTGGATGCCTTAAGTATGTAGAATGAAGAATAAAAGTAATGTTAAATGGAATGCACTGAAGTTACTTTCAGATGAATTGTCAGCCTTTATGTGTATGCATGTGAACACTGCATGTGTTTAAAATGGTACATAGAAATAACTAAATAGAGGTGGTTTTATGAAAAGCTGTTGTGTCCCTCTATTCCTGTGTGCAGAACAGAGCAAATCTGCTCTATTGCCAGATTATTGCTTGCTGTGTGCACTGGGTCTGTGATGTTTGGCTGCTCTGCAGAAACAACCCTTATAAACCAATAAGTGATTGAAACATAAGGGTGACGTTTTGACCTGGTACGAGGCTTTGCAACCATCCTTGCAAAAAGAGGGCAGAGTCTTGGTTAATTGTCCTGCTTAATTTGCACAACAAAATGAAGTTGTGATAGTGGCATGGTTGGTAGCACAGGTAACACATGCTCAAAGGTGAAGGCAAGCAACAGCACGTGTGTGAGGCTGCTGAGCTGTCCTTCGCTGGATGTTAGTTTGTGATGAAGTTGCTGCCACTTTTTTGATGCTACTGCCACTGTCATTCCCGGCTTTAGCTATTTAAAGAGTGTTACAAGTGTGTCTGCTCTGGGATCTTGCACTTTCCTTTTGCTGTGTGTGTGAACCTCAGAGATCCCAGCATCCTTAACATCTCGAACTGGGCACACAAGAGCCGGATGAAAGTAAAAAGCAAACGCCTGCTTATCGTGATGGCTTTTACTGGTGTGAAGCTTCGGTGAGTGGCGCTGCACAGAGGGGGCCATTGTCTTTCGGTCAGCCACGTCAGTTTCTGTGAGTCTTTGCCCTTTCCTTCTTTACACCAGATCAGAGAAGCTCTGCACGCCACAGAGTTGAGCAGCACTGCATGTGCCAGTGTGACCCTAAGCTGGAGCAGGACTGGGGAGATTGAAGTTCACTGAATTGTCAGTGATGAGTTGGCACCCATCAGTCTTGGGAACTTGCTTAGAAAGGACACAACCAGAGCAGCCTGTTTCAGCAGTTTCTGCTGCACCTCTGGCTGTGGAAGGGAGGGAACAAGGTGTTAGCATTTTGAATGTAACTCTATGGTAACAGAGAAGCTCAGGATTTCTACTACAGCATCTGGGTTTTGTGAGACCAGTGCAATTTTGTTCTTTTACTCTATAGGTCTTGCAATAAAAATGAGAATTTCTTGTGTTGGTTATAATTCTGTGATACTGTTTGTTATAAATGCCGGTTGCTTGCATGAGCAAGAAATGAATTGATATTGTCTCTGTTCCAAAGAACTAAAATTCAGCATACCTAGTATTTAAATTATTGCATTATTCTATTGCATGACTGCCTGCATCATTGACATAAAGCAAGTGCACCAATGAAGCCAACAAACATTTAATGAAAGTATTTGCATGAACAGCTAACACCATGTTGGATGCAGTCCACTAGAATAAAAGCGCTTTGGGGCTATAGGATCTTGTTAAACACATTGTAAATGTTTTTGACAAAAAATCCTGGCAGAATCCAACCACCCCTGGACAGCCAGCATGTCAGAGCATTTCCGAGTGAGATGTATTATCCTGTCCTGGACTGATAGCTTCAGATAATCCTCTAATCCAAGTGATTGCTTAAATGTTGCAGCCTGTTTAGTTTTGCTTGGTCTGGAATGACTTGCTGCTGGAGAGCTCAGGGTGAATTAAAAAAAAAAAAAAAAAAGGTAAAAAAAAGGCACTGCAACACTGTAACTGAATAAATGAATTTACCTTCAGCTGTCTAGGGTCCAGGCTGGACTTAGGGATGTTGTATCCCAGCAGTGTGCTTGCTCTGTTAGAGATAGCTCCTGAGTTCTCTTTTGAATCTGACTTTGATCTGTTTTTCCTCTGACTTCTGGGATTTTTGCTGAGGCTGTCAAAGAGAAGGTGACTTGAAGAAGGCCGCGTGATGTCAGTTTTGCTCTGGAGGACACTGAAGTTTTGCATGTCCTTGTGTCTGACGAGAGTAGCCTCTATTCCTGTACTGTTTGCCCTCTGCATGTCTAGTGCTCTCACTGCCATCACTGCCTCCTTGCAGCGAGGCCAGACTGATTTTCACAAATCTGAGCCAAAGAACATTTGGGAAGCATTTTCCTTTAAGCGTCTGCTTGACGGCAGAGCAAAGTTGTTTTCTTTGCACTCAAACTACAAAAAAATGGGGAGTTGGAAGGTCTGTGTGGAAGATGCTGTGGAGTGGAGGAATTCAGCAAAGGCTGCTGCCCTGTTCTCACTGCTAGTGAACAATGTCTCATCAGGATTGTTGATTTTGCCCTTGTGTTGAGGTGGGGGAAAGTCAGGTTCTGGGGTAATATTTGAGTTCTAGACTGCTTCCTGGCCCCTGCCTCTCTCTCACCAAGAGGACTGAGAAGAGGAATGATGTGCTCTGCACCTGAGCCAGGCTGGCAGCAGAGCAGAGCCTTCCTCCAAGGAGAGTGAGAACCACCAGAGCCCCACCTGTACCCTTGGGCAGCTGGAGCCTGACCTTCCTCATCTGCTTCTGGGTGGCTGTGTGCTTGTTTAATCCCTTCTGTCACTGGCTACATGAGAAAAGTCACCACATGAGTTCACAAGTGAGAACGCTGAGAAGCAAAAGATTCATAGCTCACAATTTCCCCCCCTTTTCCTACCTCTGCTCTTAATTGTTCTGATAACAGAAACAATCCTTCCCCTCCTCCTCTTCCAAGAATCAAATCAGTTTTTTGTTTTTGCTTGTCTTTTACAGATCAATTTTGTAGCCTGTCAACTGTTTGCCCTTTTGGCTGCATTTTGGTTTCGTATTTACTTGAGTCCCAGTCATGCCAGCTCCGCTGTTCGCCATGCATTTGCCACCCTCTTTGGAATATACTTTGCTGTCTTCTGCTTTGGGTGGTGAGTATTTAGTCACCATTTAGACAAGGCTTGGGTGTTAAAAATAATTTTAAACTTCATATCAGCTTTTCTGGGTAACATTTTTTTAATCTGAAGGCTCTTAACATTTTTTTAATCTGAAGGCTCTTAAAAAAAAATAACCTAACCATTCCAAACCCTCAAAGTAAAATGACTCATGAAAGTATTTTTAAGTGAAGTGTTTAATTTAATTTAATTTGTGATGTTTGTTCTGGAAGTTAAGGCCACACCAGTCTGCTGTGAAGAGACCTCTTCTGGAAAAGATGTATCCAACTTGAGTGCTCATTTTGAGCCAGGCTACTCTTTCAGTTAAACATATGGATAATATCTTTTTAATATGTAGCAGTCTGTGTTGGATAGTCAGGCTATAAAGATGTCTTGTTGTAACCCAGGTTTATTGGTACCCTGATATGGCATCACATTGATGTCATTTGCACTTTATATGATGTCATATTCTCTTGCTCTGAACTGGCAGCACTTCCAGGTAACATAGAAATTATCTAAATACTCACTTTGTTGTCTTCAAGGTATTCCATTCATCTTTTTGTCCTGGTGATGATGAACTATGGCATTATGAATATGGCAAGTGTTCCCAACATCCACAGGTGAGCTGATGTGGCTGCAAGTCTGCAGCTGCCCCTTTGATAATTTCTCTGCTTTCAGGGAGAATCATGAGGAGTTTTCAGAACCACTTTCTCTTCTTTCCTTCTTTTCTTTCCCAGTTGCATGCAGGAGCTTTGTTCATGGAGTTACAGAAGCAGCTGTAATCTCCATTTGTGGGTTTTTTTGGACTGATGTATTGCCTTTTCCAATTAAATTCCTGGCCTCAAACTTTGACTTTTGCAGGCATAATAATTTATGGAGAAACCTTTGATTTCTTAAACATAATGAAGTCATGTTCTCCTTGGTCTTGTATTCTTCCAGATTGCGTTTGATAATCCTTTTTAATGTGTTTTCCCTGTTGCTGTTTGGCCTTTAGGTATTTTCCACTTTTTCTTGAGTTAGGTCATTCAAATAAGGTCACTGAGGCAGCTTAGCCTAGTGATCCACAAAATGAGATCTTGCTTTTGGTGCTGGGCTTTGTGAAAAAGTAGAAAATACCAGAACTATTATTGGTTTCGTATTTACTTGAGTCCCAGTCATTCTACTTCTCAAAGTAGAAGTTTATGATTTGGGTGTGTGACAGGTGTTTTCTGTCTCTGCACTGTCTGGTTGTTTCTGTAGCTGCTGCTGAATGCTCAGAATCCTTATAAATCTGGGCTGAGGAACAGAAATCCTTTCTTCACTTGCCTTCAAGGCCAGGGCTGTCTGAGCATCTGATGGTCAGATAATCCTCTTGCCTTCCTTTTTTTTCCTGAAGACACCCCCCTCTAATATCCAAATGGGAACCTTACTTAAAATTTTTCTAAGATTATTTAGCAGTGTGAACTTCAAAAAAAGAAAAAAAAAAATCCTGTCTTACAGCATTTAGTAGCATTTTGCACTGGCAAGACAGGGTATTAAGGAGGTATTTTTTCCACCCTCTCACAGAGTGCAAAGCCCAGAAGTCTATAGGTAAATAATAATGTCATAAATAAGAAAAAAGGTAATTGGACAATGTTTGTTAAAGAAATGCCATCCAGAAACCAAACTAAAAAGGAGGTTACAAGAATTTGGTTATGGTTTCCTAGTCATTGTCCCTGCCCGTCACTTGAGGGAAATGCAGGAGTTAGTGACTGTAAACCAGAGGAATCAAGTCTACAAAGGAATCATCCAATAGTTGTTTACCTCTTCCTAGACAAGTTGGGGTGGTGATAAGGAAAAGGACACAGCTTTAATGGGAAATCCCCTCACTCTTCCTCTTTAGCCAATTAGCCACAGTGGCTAATAGCAAAATAGCTTTATACTGAAACACAAATCAAGCCAGTTCATATAATGTCTCCCACTGCTGCAAGACAGTCATGTGTTGATGTGAGTTAATGTGAAATGGCAATCCAACGTGCTGAAAAACCTCAAGAGTTCTGAGGGAGGATTGGGTTAGGACTTTTCTATTGTATTCTACTAGCCATAGCAGTGTGACTCCAAGTACATCCACATTGTTAATTTTGGCAAAATAACAATGTATTCAAACCAGCTGAGAGTAAGCTTGAACAATGCCACTTTAAGGTCTGGACCTGCTCATACAGGGAACAGATCCTACAGAGTTGGGCTTCAAGATTTGGCTCTTTATTCCCCCAGAAAAACACAGTGGAAGAGAACAAATTAAATAAACTGCATAATTTAACCTTCATACTCTTTTCCCTGGTTATTTTTTGCTAGTTTGCTCTCTGGTGAAGCTGCTAGCCTTCAAGGCCTACAAATGGACAAATTAATCCAGCATCAGAAATGCTCCTAGCTGCAGCAGCAGTTCAGTGTATCTCTCCCTCCCATTTCAATAAGTGCTTTACACCTCAGCATGGAGGCTTATTTTAGATCCTTCACCCTGCCTCTCGCTGTTACATGTCTGAGCTGGGTGACTTGCCTTTGGATGGATGCTTGCCATTCTCCGTTGATGAGAGGGGAATCCAAGGACCTTGCTGAGGCAGGACTAGATGCCTGACCCAGATAAAATATGATAAATCCTACTCTGAATCTCCTGAAGAATCTGTCATGTCCCTTCATTCTGCCTTTCATCCAGCTGTTTGCTGTGGGCCACATGACCTGCAGGTTGCCTTGTGATTCATCACTGTCACTCACACTGCAGTTTATTAGCCCCCAGGGAGAAAAAACCCAT
Source organism: Rhadina sibilatrix (assembly GCA_013400275.1). Taxonomy (NCBI): domain Eukaryota; kingdom Metazoa; phylum Chordata; class Aves; order Passeriformes; family Phylloscopidae; genus Rhadina; species Rhadina sibilatrix. The sequence continues at coordinate 42,710 of VWYO01027286.1, forward strand.
TTCTTTTAAAACCAGCCATAATTTGACAAAGGCCTAGCTCTTTTTCAATTGTCTGCTGACTGATCCTCTTGTCTCATTTCACCTTAAGTTCTCCCCTGTGGTGGATGCTCTCATGGGTCTGAGGGGGGGAACCCTTCTTGTCAATGTGTGCTTACCAGCCTCCTGAGGCTCAGCCCTACCAGGCATGCAGGATGTGCCATCTTTTTCTGTAGTCTGATGGTCTTTGCCTCTGTCCTGGTTTGGAAAGACAGGTGTCTGCTAAGGAAGGCAAGAGCGTCCCTTGGAATGGAGAATGTAAGCCCCCTCCCTCCGAATTATTATAATTTTGAAACTAAGGGGCTCTCAGGCAAAGATATGGGGATAGGAATAACAGTTCTTTACAAGAAAAATTAAAATAAATATGTAGTAATAAAAAAAAGCAAACAAACAAAAAGAAAAGCACCGATAGTCAGAATACAACCTGACACCCTCTTGGTCAGGGTGTTGGTAGCAGCCCAATTAAGTCCTCCTGGAGTGACAGATGTGGTTGTGTTGGAGCAGAGATGATCCTGTAGAAGGGTGTGGTTTTCCTTTGAAGGTCCAGTGGTGGTGTAGATGGGTCCGTTCTTCCTCTAGGAATACAGAGGAAACAGGCTGCCTGGTGTTCTGGCTCTCAGATTTTATCCAGGTAGGAATGCTTGGCTCCTCCCTCTGGGGGTAGCATCTCACAATGGGATGATGTAATTTTCTCAGTCATGCCGTGAGCCTTAATGGCCCATTAACAGAAGGTATCCCCCTGGAGAGAGGATGGGTCCTGGAAGAGATAAAGAACACTGCCCCACATGGTTTTAACAGCTTGCCCATTAACAGAAGATTCCTTCCCCCACCCCAGAGTTATGACGGATGAGTCATGGAGAGGTAAAGAACACTGCCTCACCTGGTTTTAAACAGATGGTAATATAATACATACTTTTGGTTACATCTTGCATTGGAACCTAAGACAGCCTCTTCTCCTCACATGGATTACCTCTGCTGTGGAGGACACCAGGAAACCTGGTCCTGGCCTGTCTATGTGGTGCCAGCCTTTCATTCTGGTGTTCCCGCTCTCCATTGCACTGTGTGATTTGCCTCGTGTCAGTCTGTCTCCAAACATCCATCCACTTCTTTCCTCCACAGTATCCTCTTTCTTGCTCATGTAAATACAGGGAGAAGTTACTTGTATGAAAGGCTGCATCTGCCCATGCAAATGCTGCAACATTTTCAGCCTTCAGACTGTTCAGCTGTTAAGATAGAATCATGCTACTGCCCTGCCCAACAGAAGTGTGCAATCATCTTAAAACACAGAGTGAATTTGTCACATCCTACCTAAGGAACGCTTTTTCAGTTGGACACTGAAATGATCTTACAGGCCCTTTCCAATCTACCTGATTCTATGATTTTTCTGGAAGATGGTGTGCTTCAGCATGGAGAGCTGAAAACGCTAGGCTATGTGCCATCATCTGCTTTTGTATAAAATCACCAAGAGAGAATACCTTAAACTTGAAATATTTTAGTCTTTGCTAGATCTGAGGAAGAGTTGTAAATAAAGAACATGTACAGACAAAAAATGCAGTAGATAACTTCAGTGATGACATACAGTATCATCTGGTTTCAAATACTTTAAGTTGGACAGAAATTTCAAAATAATATGTGGGAGAATATGTGGAAGATGGGAGCTTTGAAAATTGAGTTCTGCAACTTGAATTGATCCTAATTCTTCTTCATTTTTTCCCCACCCCCGGAATGAGGAGACACCTCTGTAAAGTTTCAGCTGGGTATACAAAACCATTAGTCCCCTCTGAGAATTTCTTCCAGGTCTTGTAGCATAGCTTCAGACTTTTTAACAATCTGATTTGAAAAAAATCAAAACAAGCCCAACCCAATCTGAGTGATTCTAGTTCTTGTTGGTACTTGTGTTGGTAACTATGTGTTCTGTGTGTTATGTTTTTAGGTACTCCTTTGTTGTAGCTATGGGATACCTCACATTGTGCCACATAAGCCGAATATACATATTCCATTATGGTATTCTCACTACAGATTTTTCCGGGTGAGTGAGTCTGCAAACTGGTACCTGTGTCAATCAGTATTAGTTGATTTCTGTAAGTTGTAAGAATAATTTTTATGTTATCTGTGGAGCATCTGCAATTTTGTTTCCCTTAGGCTTTTTATGATACTTTTGTTGTGATGTTTGGGGTTTTGTTGAGGTTTGTTTTGGTTTGGGTTTGGGTGGGAGTTTTTTTGTTTGGTTGGTTGGTTTTTGTTTTTCAAAAAAAGGAATAAGCACTGTATGATTTTTGCACCTTCTCATTGTTCCTAGTGTTTTCTTGCTAGAAGCTGTGTAGTTGGGAAGATAGAGCTTGGCTAGCTAGCTGGGTTTCCCTGCAGAGCAGCCTGGGAGGATAAGTTGGACAGTCTCTCCCTGGAGCTGTAGGAATGACTTATGTGGCTGGTGCACTGCTCCCTGTTGGTCTGCCCCGAGAGGTGGGGTGGGCTTCTCTCCTTCCAGCTTCCTAGGCACAGCTGTCAGCTCTGTGTCTCCTTTCCCCCATTCTGCTTTATCTTGAAGCCTCAGCTTCAAGAAGGTGTTTCCCAGCCTAGGCACTCCAGGGTGTGAGAGCAGGACTTGGGCAGTTGCTGGTGGAGCTGGGTGAGTAACCCAGGCAGAGAGAGAAGAGATTAGCTTGGGTTGTCAGCACCGGTTCTCTCATGCAGCCAGCTTGTGGCTGCTGCTTAAATAGCACAACTTTTTGTATGTTCTGATATTTGTGAAATAGTTTTCATACATACTGTAGTCTCTGATTTCACTCAGAGAAGCAGTAGAGGATGATTTGCAAAGAGAGACAGCCAACCCTATGTGCTTTGTTTGTGAGAGGAAGGTATGCTTTTGCATGATTTAAAACCAGTGGACTAATCTGTATTCCACTTGTTTAATTGAATGTCTGAAGACAGATTAATTAGTAATATACCATGACAAATTTCTGTAAACCCACAGTAAGTTTTACACGAGACTTCCAAGTCTCTTTCATCTTACAGGCATAGAGTAGGAGAATGAAGGTTTTTGCTGTCTTTGTGCATGTACTCTCTTTGAGGTAGTGGGCTTCAGCATTTAATTAAACTTCAGGNTACCTCTCTCTTTGAGGTAGTGGGTTTCAGCATTTAATTAAACTTCAGGTGGTGGAGGAGAAGTTTCTCTCAAACTCCTGAGATTTTTTATTTATTAAGGAAGCTGCAGTAATGGGAACTTACATGTTTAAGGAAATTTAGTTCTTTAATTTTTTCTGCAGTTCTTTTAATACAGAAAAGCATGTCCTCAATGAGCATGACATACCAAGGAGCCTATAAATGGGATTGGAATGCTATAGCTCAGTGTGTTTAAGAGACAGAGAGAGAAATGTGAGAGATTATGCTTTTCTGAATACTGTGTTCAGAAATTCACTGTGAGGCATATTAGCTCTCTCTCTCTGAATATATTTAATAAAGATCCATCTGAGATGGGGGTGAAAGAAGAGGAATGGTGATTGCTTGTTATGGACTAGGTAGTGTTCTCTGCTTCCTTGATGAAAAAGTAACTACTCTTATTTAATGATGAGCTTGAGGATAATAATGGTTGTGAAAAAATAATGCTTGAACTTACTCTGTTGTTTGATTTTGACTCGGTGCTTCAAGATACACACCACTTCCTAAACTTTGGTCAAAAATAAAACTACCAAGTAGTAAACAAGTGGAAAATGTACTATGGATATGAACTGCACCTTCATGGTAAATTTTAAAAGCTAAGAATAAATAAAATTACTGTAGTGGTATCAATAAAAACTTAGAATCCAAAGTGTTGAAACCCAGATCACTCTCATAAATCTGTCTTAAAACCTGCTTTTTTCAGCTGTAAATGTGTGCCCATTGAGGCTTTTTGTGCATACCTGAACAGGTGTGATGGCCCAGAGAGAAAAAAATATACTCCCTGGACACAGTTTTACCATGTATGAGCAGCAACTGAACCTCCTCTTGCTCATTTTCCCATATTTGATGGTTCCTCATCTGTTGCATGTGGTATTAGAGAATGATTAGGACAGGGCCTGGCTGGGAGGATGGCATTAAAGTTCTCCCTCAGGGTTTCAGAAATGAGTGAGACAGAGCCATGGAGCTGAGCCCATCTCCCTCCCACCTCCCACCAATGTGGGTGGATGGGGCTGGGGATATATACTGAGAAGGCAAGACACTGGATTCAGGGGAATCTTTAAGATGCAACAAAAAGCTTGTCAACTGCTGACTTGTGTTTGAGGTTTCAGTATCCCATAAGTCTGGTGGTATCTGGTTGCAAGGAGGAAGTTTTAATCCACATCAAGTGGGCACATAACCAGTTCTATTGCCATCAGCTTTCCAATGTCAGTGCCCTGAATTGATGAACCAGATGATCCTTGAGTGTTTCCCAGCAGCAGTGCTGAAACCAGCATCCCTCATTTGCTCTCTTGACCTGCCTTGTGCACTTAACAACTTGCACGAATAACACTTTTCAAGTGTGCTTGCAAATACATTTTTGGGGCATTTTTAGTAATAGTTGGTGGTGCTATTTGTTTGGAGTCCTTCCATTTTGAGAACAGAGCTTGTAAAATGCAGGTAGAGATGGGAAGAACAAGGCAACTTTTTGAGTCATATCTTAAGCAAACTGGAAAATGAAAGATCAAGCTGTGGCACATCAGGTTACGAAATAAAAAATAAGGGACTTCTTACCTGCTGGTGACTAATTAATTCTTAACTCCTGCAAAAGGGAAGGTTTTGTCACTGAGTCCCACAGTCAGAACTGCTTGCAGCTATTTTTTGATTTAAAAGTTTATCATGTATTGCATAGTACTTAAGGAAAAACTCTTTTTTTTTTTTAAACTACTGCCAGGTTTTAAGGAAAACATTTTCCAGCTTGCTGCACTTCAATTTTAATTACTTTAAAAAATGTATGTATTTTAAAACATATGCATATATTTTATCAAATTTCTTTCAGTTATATTATTTCTCAAATAAGTGGTGATATCATTTAGGAATTCCTTTTTACTACTTCCTCAAAAATCCTATTTGTTTTTGAATGCTAATTGTACAGTAACTGAATCTTGTGCTTCCCTCTTAGTTCAAATCAATCTTAGAGAGGAACATGTATGTTTTATTTAGCTTGGTTTGCCATGACATTTGTACATTATACCTGGAAAAACTAAATCCTAACTCTTTCTCTCTCTTATTTCTTCTTTTTTATGCTAAGAGGATTATGCTGGTAAGTTGCCTGCCTCTACAACTTCATAAAAACAGTAATAATATCATACAGTTTGTGGTTTTTTTCCCTTTGTATCACAGGCTCAGATTGAGTATAGCAATGTGATAGCTTTAAGGAAAATTAGTTTAAAAAAAGGACTCTTGATTCTGATTTTTGGGAAGTAGTAATAGATAGGGTTTCAGTCTAGCAAGTTTCATGACCAAATGCCAATTGCATATGGTGATCCGGATAAAATTCAGAAGGTATGGAACTTGCATCTGTTTCAATCCTTTGCTTGATTAGGGCTGTAGAGCTTTTTAGTTTCCCCTTTGAATTCTTGCAGTGTCTGAGCAAGATTTCCTAATATTGCAGGTTATTCAGTGAAATGTCAGGGAATGATCATGCACGTGGGAGTTTCTTTCATATATGAGTAGTGGCTGAGAGAGCTGGGGTTGTTTAGTGTGGGGGATGGGAGGGGCCTTATCACTCTTTACAAGTGCTTGAAAGGTTGTAGCAACGCTGGGGTAAGTCACTTCTCTCATATAACAAGTGGGGAGACAAGAGGAAATAGCCTCAGGTTAGTCCAGGAGAGGTTTAGACTGGATTTTAGGAAAAGTTTCTTCATGGAAACTGTTTCCAAGCATTGGGACAAGCTGCCCAGGGAAGTGATGGAGTCACCATCCCTGGAATTGTTAAAAAAAATGCAGTTGTGGCACTTGGGGACATGGTTTAGTGGGGATGATGGCAGTGCTGGGTTAACAGTTGGACTCAATGATCCTGGAGGTCTTTTCTAGTCTTAATGATTCTATGATTCTTGCTGCCATTCCTTACAGAAGAATGTAAGGAATGTAAGAACTGAATGTTCTTCAGTTTGTGAAGATCACCACACACACTGGCACAGTTTTCAATCTTCTGTTGGTCTTAGAGAGACCATAGCTGAAGTATCTGGGAGACTTGAGCAGTTTTCCTCCCTACATGTGTCAAATCTGTGGCTCTTACACAAGTGCTTTGGTGGACATCATTCTCCAAACACCACCTTTGTGTTCACCCTATCCCAAATGCAGAGCAGCAGCAGCGGAAGTGTTCTTAGCAAACTGCCTAGAAAGGGATGATCATTGAGAGAGCCCTCTCAAAAAGCCATATATATAAGCAGATGCTTCAGTCACAAGTAGGTCCTCAGGCAGTGAATTTTTGCTGGATGGGTAGGGCTTTGTTGCTGCTTTTTTCCTCTCTCAGTGGCTTTTAGTTTCAACCACAAGAGGAAGGAATAAAAGTACAGCAGCCATTTTTCACAAAGGAAATATATTTGATGATGAAAACAAAGATAGATGTACTCTGTTAAAACACAGAGCAGAAATGTTGTCTGGTCCTGCAAGTTCAGTTAGTTATTTTTATTTTCTTGTCTTCTAAATGTATGATATGCAGCACATTGCTGCAGTGTCAGTTCCAGCAGTGCTGGGTAACCTTGGTGTGCAGCTGGTCCCCAGAGGCAATGCAGCAGTGCAGGTGCAGGGTGAGTAAGGGGGAGGGTCAGTCTGTTTTCCATGCCTTTTTGCTGCTTTGCTGCTTGGCTGGGTGCTTGTCCACTGGAAACAGCCCCGAGATCACTTACCATTGGATATACAGGAGCCCTGCAAGAACTGCAGTGTGGGAACTAGGCAGAATTCAAGCAGGCAATCACAATTAGACAACTCCACACATCTACTACATCCCTGGACACTTCTCCAGAAGTAAACACTCTTTTAAGTGAAATGCTTCTACCATGAATGTTTAAGAAATACTGCTTGGGAGCTTTCACACACACACACACACACACACACACAAAAAGGCAACACATCACAGGAAGCTGTAAGTTGCTTTGGAGGTGGCAAGTGTGTTTAGTGAAGTGTTTTTCTTCTGATGTACTTCAGTACTTCTTCCTTTTACTGTTGAAAGCAAAAGTATGAGCTCACTGCCAGCTTGGCCATCCCTTGTCAGCAATGGTTACTGTCACAGCAGGGTGTGACTGTGTGAACTTCTTGTCACGGCTTCAGCGCTGCAGAGGTAACCCTGAAATAAATGTTCGCTGTTTTGGAGTCTTGTCTGCTATGAGCCTTTTGACTCCACCTCCTCTCTTAGTGAAATCAGGTCAGTGGAAACTATTTCTAGCAAGCGTGTGCCAGACTTCTCCACAGGATTACCTAAGGTCAAGCAGACTGTGCTTGGAAAACGTCTTTTCTCTCATAAGCATTGAAGCTTGCTCAGTGCAGAAGCCAGCCTGTGATGCAGTGAGGACCCCCCACAGCACTCTACAAACTAAACATCTTTACTTCCACTGGCCTGTGTCTCTGGCAAATTTATTGTGTTGGAGCAAGCTGTATTTAAAAATTATATTAACTGATATGTTTTCATTTGGAAGGTTTATTTAGGAGAGTAAACCCCTCTATTGAGCATTCTCTGTAAACAGTTGCATCTTAGTCTTGTGTTACTTTCAAGTGATTAGGGCTGTTTACTTTCAAGTAACACAAGTCATTTAAGTAATTTACCTCATCTAATGTGAGGTAAACCAAAACCCAAAGCTGTCTTTACCTTATGTTAGATGCCTTGAAAAAATAAAATTGTTCCTGGGTCAATTTCTTGATTTTTTTTTTTTTAATTAAAAGTTGGCCACTATGGTTTGTGTGTAGGAGGTACTATGCTGCTACAATGTAAGACTACACTCACAGCCAATATATAAAACATGGGAAGGGAAATCATTCCACACATAGATCAGATCCTGTGTTTCTGTGGTAGTTTGTAACTGTAGTGCTTTATAGGACAGGTGGAGAGGGTGTGGAGTCACCACTCAGCCTGTGGCTACAAAGCCATTGGTAGGCACTCAAATGTGATGGACCGCAAGTTTTTTAGGCCTCTAAATGTGTTTTATTTCAAATGCTTCCTTTCTAGAGATAAATCTTTGTGCTTCATCTGTAAGTGCATGTGTAATAGGTAGATTTTCTTTTTAAATTCAACCTAATTGCTCCCTTCTAAAAACCTGTGCATCACAAAATTTGGGAGTAAGAAAAGGGATTGTGAAGTTTATAGTTTTGTTCACTTCCCTTCTTATTTTTTAGCACTATTGACTTTTTCCAGTAGAGTCTAAGGGTATCATGTTGGAAACCATTGACTATATATGATATGGTGCTGCATTTAATGTATTATCTTACTCAATGTTTTATTGCTGTTTAAGGTTAGAGCTAGCCTGAAAGACTAAAAAGAATAGCAATTCATTACTCTGGTATTTCAAAGTTTGAACAATCAAAACTCCCATGTTTAGGAATTTGTGATTCTTCCCTCCCCTCTCCCCACCCTTAAGGGAGAGTTCCAGTAATGTCATTATTTTGTTGTGCTCTGCCTTTTCCTGCAACAAAGACATAGTCCCCCTGAGATCAAGTCAGTAGGGAATGATGGGCAGGAGGAGAGGAGGGAGGAAGATGTTCCTTTTTCACCTGAAACATTGCATACCCTTTGTGTGAAGTGTTGACTGATACCCGACACTGATCTCATGAATGATTTAGTGTGTGTCATCCCACTGCCACTCTACAGCAGGTTTCCATCTTCCTGAGTAGGGTAGAAAAGAGATCACAGAATCATTTAGGTTGAAAAAGACCTCTGAGATCATCAAGTCCAACCTATGACCGATCGTGGTCAACTAGACCATGGCACTGAGGGCCACATCCAGTCATTTCTTAAACATCTCCAGAGACAGTGACTCCACCACCTCCCTGGGAAGTCCATTCCAATGTCTAATCATTCTTTCTGTGAAAAATTTCTGTGGATGTCTAACCTAAACCTCCTCTGGTACAACNCGTGGATGTCTAACCTAAACCTCCCCT
>VWYO01027287.1:0-11450 GCA_013400275.1 Rhadina sibilatrix
ACTGTGAGGGTGACCAAACACTGACAACTGGCTCTGGGTGGCCTTGCTTTAGCAGAGGGAATGGAGCAGATGTCCTCCACCCTCCAGAGGTTCCATCCAACCTCAGCCATTCTGTGCCTCTGTGACATTGGCTGATTCCCTATATAAACATGATACATCACCTTACTCCAACAAATGACACCTTATTATTTATGGTATTTAAATAGCTGTAAGAATATTTTACAGAGATAACAAAGTGGCAAATCTGATAGCCTAGTAAAGACCATAGGCTTGTGATGATTAAAGAAATAAACAACACTTGGTAAAAAAAACCCTTAAGAGTATGTTTATATATTTATATATATATGTATACAAGCTAGTCAAATGATTTAAAAACCGATGTCCTTGGGTGGAAAAGACCTTAACTGCTCATCAGACACTCCACCGGGGCCATATGTCAATATTTAAACATACAAAATCTAATGTCGCTGTAGAAAGTTTAACATAGAATTCATTTGCTTTTGTGGAAGGACTCTGTTATTTTTAACCACTGAAACAACAATATATATTTTGCTAGAATCCTAAGAAACCATCTTTTTGACTGAATGCTATAGGCCTCCAAGGGAAAATATTAAAGGTAAATAACCAATTCACAGAAAATTCAAATTTTTCCTTGAAAAGCTGAGGTTAACTGGATACACAATATGGCAAATCAATTGTGGGGAGAAAGCATAGGCATAGTTAGTGCTGGAAGGCACTTCAGTGTACCTGTCCAAATACACATTCTTTGAAGGCTGCTTTTGACTGCTTATTCCAGTTGCATTATTCTTATGGGCACAAAGGGCAGAGCAGAAGGGCAGGAACATGGGCTTGCATGATACAGAACACACACATCAAACAGGCTCTTTAAAACTAGAAGGCAGGTTTTACAGAACCTTTGGTAAGACCTACATACTACTGTCCTACTTCCATAAACTCTGCTTAAAGTTTACTGAGAAATTTCTGTGTGGTGTAGATATCCAACCAATCTCAGTGGAATACTTGCTGTCACAGAAAAATGTGCTGGTTTTAAAGAGATAAGGATGGAAATTCAATACTTCTGCTTTGGCAAAGATGATGTTTCCTTGCATCCAAAACTGAACACTCCCCTACACAGTACTAGCCAAGTGCCTGGGGCAATTTAGATGAGACAACTGATCTCCAGAATGGCAGAATGCATAAAACTGAATAGGAATTGTCCAGCTTTCCCCAGTTATGGGTTTTTGCAACTACTGCAAATGCTCACTCTATTTACATTGTCTGGATGAAGCACATTTGTCAGCTAGTGCAAAACCCAACTGCCCTGATGTTAAGAACCACTAGTGACTATTCCTTATCTTTTTCTATGCCAGTTCACTGAACATGGTCTGCCCCAGTGCAGATAAATCCTGGAGTGTTAATTCATTTACTCATGCTTCAACAATACTGGTTTACTTTACCAGAAAAAAAAAATAAAAATAATAGGCCTTAGAAGCACTCTGATGCATCACATTATAGCATCAATCAGATCTACCAGTATTTTTGCCCCTCATTTTAGAGGAAGGCTAGAACTGGATCCTATTAAGCAACCTAGAACTGCCACCTCCACAAACAAAAAGCAATCCCCAGACTTTTCTGGTCTAACTGAGTTACAAGGTAATTACTGTTCTTACTTGATACGAACTACACCAGTCTGTATGATCCTATTACAATACTCTTGGAAACTTTTAAACAAGCTTTTGACACAATCAGTGTCAGTCAACTTCCCTTTATAATTCTGATACCTTGATAGAGCAACCCAACTTCAAATAAAGGTTCAGAAATCTTAAGTATTGCTTCAACATCTTTAACATTTTTGAAGGTGGAATTCTTCCCATCAGTTAAGTTTTAAGACGGAACAAGGAAGAGTTACAGAAAAACAAGACACTGAGAAGTCCCACTGCAGTCTGACAGACATTACTAATTACATATGCAAAACATAGGATTTTAAGGGAGAGGATGAAGAAAACAATTACAAAAGGAATGGCACCAAACAAGACAAAGAATTTGCTTTTGCAAAGCCTCCAGGAACGTGTTTTGGTTTTGCAGTATCAGTCCCCAGACCACTCTGGTTGTGGTTTTGAACTGTCAGCTTGTGGCAAGAAACTAATACCATTAAACCTCTTAAGAAGGATACCACAGAATGATTGGGAACAGCATCCTAATTCAACTCATGGCAAGAAATGCAGCAAGGCTGTGAACTGACTACAGGTCAAAATTACAAGCTAGAAATGAGGAATCAAAAATTAGTCTAATAAATGTGGAAAGACCAGAACCAGCTGAGGTAGCGCTAACTTGGCCCTCCACTCAGACAGATATTGGGCCAGATGATTAAAGAAGAAGTGCTAAAAGAAAGGAAGTCTTCAGACATGTTGAGTCTGCAGCTTGTCCTGTTTCTAAAAGCACTTACAAAAATCTTCAAAGGAACTTGCAAGGCAAACGTGAAGAGGCAAATGTCCCTCGTTTCAAATTTTGTCATGCTAAGTTGGAGCACATAAATGCTTAAAATAGCACTTGACCCACAGCACCCTATATATATCTGAAAGCAGGCACTGATTTCGGGTCAGCCTGGGTTTGCCTTCTCTTCTAGGCAAGTAATTTGGGCGTGGCATCCAGAACATGCTGCAGAAGAACAGAACAGGCAGAGTGGAACAGAATAATAAAATAACAATAGTTTGATTTTACTTGTCAAAGGACAGATGAAAAAATATTCCTTTACTTATTGCTTGTAGCTGAATGTTTCTGAGCTTTGGTACAATACTGCTGTGGTATTACTACAGTGCTTAATATTTCCTCAGTGGTGGGATAGAAAAGTTGAAGACATCAGTTTGGAAACAAGTAGCAAAGACAGAATTAAAAATTCAGATCACTGCTTGCCCACGTGACTGATGGAGAAAGCTCTGATGTAGTTTCTGATTCAGAAGCTATATCTGCTGTGCTACTCTGCAATAAATTGCCCTTTATATACATAGATAAGCAATCTAATAAAATAAGGATTTAAAGCAGGATGTGCTCAAAGGAACTGCTGATTTCTCTTAAAACCAACTATTGCTTTTTCTTGGTTTCCATACTTATTAAATAGAATGTGAGATTTATCAGAGGGAAAAGGTGAGTACAAATAATCTGCTCAGATTTTTTTTTTTGTGCCACTCTCCTATTCATGGGGCATACTCCTGTTCATAAGAAACTCCACTTATTGCCAACAACTACATCAATTACCAAGAGTGACCTATTTTTTTAGCACATTTGCATCACTGCCCCTTGAGAAATCATTTGCAGACAGAATGCCAAACAATCTCCTACCCAAATGACCTGCTTATTCTATCCAAGCTTTTTCAGAACAACCATGGTCGGGTGACCTCTTTCTGCAACTCTCAGACTGGCTCCTTTCCCCCTGCCCCAACATGAACAAGAGACAGCCAGCAACATCCTTCCTCACACAAATTCCTCTGGAATTTGCTGCTACATTACAATGCCTGAAACCCTTATGGGTCATTCGCACAAGTGCATATTGGTCAAATGTTTAGGATTAAAGCCCTCAATTTAAATGCAGTTTTCTACCCTCTGGAGCGCTGTGGGTCTTCCAACTATCTATATTGCTCCTATGATACACACTGTTAAAGCCAGTGGGCATCAGCTGGTGATGGACATCTGCAGGCAAGAACTACAACTCTGTTAAATTTTATCCTAAACTCCTGCCATCATCTCCACTGCACTTATGAAAATAACCAGAAAAGGCTGCTCTTATAAGGCATAAAAGGCTGTTTTAAGCATAGAACCTGGATTTTTTTGTTTTTGATTCTGCACATTGAAACAATGGCTGCAAGCCTGCTTTTTAAGGTAGAAATTTCAAACTTAAGTCTGTATTTTAAGGAAACTTCAAATGTCCAACTGTTAGACTGTGATTTATCTGATCAACTCTGCAAAGTAGGTAATAATATTTCTAGCAATGAGAAAAATTGAGTGAAAAACAGCACTACATTAGATGCAAGAGGAATTAAATCCTCGGTACAAATTCACAGCAAACTAGATTTCATTTATATTGATGCTCCTAGAGCTATTTGTTTGATTCAGAGAAAAACTACCTTTGTCAGAGCTCTGTTGTCTAAACCAAAGATTATCTACTCCTCAAGGTAAAAACTGAACAACTCTGCAGCAGAGTGGAACTAGAAGCTAAAATGAAGAAAGAAAATGAACTAAAACTATTTTCAACCATGTCTCCTTATATGTAATTAATTAGTCAGACACACTGTGTGATATGTTCTTACCTCATTTATTTTTCAAATTTTCTACTGACTCAGACTTTCTAAGTCAATGATTCCAATAAAAGGTATTTAATCAAACATGTCTTTTTAATGAGAGTTGTAATATTTCTTAAGAATGCTACAAAGGGAAGTTTTATTAGAAGTTTACTTCTCCACAGATTCTGCAGCTGTAATAGATGTCCTTTTCCATGTGTTTAGAAAGAATACAGAGAATAAGAAATTCAGTAATTTCAGAACAGAATTTGAAACAGGCTGATCAGAGCTAGAAGGCTCAAAGCTAGAAGGATACTGTCTTCTTGAACAGGTGGGAATGCCCACGACAAACTTTCATTAAAACCAAGATGTAAAAACCAAGTATATAGACAATATTATCAACAAGAAGCACATTGATACTGAAAAACACTGCATTATGGAAAACTGTTTTATCTAGATCCGATATTTTACCCAGAAAAGATAGTACTTTAATTTGTGCTGCCTAGGTAACTCCCAATTATGAGAACTTTGTTTAAATTGCTTTAAAATTTGCAACGCTTTAAATAGTTTTTAACACAGCCTAAGTCACCTAAAAGAAAAAAAAAAAAAAAATCAGGGTAAGGAAAAACTACTCAAGACACTGTGACAAACATTTTCTTTGTGATTTCTGAGCTGCTCTCAACTTGCTAGGAAATAATACCTTACTAATTTTAGGCTCTTTTTTGCCCCTAAAAATTAGTATTATATTTGAGATTAGGAGTCAGATTCTTGTAAATCACTGAGCAGTTACTAGAATTTTCATCTCATGTCACTTCAAAGATTCTGAAATTCTTGTTCCACTTCAGTACATAGAAAGAAGAACAAAATTTACAAGAATGCCCTCAGCAACAAGCATTAATATTACCAAAAATAGAAGAAATTGAAATTTGAAGCAAAAACCCCAAGGGAATGATAGCAATATAAAAACAAAACTAACAGAGCATCTCAAAGACCTCACAGTACTGACATCTTCTTTCTACAGAAATTATATGCTTTCAAATTATCAATAAGACGTTGTTCCCCCCAAATGACTCTACACCCACAGACTGAGACTGTTGATTGTGCCTTATAATTGTGGAACATAGAAATACATGGATAATTAAGGAAAATTACTAACCAGTTATCTTTTGGCTGCCACCTAATCCATTCCAAATTTCCTTGATCTCATCTCCAGCTCTCTCAAGCACATCTCCATCATAATTCATACTTTGGGCAAATGAATCCACCACTACTCCCTGTCCATCCCCTCTCTGTGTCCTAAATGCATCCTAATCCTTACTGCAGTGGCATGCCTCCCTCCCTCATGTTTTGAAGAAATCAATTACTTATTTAGTCAGCTGAAGCTGGTTATTAATGAAATTAATATATTAACTGCCATTTGGCAGAGTATTACAACTTGTGAAAAAAGCTGCTCCCAAAAACAACTGTCCCATCTCTGACCCTTACATTTAACCATGTATTATTTTTCTTAAAGACACACATTAGCAATGTGCTGTCCAAAACTAAGTGCAGCTGCCTTGCTGCAATAGCAGCACATGGCAGAGTCTGAGTGCTGTTCTGGAGATCTCTGTGCTGCAGCAATCCCACAGCCAAGGGGTATGCCAGAATTTGGATGGAAGGAAAGGCCATTCTCCCTCACAGCTATCTGCCACTATAGCTCTCAGAGAAGAGGCAAATGTGGGACTGTTGGTACTGGATTCATCCACAGTCCAGCTTGCATGCTGAAAAAAATGGGAGGAGCAGAGAGATGAATTTGATAACTGACCAAGAACTAAAATGTGCGACCACTAGGAAATTGCCAAGTTGATACCTACGCTTTTCTCAGATGCTTGGTTCTGCAGCCAATTTTTTAGCTGTAGGATTTCCAAACGGTCTATACCATGTAAATATTTACCAGGTAAATTAAATATCCAAAGGATAGGATTTGCTAAATCACATTGTCAATTGCTGCATCCCTATAGCATGGAAGGCTCCAAATGTCAATTAACATATTTCAGGGAAGACATTTACAGCAGTATCAATATGCCACTGCATGGGTTATACAGGATTTGTCTTCCAAGGGTTCATTATAATTTTACTGAGAACTAAAGAACGTTGCCAGGTTTACTCTTCTATTTTTCAGCTGAGGTAGTAGATCAATAGGAAAAGTGAGATGATGTAGTTTTGCTTTTGGTGATAATTTCTCATCACAGAAATATATGTCTTTTTCTATATTAGTAGTTTGCATACCAACTTCATCCTGGATCTCCTCTGCCACAGCAGGCACATTGTAGAGGAAGGAGAGAGACTGGTTCATGCGTTCGTATATCACACGTAGATGTGTCATAACCTATGGAAACAAAAATATTCAAAGGAATGGAATACTATGGATAATTTGACATTATCACAAAATTCATAGATTATAGGAAGCAAGACCATTTTCACTTGTGCAGGTATAACATTTCAATATGCTCCACATATCAAAACTGTCAAGCCCCTTACAAAACTCACCTCTCTCCTACAGCTACTACAAAAACACCACTCCAGATGTTCTTCCCTAGCAACCACCTGAAATCCTATGGAAATGCAGTAATGGAAAGTAGGGGTATAACTTTGCTGTGGGGCAGAACATGCACATAAACAACTATTGTGGAAGAAATCCACAGCTTCATTCTTCTTTCAGCAACATTTACATTTGCCCATACTCCTAAGTTTTCACATAATATGTAAACCAAGCGAGGCACAGTGATTGCTGCATTTGAATGTTTCAGATGTTTGTTTTTATTTATTTATTTCCTAATCTAAATACTGTGAAAAGAAACACCTCTCCAAATAAAAACTAAAAAAAAGGTGACATTTGCAAATTGCAAACATTTTCAGCTGCAAACAAAAATATTTCCACCCAGAAGCATTACTGCATTCTCTCATGTGATTACAGCTCTATTGCCTCAAGTGCCCTCACATTGATATGGGTTGTTATGACATCACATGATATGTGTTCCCCTCCTGGGCACTCTACCACAAGTATCACCTTTCTTCAGTAGGAGAAATTGAGTTGCATCTTAAAAGACTTAGAAGACTATCAGGATAATTAGGCCTAACAAGTAAATACGCTGCACACAGCAACATGATTTCTTCAAATCCAAATATTTATGATATTGAACAAAATATTTTGTTTTTTATTTTCCACTGAAAAACATTTCACAAACAGAACTCCAAGGCCACATTTCCCAACCATCTGGGCAATTCTAGACACAAAGATGCTATATCAATACTCATTCCTACAATGACATGTTAGGCAATACACCACACTTCTTGTATTTTTATGTCAGTTTCTATTCTTCACCAGTGCTGCCATGCAACCTGCACTCTGCAAAATAGCACTGATTTTTGTCATTAAATAATCCAATGACTTGGGAAAAAAAACACCTTCATGAAGTCATGTTAGATGCTTAAGACAAGGCAAAGACAACACTCACTGCAGAAGACTTCTAGAAGTGCCCATTTCTCACTCCAGCAATTTCAAGACAGCATGACCTCAATGTACACCAACGTTTGACCTCAGTGTTTGAAAATCTAATCTGACATCCAGGGAGGTATATGGTTTTGATTTTTCTTTAAGTGATGTCAGTCAATCAAAAACTGTGGCTGGAACAGTGCCTGCCACTGAATCCTACAGTGGAAACAGCAGCAGATTCCACAGATTCCAACACACTGTCTTTACAGTTTATCCATTGTGACTCCAATTTTAATTGTTGTTTTGAAAGCCAGCTACACCTTCATTCTTGGGTGTTTTCTTTCTGCTTTCTTGCCCTCTATGACTTATGAAGATAAAAGATATTCCAAGAAATATACATTGAGGACTATAGTAACATTCAGCAGTTAAATGCCATGAATGACAGTGTCTGTTTTAAAAGAACAGGTTAAACTCGAGTGCATTGCAGTAATCACATTCATAGACATTACAAGTGCCTCTGCAATGTCTATACAAAGGTTGGTCACAGTCAGATGGCTACACCACTTACGGTTCTGCCACTTCAGCTGAGAGAAGCACAACCATGTATTGTTGCTAAATCTAATACTGATGTTTTCCCAGAGGTATTATTTACCAAAGTCCTAACAAAGGTTCTCAGCATTAATGCTCTGGAAGGCTCCTCAGGACTTGCCCATGACTGACTCATGGTCCAGATAGACAAAAAACCTGTTTTCAGTTTTTCTCAGAAGAAAAATCATACTCACATTACTATATCACTTTGCCTTAATCTGATGGAAAACAGATTATTTTTGATTGCATTTAAAGTTGTCCACAGAAAGGAGTTGGGTATTTTATAAATAACAGGTTGACAGAAATTTCACATTAGTTATTATTTCATAATAGAACCAACATGACCTCACTAACCACCAGTGGGGATTACCTGAGATCTGATTTGGGCAGCTTTCTTTGGGTCTACCATGCGGACGTGTTCGAAGTGTTTGAGAGTGTGCTGTCTGTCTTTCTGCTCAGCACGCACGTACTTCTTCAGCATGTTGAATACATGACGAGGCTGTAAGGAAGAAAAAGAACAAAAACCCATCAGTTTAGAATGACATGTTTTCATTTCTTGCACTGGAGATGTATCTCAAGCCAAAAGTATTATCTTCTGAAGACAACTCTGACTACTATAAGGAACGTCCTCTCAACTGAATAGCATCAGGATGCACCATTAAATAGTAGTTGTAGGCAGTAGATGATGTTCCTGAGGAGGGTGTTCAGACATCCTATGTTTCTATGAATAACCAATTCCCAGACTTGACTGCAAAACTTTAAGGAAGAAAAAAATCACAATGTTCCTGCCCTGTCAGTACTGCTACTCCACCAGAGGAAAAAACAGAGGAAAAGAACTACTGAGCTGAGGTTCAGAACACACACATCCAGAACACACAACTGACTGAAAACTCGTAAGAAAAAAGAGACATCTGCCCAGTTTTCTTAGGTTTCTCAGCTTAGATGCCAGATTTTGCAAAAATGGCAAAAAAAACCCCTAGTCTATTGCAAGTAATATTAATTAGTAAAACCTACTAGATATACACCTTCAAGCATGTAATTGAATACAAAGAAAGAAAATAGCATCTGAAGGGAACTTCAAAATATACACAGTGATGGCACAGGAAATGTTCTCCAGCATTCAGCTAAGACATCCACCTTCAACTCTGAGATTATGATGGATTCTGGAAATCCAGTTTCCCTTCTTTCCATTCCCATTTGTGGTGCTGTGCTTGTGCATCCTACCTGATGCTGCTGAGCAGTGAGAAGGAATAGAAAGATGACCTTACTGTGCAGCAGATTAAAGAATGAACAGAAGTGGTAAAGAGCTTGTCTAGGCACTGACAGTGACACAGGGAAGACGGTGTGGAAGTGATAAAATAAGTGTCAGAAGATCTGTGCACAGTTTCCAAAGCAGGAAGAACTGTGGTAAAGGTGAAGCTTTAAGAAGACACAGATTCATGGACAAATATAGAGCCTAAACCGATTTAACACTTACGTAAGAGGTGAATACTAAGATATGAAGTCCAAAGATTTCTTCAGTTTAAGAGAAGCAACAGATTCAAGAATGTCTGAGGGAAGTAAACCAAAGGTTATTTGGAGAAGATAGGTGTCTTGGGTTGTGGAGCTAGGGGTGTGTATTCTATTTTCATCTGTTAAAAGCAGTTGGGGAGATATTTTTCCTAATCTCTGGGAGGGAGAGGGGCAGGTGCCTTATGGGCCAACTGTTAAAACCAGGTAGGGCATTGTTTCTTATCTCTTTCACCGCCCGGGGAATATTTTCTGCTAATGGACNATTCCCCATTCTAAGGGAAACCCCAGTTTTCCCTGGCAGATACCTGTCTTTCCAAACCAAGACAATAGGTCAGACAGAAATAGAGATGTAAAGCCATATCCTGCCAGAGAATTAAACTTAGTGTCTCCGTTGCTGAAAATTAATGAGGAAAATAACTCCAAGTCCCCAAAGCCAAGTACTCTCAGATGAAGTTGCTAGAAACTGTGGACAAATGCTGGAAGGTAAGTAATCCTCACAATCTTGTGGTAATGGCCAAACAACTGAAATGTCAACTGTAAAGCTTTATTGAAATGGAGGCTAGAAGACCAGAAAGTTTCACAACAAGAAGAAAATTTTGAAGACAGAAAATTTAGCTACCTTTCCTGATAATTCAACTTTTCTTGCCCCCAAGACACATCTAAGTAACAGGCTAAGGCAGACTAGACAGAAAAGGATTATTTTTTTTTTTTAAGAGATATTCCAAGTTAAGTATCATGCCTAAAATCAGAAGGGAATAGCTTTTGCTTTTCCAGTGTGTCTGTACTCTCTGAAATGTGTGAATGAGACTTTACAAGTAGATTTGTTAACAGGACAATAATCTTGAAAATACCTAAAAAATACCACTAACAGAAGTACTAGTCACTTGGATACATTGGCAGTCCACTTTCAGGGGTGCTTTTTCTAACACTGAGAAATATCCCACACATATCACTATAGAGTAGAAATGGAGACGTGTTCCTCCGGCATGTCTGACCACAAAATCTTCCTGTTACAGCAACAGAAATCCATAACTCAAGTTTAGGACAACGAAAGAATATTTAATGCAAGGAATTTCCTTAGAGGGGCAGAGACTGCTTTTTCTCAAGCAGGAAAAAACCCCTACTAACAAAACACTAGAAACTCACTCTGTGTAGCAATACAAACCTAGGGAGTTTCAGTGTTTTGGTTTTAAAACTATCCATACACACATTTCATCTCTGATCTGGTGATCTCATATTCATCAAAAGCTTGTGACATTGCTTTAACTAGTGATCCAGATATAAGAAGTTCTTGTGACGCCCTGCTGAGCAAGAAATCCTTGTGTGTCTGTGCCAGGTGATTCACAGAACTACTCAGTAGGATGGAAGAGACCTTCAAGATCATCAAGTCCAACCCATGCTCTAACACCTCAACTAAATCATTGCACTAAGTACCACATTCAGTCTTTTTTTAAACACATCCAAGGATGGTGACTCCACCACCTCCCTCGGTAGACAATTCCAGTACTTTATCACTCTTCCCATAAAAAACTCTTTCCTAACATCCAGCCTAAATTTCCCTTAGAGCTTGAGAGCTTGAGACTGTGTCCTCTTGTTCTGCC
>VWYO01027287.1:20230-84968 GCA_013400275.1 Rhadina sibilatrix
TTCCTTCCTTCCTTCCTTCCTTCCTTCCTTCCTTCCTTGCTTCCTCCCTTCCTTCCTTCCTCCCTCCCTCCCTCCCTCCCTCCTTGACTCTTTTAAATAAATTATATCGATTTTTTTGGTAACAACATCTAACCACTTTTGGGTTTTATCCCATTCTGGGGAATATTTGGACCAATATTTGAATGAATATTCAGGGTTCTTTCTGCTTTATTCACAGAGTTAGTTCTATTTGCTCCTCTGTGATTAGAGAGGATTGCAACAAGATGTGAATTTACAGAAGGCCCAGAAACTATGGCATTAAGCCAAGTTATAAACTACAGTGATGTGCTCAAGCTTGAACACTGGCCTAGGTCAGCAACTTTATGATTTTCTTCTCCCTCTTCTCCTTTTCTGTCTTAAAATCACATCTCTGACATCTGCCTAATTTTTTGACTCCAAAAGAGCAGTTACGGATTTTCAGAGCCCCCTTCAGAGTTCCCTTGCCATCTTTATCCCCCAACCTAACCCTCTGCTAATCAGCATGACAAAAATGAGCACTGAGGGTAATGGGATTAAATGGACCTTTGGCTACACCAGGTCTGTCTCTGTCCATTTTATTTCTTTAAACCTTTTGAGGCATGGAAGGCAGGATGATAAACTGACAGCCTATACAGCTAGTTGGGAGGGATGTAAATTAGTGGCCTCAGAGTTCAGCTCTGGTGACACAAAATTGAAAGGTTTTGTAAAAAACCCCCAGAATTACACAGCTGTTTGCAGAAACAATATTCCTGTAAAGACTGCTGTGCCCTGAGTGATGATTTTTGTAACTCAGAAGATTTCAGTGCTTGATAGCATCTGTGTGCATGTACTAACCAACTGAAGATACAACTATCCATGGGCCCTGCTACCACCCACAGAAACTCCTGTTCCTGCCAAAGGTCATCACTTCAGGGAATTGCAAGTGAGAAATATGCCATAGCTCTACAGAGGACACCAAAGAGCAAGGAGGAGAAAAAATTCCCCAGTTACACATGTGCAGAAAAAGCCTGAACTTGGCCTCTTACTTACAAACCTATTCTCCTCTGTTAACAGCACAGACCTATGAAAAACATAGAGATCTAGGGCTCTTCAAGGGTTGGACACTTTTTACAGGGAAAATAACTTCTGATTGAGATACAAGCAGCAAGCCATTTCAAAGTCAAACTTCTTCAAAACTCAGGTCTTAGAGCCTGGCAGATGCTTTTTGGACTGTAAGAGACAGCAAGAGGGAAAGAGGCAGTATGGAAAAAGTCATTCATTATTCAGAGATGCTGAGTCCAAAAATTTCATTATGTATTGAAGCAGCAGAATTCACTCCTATTTTTTACACTAGGGCACAGAAGCCTATATGCAAGAGAAAAAATTATGGCAGACATACAGGTTAGCACAATCAGGACAGCAGATGTACTTGCCTGAAGGTTGGCTTAGTGAGAAGGTCACAGTCATGCCAAAAGGGTGTCTATTTTTGTCAAGAGCTTTTGCTCCACACTTATGTCTTGACCTTTTTTTTCTGGTAATAACATCATTAAACTTCTCCAAAGAGTTCTGACTACAACTGAGGGGGGTAATCCTACTAACTGGACAGTTACAAGGAAGGAAACAGGCTTCCCACACACAGTAGTAGAGATGGTGGAATCTAGGGAATACATGAACTGGTATTATTTAACATCTTTGTTGAGGACATGGACAGTAGGACTGAGAGCAATCTCAGCTAGGTGACACCAAGGTCAGTGATGTGATTGATATTTTAGAGGGGAGGGATGTCATTCAGAGGGACCTGGACAGACTTGAGAGGCAGGCCTGGGAAAACCTCAGGTTCAAGTTCAGCAGGGCCATGTGTGGGCTCCTCCACCAGGGTTGGGGCAATCCCAAAATTAATATAGGCTGGGCAATGAGTGGATTGAGAGAAGCCCTGAGAAAAGGACTTGAGTGTCCTGGTGGATGAAAAACCAAATACGAGCTAGCCACGTGTGCTCAGAGCCCAGGAAGCCCTGTGTATGCTGTATCCAAAGCACCACAGACAGCAGGCTGAGGAAGGGATTCTGTTTGTCTGCTCTGCTCTGGTGAGACCCCACCCGCAGTGCTGCGTCCAGCTCTGGGGCTCAACACAAGATGAACATCAACACGCTTGAGTGGGTCTAGAGGAGGACTGTGAAGATGATAAAGGATTGGGGCACCTCCTCTGTGCAGCCAGGGTGAGAGATTTGGGGTTACTGAGTCTGGAGAAGACTTCAAGGAGACCTTATAGCCGCCCTCCATTGTCCAAAGGAGGCCTTCATGAAGGCAGGAGAGGGGACTTTTCACAAGGGCGTGTAGTGATAAAGATGAATTAAACCTACTTTTAAACTGAAAGAAAGTAGGTTTAGATTAAATATTAGGAAGAAATTCTTCACTCTGAGGGTGTTGAGGCCCTGGCACAGGTTGCCCAGAGAAGTTGTGGATGCCCTATCCCTAGAAATGTTCAAGGCCAGGCTAGATGGGATTTTTAGCAATTTGTTGTATTGGAAGGTGCCTCTGCTCATGGCAGGAGGATGGAACTAAATGATCTTTAAGTTCTCTTCCAATTCAAACCATTCTGTGATTCTACAGTGTCACTAGGATTAAAAATCAGCTGAAGACGTATCCAAGACGTTGGAACAAGTGGCATGAGATGATCAAAACAAAAAAAAACTTGAGCAAACACCAGACCTGTTCAGGTTCTCAGGTTGAGAACATCAGTATTTTCGATGTTTGCTTTGGAAATAAACTTCCAAGAAGCAAAACTATTCTAGGACACAAGGTATCATTGAGTTCCTATCATAAGTTACTCTATATGCTACAATTCCAAAAATATTGTAGACAGCCGAAGGAAGAACAAATTTAAGACATGAGGACGTCACAAGATGTCTGAGGGAAGAAATGTATAAATATACTGCTCCCTTAAGTAAGGTTCAGTATCTGGCTCATCCAGCTATTTAGCAGCAACTAAGGAGCTGTATGGGCATTAACAAACTGAAAAGAGAAAAAGAGGAATTCTACCAAAACAAGAAACAAGAATCAAGGCACCTCGCAATCTGTTAGCATAACCTTTCCCTGTTATCTTTCGGAGAGCAGCAAGCATTTAAAGGTTACACATGCATCAATGGATGGCAACCCGTTTGTATGGGAATGCAGTTTTCCTGCTGTTGAGGCTGTATTATTAATTCTTGGGAAAAGCTTAAAATTTTGTGTTAATGTAATTCTCCTTACACTACTTTCTGTAGGTTACAAAAGTTTGTAAGCCTAGTTGCTTCAGGTGTGGTGCAGGAAAACTTTCATGATCTGTAATCTATAGGGATGTTCAGTTTTAGAGTGCAAGAGATTAAATGAGTCTGAACCAGAAGTGCATCAGGTCATCACAGAGACAGACTTCCCTACTAAGTCTTTAATGAGCTGTGAACTACAATGTGACATAACCACCGACAGAACCTTGGTCTCTGCTCACGTGAACATCTTTATACAGGAGAAAAAGAAACACAAGTTGTCAGAATTGCAAGGTAAATTAAGGGAAATCTCAGAAAGAGAATATGCAGAATATTTACATTTTCCCTGACGACGTGTTTTAAAATATTTCACTTCAAGTTTAGTGATAAACTTCTCTACTCCTTAGGTAACTACATTTTGCATGTCAAAATCAATGCATCTGATTTTTTTATTAGTTAATTGGCTGTTGCAAAATAAGGTGTGCACCAAATCTGGTACTATTTTAAACCTACTGTTTTTATTAAATGAAATAATTTATCTGTGTTTTGTGAACAAACCAATCTATTTTAGATTATGGCATTTATCAAGATTAAGGAATTACTTGATCTTTTTTTTCTTTTTATTAGAAGAAAAAAAATGGGTATTTCTGCTGCTTTCTTTTCAGCTTTGAAAGAACTGAACTTTGGATAAAAAAAAAGTTTGGTGCAGCTGGAGGACTTGGCTAGTGACTCTCATTTGTTAATTTTTCATTTTACCGAGAAAAGCATTGACAGCAAGGTGTACTGAGCTAACTTACTCAGCATTCTTTTTAACATAACAAGTAAGAACTCCATATTAATTTTTCAGCTACATATTTTAATTTTATATCAAGAACATACCTGGTTTTAAAGAAAATGTAAAAAGCCATTTCAAAATAAGTTGCCAGAAGAGGAAACCAGTGGTATTGGACATAGATGTGTTCATGTGAGGAAACACAGAATGGTGAACTAGCTAGCTTTTCTACTTGCCCATAGCATCTACTATCTTTAAAATATTTGACAAGTTAACATGGAGAGGCTAGTTCAATACTGTATAAATCATAACTTAAGCTTCTAAAAATTAGCTTTCCCTTCTATGAATAAACTCTGTCAAAGCTCTGCAGGGTGTCTGTGTATTTCATGACATATATCCTTTAAGATGTAATTTCATAAGCAGCTTAGGCAACTTAATGAATATATTCTTTAAATACTGCTATCATGCTGCTTTTTACCAGGGATGACTTAAGTTGCTGAACTGGCCAGAGCTGCTTATTTGACTTCTTTTTGGAGGACTGACATTGCAGGAGAGGGGCAGCTGACCCACCTCACCCTCTGTGTGCTCAGTGCTGACAGGAAGGATTGCTAGGAACACACCAGCTCAGGTTTCAAAGCTCTGAATCACACCCTTCAGTTGAGATGGTCCTCCAGATGCCCATATTAAAACACAAAATACACAGTTTGCCCAAATTACTGCCCTTAAGTTACTCAGCTTAGCCTTTACATACCAGGATTTTGGAGACAAACGTGGAACCACAGCGAGAATCTGAAGACTATGCCAAGGAAATCTGCACTGGCTGTCCTTTGCTTTCAGGAAACCCACCCCAACATAATTTTTTATAAACAGGTTATTTCAAGGGGAAGGAACAATGGGGCAGTAACTGTATTATCCACCAACCCTCGGCATGCCTAGCCAAGGCAGGGTCTCTCCTCTGCTAGGCAGGCTGTGTGCCTTTTTTCTTCTACAGATTCCCTATACATTAAATTGGCTCTATTTTGTCTGTTTAAAGAGGAGAGAGATTATTTGTGCTTCAACACTTCCCAAGTAGATGAGAAGCACCTATCTTCCTATGTATGACATGTCATATTCTCAGTATGTGGCTTGAACCAGCTGGATGAGTGCTTCAGGTAAGATGCCCTGCCCAATTTATTAGAAAAGTGCCAGGCACAGCTACGGTGCCAATAAACAGAGACATACACTCATTCATAACATTTTCTTTTCATTTTTAGAATAACATTTTAGCACAGAGCTAAATGCTAATAATGTGTCAGTAACAGACAGACACAGAAATCCCATCAGGGGAACAAAGTCATAATGAAAAAATTCAGTAAAGTAACTGCAAGGGTATATGAAGTGCATCAGAATTATACTACATTTTTGTGGTTATTTTGTTTTCAAAAAATATGCACGTAAGCTTTCCTTTAAATCTCTTATATTTTTCTTTGTTGCTATTAAAGCAGAACTGTGACCATTTTTATTGTCCTTGCTATTATAAACCCTGTTTCTGAGAGAGTGAGTAACTCATCTCTCACTGGATTAAAACTCAGGTACAGTTTCAGGCTACACAAGTCTCTTTGGTTGAAGGGAAAGAAAAGGGTTGATTCCATTTGGATTTTTAGTTCAAAATCACCAATTTTTCCTCTTTTCTTTGACTTTAGATGCATATCATGCTATCTTGAGGCTCAAAACCATTAGAGGAACATATGTGATCTTACACTACCCCAGGGCACACACAGAAAATGAAGCTCAACACAAACCATCTCCCTCAGTTGCTCCAAGGGAAGGACAATTAATACAGTGGCCAAGTTCTTTACTTTGAAACATGAATAATCTCACAAAACAAACATTGTCACACAAAGATGAGAGACTTTTTTTATAGTTTCTTTTTTCTTTTAACCCTTCCAGTAACTATAGCAACTTATGATCACAGTGGTGACACAACCACAAATGTGTGTCAATCAGCTGAATTCTTAGATAAGAGTCAGAAAGGCAGTTCATGGTGTGTTTACAGCATTGCAAATTGGCAGGGCACCTGGACAAAGCCTTGGGAAAGAAGAAGATGAAGGATCACTTATCACTTGACAGACAAATTCACACACCTAAGAATGCAGAAATTTCCCCTTACCTGAGACATTCTTTCACGATGCTTTGCTTCAAGCCTCTCCTTGGCTTTCTGGAAATGGGCGTGTTCATTCTCATCTCCAGGTGTCTCCAAATATTTGTCAACAGCATCAGGAGTGCTAGCAGCTGTGGTAGGGACTGATGTAAAATTTGGAGGCATAGGGAGGGAGGGGATGGAGAAGAAAAGAAGAATTTCTACTTTAGTATGGGAAAAATTTAGATGGATTAATAAAGAAGCATCTGTTCTATTTTCCATCGAAAACAAGCCATCTATTTAGCCTCAGAGGAAGACATAGAAACAGGGTTTAGATGAATATGTTACACACAGCAAATACATATAAATACATGAGGATTCCTTCCCCCTCTCTCACTCCATTTTGTAAACCAGGAGAAGCTCTGCATAGCGAACAAAATCATGTTCTTGAAACAGGTTAGAAACTGCTGCCAAAAGAAAAATTCCAAGTACGATAAAAAGCCTGGCAATGAATGAAATTTGTAAGCCAGCAAAACAGCCTTTGCAAATTTACATGCTTTGTACATAAATTTATTTTTAAAAGGTAAATTGTAACATGTAAGTGTGATTGTAAATCCCTTTTAAAGCACTTATGGACCCCACAGTACCTAATGAAATACCTCAAATCCTTCCCTTAGCAACAGTTTGGCTTCGCAGATCATTACTTTTTTTGTAACAACTTTGATTAAAAAAAAAACCCTCACAAAGGCTGGAAATAATCAGCGAGCTTGCACTAATTGCCAGCTATTCCTGTTGGATAACTAGGAGGTAACTGTGAGACTGGTAGTGGAAAGATTTGCTTTTAGGGTAATTAAACCAAAGTGAGGAACAATCCCCTCACTATGCAATGATATCCAACCCCTACTTTGTGAAGACTGATTTCTGTTTTCCTTTAGTATGTTAGAATTTAAGTAATTGGTATGGCATCAAACAACAGGCAGCTTGAAAGAGTTTAGTGAAATCTCTCAGAGACTCCTTGGAGAGGAAGAAAACTCAGGCAACAAAACATACCACACTCTTATTATTCCTGATCCAAAATCTTAATTAAAGGTGCTACTTGCCATTCAAACTAGGCTTAAGTTGAATTTTCTCATACAAAAAGCCTCCTGAGTAAGAACTTCAAGATACATTTCCTACCCATGCACAGCTAGAACCTGGCAATCAGGCCTTCCAGGAATGCCTTCCTTTTCACCAACCCTGACAAACACAATTCTGCTTGCTGGTATCCATTCAACGTTCATCCATTAATGGCTTAGATGACGCCTCCCCAAGTTCTTTGATGCACTTCATGATTGGGAGGAGGTCCCCAAAGCAAAACTTCCTCAAGCATCTTTGCGATACTCAGCTGCAAAGTCACTCTCTTTCAACTTATGACAAGTTTAAATCTTTATGAGAGAAAAAAAATGTTAAAGTCTTGCAGTAAATGTTGTGGTAAATGTTGCATATAAATTTATTGTAAATATGTTTTATAAAATGATATAAGAAATCTACACTGTAACCTTAAAAAAGCAAAACTCACGAGCGCCTCAGAAGTCATGCCCTTCAAACTGTGCCCCAAGCTACCCTTCAGGATTGTGTCACCCTGCCAGCACCCAGGAAAACAACATTAACAGAAGAAAGAAGGGTGCAGCTGGGAGGAGATGGGTCCTCACCATTGATGAGTCTACCAATCAGAGATTAACGACTGATACGAATCTTATCAGTATCATCAGGACTGTGAATCCCAATGCCCAGTTCCAGTAAACCCACTCATGGGCATCTCCACTCTGCATCTCTGGCAGCAGGAAAAGGAGGACACATGAATATGTATTTCGAGCAAGGGAGACAAAGGACTGAGGTCATGTACTGGACAGCCAAAACAGTGTATAAAAACCGGCTGCCCAGTGCACACCTCATGAACTGTGGGGGACTCGGTGCGATAGAGACTGTCTGTGGTTCACCCAGTGCTGATCTCGGGCCACTGACTTTGCTTGTGGCTTTTCTCGATTGTTCTTTGCAATTTCTCAATAAATTCTTTTATTGATAAATTGGCTGATTTCATTTATAACAATTCTTCACATGTTGGTTCAAATGAGAACAAATACAAGACAGAAGTGTTCTCCTGAACATGACTTCTTCCAAAGTTGTAAACAAGAGTCATCTAGTTCCACAGAGCAAAAAGAACCAAAACAAAAATGCTGTGGGTTAGACCCAGCAAAACAAGTTACAGTAAACATTACCCACAGCAATACCTTATATTAATTAAATTCTTCATGTTTGAAACTAGCAGTAGTCTAACTTTTGCACATGAAAATGTTTGCATTATTTCCTTTTTGAATCCTAAACTTTACCCACTTAAAGGTTTAGTACAACATTTGTGGTTCAAAGGTGAAATAATAGTGCAAAATTACATAGTTGAAGAAATAATGGAAACAGAAATTAGTCACTTGCATCCACTAAAGGTCGTAGTGAAAATTAACAATTTAAATACATGATATTAGAAGTCACAATTCTTTAATGCCTCAGGCACTGGAAGTTGGCATGCAACTTTAGCTGCCAAAACATTTTACTTCCTGCTAACTAGGGAGATGTCAACATCCCAAAAAAACAAACAATGGATAAAGGAAATTACTGACACCAGGAGTATGATCTTGTAAGCTGCTGCTGTAAAAGGTACATATCTTTATTTGCAATACACCTATGAAGAAAAATTAAAGTGGACAGTATCTGCCACTTAAAAAATCACCAAGAAATTTAGCAAGTTTGGAAGTTCACAGTAATTATGTAGTCTAGAGAATAAATCCTACTGTACCTAAATTCACCCCCAAACTTGTCATAGTGTTCTAAAATGATCAAAAATAAAACCACGTGTGTCAACATTTAAACTTCCTACTTCCCGAAGTTCCATGGTTTATGCAAGGAAGGAGGGAACTGACAACACTGAACCCTGCTGGTTCCCTCTGCTGCAAGCCACAGAAATTTAGTAGTATCATAAAATAAAAAAGACTCCTATTTATAAAAGGTCATTTTAATGATATGTCAAATTTTTCAAAAACTGACTGTGCCGTAAGATTACAACTCACTCCCACTTTGAGTGAGGAATGAATGAAAACACAGTGAATTCCACTCAGCGCTGATGGCTGCTGGAGCTGCTGGGAGAGCTGTCTGAGAAATGGAAGTACATTTAAGAGAACATATTTTCCCAGCTTTTAAGTCCCCGAGTTAAGAATTAAACATTAATGTAATTTTAAAATGGCACTCATTTTAAAAAATATACTTCCTGTAACTTTAAGGATGTTTAAAATGCAACAATTAACAGACAAGTAAAAAATTACTACGATAGAGTAACTACTTTTTAGTACAAGACAGAAATCTTTCCTTTGGTAACAGCAATATGTTTGCTTACTCTTGTCAATATATACTCATTCTGAGGCCATTAAATCCAAATTAACCACCTGACAGATTCTATGACTTCAAAGAAGCTATTATGGACAGTCACACAGTAGGAGTTTGAATCATTATATTGAATGGAAACCACAGACAATATTGAACATTCTTATTAAAAATCACTAGAGACTGAGCAGGTAGTCTGACAGGCTGAAGGAATTGGTAACATCAGCCTCAAAGCCTTATACTTCTAAGGCAATTACGTATCAATTTTCATGGAGCTGGATGATAAATGAAAAAAAATATGACAGTAGTAGCTCCTACCCAACAGATAAATAATATCCGTCAGACCTCAGAGCACCAGTCAAATCCGTTTAACATGGAGGAAGTTTAAGGCTTTGCATGACAGGACAGATCTACCTTTCCAGATCAAAGGGTGACTTTGTGATGCTGCTGACGATCCCCAATCGTCTGTTCTGTTTATGTTGGATATTATGTCCTGTACCTTTACAACTGGTTCTGAGAGCAAAGCGGGGGAAAGAAGAAGCACTGAGTTTGTTTTCAGAAACTGATCTGACTCCTCCACATTCCAGCTCCTGCACTGTGTTTGTCTGAAGCACGGACAGACAGTGGGACAGAGATTCCCATTGCTTTTAGTCAGTTTTAGCTAGCTGAGGCAGAGAAGTTCCCTGGACTGTTTTTTTTATCTTTTTCTTGGGACTGTTTAAACATGCTCTGGACCAAAAACCCAGAAGAGCGCCAGGAGCTCACAACTATGGCCCACCAGAGCCCAGGATGGCATTTTCCAGCGCTGGAGGGACTGATAAGAGACTTGGTGAGCTGAGCTGCAACCCACAGTAAGGATGTTTTGAGTTTGCCATCTCACTTCAGAACGATGAGAGGTTTTATTATTTAATACTATTAATTTTTTTATGCCTGTGGGCACTTTGTNTATTTTTTTTTTTTATGCCTGTGGGCACTTTGTTAGTTGAATAGTTTTTACTACTTTTCTCTAAGGAGATTTTTTTCCCAGACCATTTGGGGGAGGGACCATTTGGGTTTGCCTTTCCAGAGGGACCCCATCTGGAGGTTTCTTCCCAAACTTGCCCGAAACCAGGACAGAAAGCAAGAAAGTAGAATAAAACATACTTTTTTAAACTCTTTTTTTTTTTTTTTTAAAGAGAAAATGTTCAGGATTTTAGTACTCAGATTTCACAGTGTATGGGTCTTTGTGACAACAGAACATCCTCACAATTTGGTTCAGTCCAATTCCAATTCATTAGCAGAAAATCTGACTCACCTGACACTTCCACCCTTTGCCCACTATACAAGAGAAACCCAATGCTATCCACTATTTCATATTACTCTGCAAAATCTAACTAGTTTAACCTGAAAAGCAAACTATAGCTAGAAAAAGGAAAAGATGTGCTTTAGCATGCATCTTTGCCTCCTGCGTAACAGAGGCTTGATTTTTTGTTTGTTTGTTTGTTTGCTTTAATAGTACAAAAGGGAGCAAGAACAATCTGAACTTCGGAGAGAAAAGAAATAAAGAATGGAGTAAGTACATTAATAATGATGAAGTGGTAAGGAGGAGGCACAAAAATCAAATACAAACAATAAATTAAGGGTGACGATGGGGAGAAAAGAATGACAGGAGAGAACAGGAGTGGCCTTGATGGAAACTATTCTCCACTGTTTTTCTTTTCTTCTGTGAGACTGGAGTGAAATATGGTGTCTGTGCTACCTCTTTCAGCAACATTAGATTAGTACTAAACAGAAGATATCATTTCAGTGGTGAAATTTATTATATTCAGCACTTCCAATTATTTTCATTACAATTTCTATTCGGCAAAAATATGAGAGTAAGGAGAAACAGCATGGTGCAACTGAACCAGTATATGAAACTAAAAGAAAACAAAGTTACTTCAGGAACAGAAAAAACAGGCGTACAGATGAGAATATAGAACACATTGACATAATATTAAAAAGCAGGAATAAAAATATAACTAAAATAGACTGGAAAGTGTATCCTCATAGACTCAACTTGTTTGAAAAACTACAGAAGAAAAAAAAAAGTCAGAAAAAAACCTATGGTAGATACAAAATTAGTTTGAGTTGTGCAAATAAAGTCAAACAAACTCAAGTACTCAACCTAACTCCACAGTCCTTAAACAGAAAATTACTTAGACCAAAAATCTGGACTTCCAAAATAGAACAAGAGAATTTTGGAAATGGTAGCAGTCTTGACATTGTTTAATTGAAACAAATCTGAGGAAAAAACCACCCAGCTAGACTACTTCCATGAAAAAAAAGCAGAATCTCCTGAGCGGAAGAGAAGAAAATTTATCTTCCCAAAGAGAGGATGTAATCGGAGACAAACCGTGTTTTGCACCTCTGGAAACACCTTATCTAACACAGGAACTTAATGGTTCAAAATGTTCTTCTGTCAGTAAATACATTAGACCTCACTCCAACCTCCTGCACAGATCTCTCCCTTCACTACATCTTTTGTCTTGTTGCAGAAGCTGATCACGGTTCATGAAGTATCCTCCTCACTCCCATCATGGCAGATTTCTCCACGTCCCTTCCCTGAAGCTTTGCCATGAACAGCTCTAGAAGACTCTGAGATAAAATGCCGCTGGAGCACTAGTACAGCAATCCTGCCTCCAGGACTGCTCTTGCTTCTGCTCCAATAAAATGCAGGTCACTTCCTCTGCTCCATGACACACATAGTAGCTCTTGTTAGGGCTCTTCATTTGTTTGTGTGCATTTTTAACCCTTCTACTTACTGAAAATGCTCCTGAAAAGGCCCTGAGATGTTGCTTGTGTTCTGCTCCTCCATGCTCTGTGGGCAGACAGGGCAGTGAGACATGCACTCACTCTTAAATGTCTCAGATGTAAATGTCAGCTGATGCTCTCCCAGCAGTATCTGCTGGCAATCCAGACTGGGAGGAGAATGTACAAGAGGCTCTCAAAACAGAACCCATCTGACAAAACTACCACTTAATTTATCAGCTTCAATGGTGTATGGTGGAGAAAACCACCACTCTCAAACAGTGCAGACACCGTTTTTTCAGCAAAAACAGCCATTATAACATATGGTTGAGTTAAAGCAAGTGGGAGGTGATTCACACCCGTATGTATCACAGCCCTTAAGGAAACATAAAAAATCAAATACCATTTCTCCCCTTCTCATTCACACAAAGAATTTAACCAAACTAAAACCAAACAAAGCCAAAAAAAATCTGGAAATACACATTCTAATATTTTTTAGCTTGGAAAAAAAAAAAAAAAAAGATCAGAAACACACGAGTATACACTGTAAAAAATATGAGCTATTTTTCAACTTACCTGAGGCTTCCCTAAAGTCAGTGGTTTTTCCTGCACATGCATCGTACGTGCACACAGACACATGAAACATCAGTACACGTTGAGAGAGAACAGGGAGAAGATGAGTGCGAAGGCCTCACCTTAGGAGGTGTTAAGCTCTCAGAGCCCGCCTACAGTGCCAAGAAGTCACCCACTACCATGCCAGGTTAGCAAGAGGCCAAGGAGGCCTGAGTGGTGAGCAGAGGAGTGGACAGACCGCGGCTGGGGTTAGTGTGAGCCCAGGCCCGCTCCCCGCATGGCGGGCCCCGTGGAGGGCACTTACTGATGCTGCCACAGACCGCCATGCAGTATTCCTCCGAGTCAAAGTTGTTCCGGTTCCCGCCACAGCCGCCGTAAAAGAAGGGCGCACACTTTCCTTCAGCCACGTCAAAGTACCAGCGGGAGATCATCGCGCGGCACGGCCCGGTCTCAGCTTGCTCAGAGCACACCTCTAGTCACAGGAGACCCGGAGGAACCACATTTAGCATGGAAATGGTATCGTCTTGGCTTCTTAATCAGGTATCTCTCTGCGCCCACACAATAAAGCGGGGGAGGAGATCCACCAAGACAGTGCTTTGGAAGGAGATGAACTAAGAAGGTGTTTTGAGAAATAGGAAACCCTTCCCCAAGGATAATGAAGGTAAATTTTGAACTGACACAGATTCCCACCACAAAGTCTCTTTAGCCTGCCTATACCTTATGTTTTTAGCAACTTTATCTGCATACATGAAGAGATGTTGCCCTGAAACAAATCTCTCATTTTATCTGCTTCCAGGCCAGAGGGGCACAACCACCGACTGGGGGTTTTGCCGATAGCCCTGTGTGGATTCCTGCCCAAGCAGCTTACTTGGTACCTGAAAGCAAACGTCTGAAAGTAGGAGACACATTTTCTCTTGCTCTTTTTTAGCTCCATATACCCTCCCTGACCAAATAATCAAAAGAAAACAAACAAACAATTATTTATATATTATAGTGGAAAACAAATTCTCTTCAGACACCTATTTAAATGTGGCCAGTGATGAAGAAATTCCCTTTTGCAAGCCACCCAGCACAGTGTTTTTAATTCACAGTTCAAGGTGTCACATATATAAAATTACTGCTGTAGTTTGAACCATCCATGGGAGGAAATCTCACCCCCAGTGAATATACCTAAAGGAAAAAAAATTAAAATTATTTGTTCTTGTGTTCACTTTGAGCTGCTAAGGTCTCTGCCTACATCCTGCAACATAGGGAAACCTGAGGGAAGAACCAAACCACAGAAATTAAAGGAAGAAAAAGCAAATTCTGCCTGTAATTTGGAGTTCAGTTAATTACACATGTAAACGTATAGGCCTTTACCAATAATGTTCCAAACAGACAAAACTAGTTTTATCTTTCAATATGCTGCACAAGTCATTTCAAATACATATAATATTAAACACCAATAAACCCCTCATTTACGTGCATCCCACACGCTACCTGCCAAACAAACTGCCACCTTCAACTAGAGGTTTCTAAATTCTCTGCATAAATTTGAATTTTGTGGAAAGCAGATTCCTAAGGGTTGGAAGGCAGGAAGAAGTATCACTGCACTAGCACTGGAAGTCCCCTGCATGCTCATCAGCTCTCAAATACTGGCTACAAAGAATCCTGCTTTTCCTGATCCATCCATTCACTATTGTCAGAAGCAACACCACTTATGAATAGTTTTCTGTGTCCAATTGCCACTGGCAATACAACCTACATTTCCTTAAATATACAATATAGGTACAATTTTACATGCATTTAACTTATTCACGTATTCCAACTAAAAATAATTTCAAGAATCAATTTCAGAAAGCATTTACTCTAAGAGAAACAGATCCAAGAGTATACAATCATCAAGGATGTGCTAAAAATGCTGCACTTCTGTATGAAGAAATTAGGGGGAAAAGAAGAGCAAACAAAATAAATATCTTTTACTTGAAAAAACAAAATAAGTGTCATTAACTGCACAGCACATTAATTACAATTAATTCTATATTAGTGTATGATTAATTATAGACCATTTTTACTATACAAGCAATTCTTATTTATTTTAAAACCAAATCCAGCCACACCACCCAATTATACATACAAAACTTGATAAAAAGCTAACTTTTCATAGTCTTGGAAAAGCTGTCACATGTAAATTAAAAATTAATAGCGACTTCTGATATAAAACAGACAGATACAATCAAAAGAACTTTTACTGACAGGAAATGTAATTTCTGAAAATACAAAGGTCTCAACGATTCAGTCTTCAATTTAATTGATTGTGGGCCAGCCTCTAGCCACACAGTAAGTAAGCACCTTCTAGGTTTCCCTAAAAATACTTGTTCTGCTATACAGACGAATTTATTTTGCACTGTTATCAGGTTGGAAACTAAAGATTTAATCTGAAATTTCCTATAGGTACCTCTCTCACAGAAACAGCAATAGAGATTTGAGTATGCAAAAGCAAAGGTAATTGCCCATCTGACTGGACATCAGAATTGTCTCTTTAATGAACTAAGTCCTTTATACACATGAAGATGCACTTGAACAAGTGCTCAGTAAACTAGAGTAACATATTAAAAAGAGCAAGCCTGAAGCTTTGCAGCCCACTGTTGTGGCCGTGGACAGGCCCCCTGCCTGACCTGTCAGCTCCCATCACGGGAGGGACATCCTTTCCTCCAGCCTGCACTGCCAACCCTACTGCCCTTGGTAGAGAGACCAACATGGGTAATTAGGTCACCACAGAGAGAAATGCTCTATTGTTTTCTAATGTTTATGACCTAAATGAAGAATAAACAAGAGAGGGGGAAGTGCTCCCATTTACTGTTTCATGACTGCTCTTTTTGAGGGAAGTGTGGTGCCCGTCCAGTCTAGGAAATGTGTCACTGCTGTCATTCATCCCTTTCCCGATGTCACCATGCCTGTCTGGCATTCTCTGTGGAGGGCTCAGAGTAGCATTCCCTTACCCCTGCTTGGGGCAAATGTACATTTTTAAACCAGCTTCTGCTCCTGGGCGGTGGTCCCATCACTCCTGTTTGTGGGCCAGATACTCCTCCTGCACCTCTCTATATCCCCATCCATCACTTGTCCTTACAAGAAAAAGCTACTGCATTTGGTTCTCAGCGGCAACACCTCAGCTGAGAAGAAAGGGAAATGAAGTGCTGAGATGCAAAATTCATCAGGTTTTCTCGGACTATTAATCCAAACACTACTTCCCCTTCCTTCTGCTGCTGCCAAGTGTAGCAATTAATGTCTACAAGGGGTGAACTATGGTATTTTAGCAGATAAAAGGAGCAGGCAGGCAGCAAGCACTGCTGTAGCGAGTTGGGTTCAATTACTCAAGATACAGCACTAATTAATGTAGAGAGTTGAGCTAAATGATTAATCAAAAAATTAAAAGCTGTCTTTGCTTTACATTTTGATTCTGTTGCTGAAAACTGAGGCAAAGATGATTTACTTTTTGCAAATGTGCAATTCAGTTTTACCTGATACCATAAATAATTTGTATGCAGTATAGCAGTAGCAGTGAGCTTTGCTTTGTTTAAGGAACTTGCTCACTCTTCCCACTCCAAAGACAAACTTTTGCCTTTTGCTTCAAGAAATTGGATACAATTAAAGAGGACAAGCCTTTGCAACAACCTAGGTTCATGAACAGTGGCTTTTAGACACTTAAGAGTTTTCAAACCATCCTATTCCAATAGTCAAATTTCCCTCATCTTGTGTCCTAAACCACAGGTGCCAATACCTTTGCTCTCCAAAACCTTAGAATGACAAATTGCTTTTAAGATAATCAGGAAAATGTGAGTCCATTTTCCCCATTCCAAGCTTCCTGTACTTTTTGCAGCATGCCAGGCCAAACCCAGCTGTTTCTAACCAAGCAAGCACTGCTCCCTGAAGGACAATGCTACAGCAAAGATTGTTGATTTGCTTTTAAATTAAGTATTTGAATACTGAAAACTAACAGTTACATTAAACACTGGCACAAACTGTGTTATTTTTTCTTTGAAAAGCACAGACTTCAGCATCCTATGAAATACAGTCTGTAAGTATGTGGACATTGACCTATTTACACTATACAAAGTACTTCCATAAGCACTTATTTACCAAAATGCTGTAAGTAGAGCTCATTAGAATTTATGTGCAAACATTTTAGATACTTCTGATGATCACTTTTTACAAAGGGAAATATAAAATATGGTCCTGAATGTTAGTTTAAACTTCTCATTGCCATTTTTCCTGCTACTTGAAGAAAACTGATTTCAAATCATAGCAAAATTCTAATTGCTTTATTTCAAAATCTCAATTCCATGCTTTTTTCCCCCTTATGGGACTTAAACTCTTAACAACATTTTCAATTGAGAAATCAGAAATAAAATGTAAACTTCTAATAGGGAGAAGAATTAAAGCTACACTTGCATATTTCTGTAGCCCTGGTTCATGCCTGAGATGTTTTGGTTTTCTCAAATTCTTTTCCCAGGAATTTTCTGTAAACAAGAGACATGTTTTTGTAGCTGTAACTTTGTTTACATTCCTTTCCCTAGGAGGGACTTCTTGATGTCCCTCTGGTCTGACCAATGTGATTGAAGAGGTTTGTCTTTGTTTC
The DNA here is from genome assembly GCA_013400275.1 of Rhadina sibilatrix. Classification (NCBI taxonomy): domain Eukaryota; kingdom Metazoa; phylum Chordata; class Aves; order Passeriformes; family Phylloscopidae; genus Rhadina; species Rhadina sibilatrix. The sequence continues at coordinate 37,732 of VWYO01027287.1, forward strand.
ACCAATCGAATTGGTCTGTGTAGAATAGTATAAAAAGGGAGACACATCCCAAACATAAAGGAGTCACTTTCAGCCTTCTGAAGTCGGAGTCTGTGTCGTTGTGGTGTACAGCAGCATCATATTTCTACCACTGTAAATATCAATTTTATTCAATATTTTTTCAGGATTTGAATTCATTTACATGATCACAAGAACTAAGCTCATTTAATGGTGGCAGTCAGCCTCAAACCTTAAATCAGAAATTAAATTTGAAGACATCTAAGAAAAAATAACCAACAGGAGGAGTTAGGTTACTAACTGTGACCTGTCTTGGAAGCTGGTTTCCCATGTCTAGTTTACACCTCTGAGAAACCTATTTATCTTCATGCTACAGAGGAAAGGTACCATCATGCTAACTTATAAACACTACAAGGTCCTGATAAATATAGCCAAGGTAATGGAAAATATATTGCGTTGATGAGCCTTTCTGTAGTAGCAGCCCTGCAAGTTTGAAGCTGATAGAATCAAGTACACACAACTAAACCATACTAAGGGTCTGAACGAGCCCATTAGTACTGGTGTGTGTTTGCTGTCAGTTCAAACTGTGCCACAATCACACAGGATCTGAACACCTCTTAAATGAGGACCTCAAACACTCAGCTGCTTAAGTATATGGGATCAGTTCTTTTATTTTACCATTTATATTTCACTAAAGAATAGAGTAAGCAACTGATAAATGCAAGAGGCCAAAGGAATAAACTTGTCAAATGTGTATCATGAGGTATATGCTCCCTTTCTTCAGACACTGGAGAATGTCACAACTGGAGTAATTTTGGCTTCCATATCTTCAGGAATTGAGCTATAGTTTGAGGATATTAATACATATGCTTCTATATTAGTCTTTATTTTTTTAACTAGCTGAGAAAAATTAGTCAAGAGCAAATGCACTGTTTTTCTTTCAGTTATACTCTTTGTGTTCTTAAAAGGCACAACTGTTTTTACTCAATGAGTCCATCAAAAGGGAATATTTGAAGATCATTTCACTGAAACAAAACTTCCTCATTCTGAATATATGGTTAGAAGAGGCAGCCAAATTTTAGTTTGAGTATTCAAAGACAAGAGCTAATTTCAGAAGAGGTTTTTGGAATTAGGAGAAGACAGCTGTGAAGCTGGCACATGCTCTGGGACTAAAGTTGGTGCCCAAGCTACACAATTGTTAAACTGCCTTTTTTACACAGAAAAGTTTAAAAAGCAAAATGATGACTTTTCAATGCAATACTTAGGACAGCTCCTCTAAAGCTGTTAAATACCCTTAAATTGTAATTTCCATCCTGTGTAATCAAGATGAAATTCTCCCTATAATGTTTAATCTTAAGCTACTGCAAGAGCATATTTAGAATATTTAAAAAAAATTAATAGCATACTTGGCTACGATAAAAAGCCTTATAGTTCTGAAGCAGAACAATATGTGAAAATATATTTTTTATTTCTTGTGCACAATAGAACCACATTTGGAACTAAGGTGCCATAAAGTTACCACTGATGGCCCGAATGCAAGCAAAAAAGACAGCTTGATTTTAAATCTAGGTTAATATAGTTTCATGAATTTATGTGTTTTAGAAAATGGAATATTTCCACATAACATTGCAATTCTGCTAACATGGCATGACAATGAGTATGAGGATTAGCCCAGAAGTGCATTCCAGTCTTTTTACACAGCAAAATCTTCAGCAAAAAAAATGCAATTAATTACTGCTTCAATATAATAAAATGACAACTTCTCTAGGGAAACAGATTATTGGTATTTTTTTCTGGCAGGATATATTTCAAATGAAACTACTCTCCACCTTCCAATTTTACATAAAATAGCTCTATTACTGTGTTTAGTATTTCAGTACTTTTGCCCTCGACCCAAAAAGGCAATACTATATTGTGTCTCCATCAACACGATCACCAGATTATAAAAAAGATTTCCTCCAACTGCAACATATAATAAAATATTATATTATGGTGGAATAGCTGTGTTTTAAATTAAAATGTCTAATTAGAAGCTACAAATGCAAATCCATTAGGTTAATTTTATCAGCTCTTGTTCATAAATTAGAGTAGATGATCATTCTTAATGAAGATCTCACAGCAAAAAACCCCAGTGGATTTATCTTAATGTGTACTATTTATTTATATAGAAACCAATCGTGTTTTCTGTTGCTTTCCTCTGCTCTTTTCCAGTCTGGCTAGTAGCTGCAGGGGCTGAGGGCAACATACCTCTGGGTTCAGGAAGGAAGGGGAGGTACAAGAGCCTTACCAGAGCTTTTGGGGTTGATTATATGGGGTTTATTCAGGGGTCTTACACTGGGGGGCAGCGGCATGGCTCCCAAAGGAGAGAGCAAGAAAAGTTAATCACCACAGTTTTCTTGATATGAAATGCAAACACAAATCATCCCTCTCCAGATAAAGTATACTGCATAATCTTGAAGGTAAGGAAGAAGAACTACTACTATAGTACAAAGATCCTAACCTTTCAAAGAAGAAAAGTTGCCCTGGTAAGCTGTGGATGCCCCATCCCTCAAAGTGTTCAAGGCCCGGATGGGCAGGCCTTGGAGCAACTTGGTCTGGAGTAAGGTGTCCCTTACATGGCAGGGGGCTGGAACTGGGTGATATTTGAGGTCCCTTCTAAACCCAGCCAGTCCATGATTCTATGAAAGTGGGGCAAAGCTACAGAGTGTGGGAAAAAATTCCCAATTAATGTAGCATACACTACTACTATTGTCCCAAAATTCCCAGCTGAAAAATCTGGCAGTCAGGGTTAATCTCTCTTGCTTTACAATATATAGTAGGAGTCACTGAATGGATTTTAAGTCTTTCAGTTAAAAATCCTCAGGAAAAAACCGTACATGATGGATTAATGACACTAAGACCTACCATACCAACATCAGCCTACTTTTCCCTTGCTAGGAAACCAGCATATGGTCTTTCACTTGTAGCTACAGACTGTAAATACAGTTGAAATGTCATATAAAGCAGCACTGCTACATTGTTTCCCAACCGCCTAAAGAAATCCATCTGAATCAGAGAAAACCAACTGATAAAGGGCAATATTCCACTACTGGAAGAGGCAGGTGTGGCTTATGCTGCTGATTCCCCCACATGTGCTGGCAGGTGTGCAGAGAAGCTGCCAAGTGTTTTGTGCCAGGCTGCTGGGCTGATCCCGCTGCTCTCCTCTAATGAGATCTGATTGACTGTGATGTTGATGGGAAGCACTAAGCCAAAACTGCTTATTCTTTGTTGCATGCCAAGAGAGACTAATTTTTCTCATCACATCCTGTGTCCTTCTGCTGTCCTGTGCAGAAGGACAGCAGAAACAAAATCCCAAACAACTGCACATGATGGGGGAAGCAGTGCTCCTGCTTGCCTGGAAAAATCACAGGGAGCCTAGATCCTTGGGAGCAGCTCTGCAACACCCATAACATGATGGCAATGATAGCAGAAATTAATCCACTCCCTTACCTAAATCCTGGCCATCAGAGTCACTTCCCTTGCTCCACATACACACAAAAATCAAGGGCTTCATAAATGAATTTATGAATAATTTCTTCATAATATTTTCTTCAGCACAAATTCAGTGATAACACCTCCCCATGACCAAAGGTGAAAAATGTGTATTTCACAATAATTTCACCATCTGAATCCCTGTAATCTCAGACCCACAATCCTCTGGATTTAACATCTGAAGCCCAGCAAGAGCATATCTAAAAGTTTAAACTGGGTCTGCTGCTATATGCCATATGAATTAAGAGTAAAGATGATCCCTCACAAAAGGTAGGAAAGTGAATACTGGCAAGTATTGGGCTATGGAAAGTTTATTCCCATTTTTTAATAAACACATTGAAATGTGGTTGCTGCAGAAACTGAATGATAATACTATCATCCTGCCAATGGACCTTTCTCATTCTCTAGGCAAGATTAATTTCCTTTTCACTGAAAGTAAGTCTGTAAGTGGTTCTACTATTACTATTCTGGTCACTATTCATTAAAATATGCACAGAAATAAAACTGCCTGAAAATTTGATTCTACAGTAGCTCAAGTATCTTTAAAGTATAACACTGCATTTATACTTTTTAATTATATATATATGATGGCAGCCATTCCACTGATTTGGCAGAGAAAGGGCTCACTACCAGCCCAAAATTAGATCCTTTCTTATAGCTTTACAACAGTTGTTCATTTGAAAAGCAACTCCTTTTAAACTGGAAAAACCCACTCTCTGTGTTCTTCAATGCTAAAGACATAATATTATTTACAGCTTCATAAAACTGGGTGTAAAGGGCTGTGAAGAGCATCCTAGGATGTTTTAGGACTGGTGCTTGGGCAAGGCAACCTGGAATAGAGCTCAGTCCACATGAATGAAGCTCTGACACTTCAATCCTTCTAGAGAGGCTTTCAAGGTGTCTCCATAGTAAAGACCACTTCTTAATACATATGTTCTCAACAAGGTCCCTCTGCCTCTTTCATTTACAATGACACTGACAAACTTTTGTGTTTGCATCAGCAAGATGCTCATGACAGAAGTTCCTATGCTGGATCTGCTGCCTGCACCAGGAGGACAGGGACCCTGTAAGAAACTTTCTCTTGTGTGTAGCAAGGGAAGCAAAAGCAAGGATCAAGGCTATGTCATTTGGACACTTCTACTTAAACAGATAAGCAAGCACTTTGTATTGTGCAGCCCTGTCAGATACCACTTACTCTCCAGGATAGTCCCTACACCATCCATTCCCCAGGAAGGCTGAAGGTCAGGAAGCCCAAACACTTGTGGCAGAACTGTGCTGAAAACTTGAATTGGTAACAGATTGTCCTCACATCACTTGAACCAATGCATATTTCTCTTACAGTCACCCAAGGTGGGAAATGTTAGACTTGGGAACAACAATACACTACCATTTAATGATCAGCAAATATATACATTTCTAAAGGGCTTCTAAAAGGTTGCTTCAATAGTTTACCTCATCCTTCATATGTTATGTTTTATATTCAGGTGATTGTATGCTACTTTCCTGAAAGCTATAAATCCTAACCTCTTTGAAACATCACCCTTAGTAAAGAAACATGTTCTACCAAAACTGTCCTCACTTCCACTCATCCAAAATCCCACTCAAGTCAAGTGTACTTTTTTTTTTCTTTCTTTCAATATTCATTTGCCAGTGAGAACAGGGCATTTTATCCCCAGGGGATAAAAGCTTACATATGGAAACACGTTTAATTGGTTTAAAGATACAAACTCCTCCTACCCCTCCTCACTGAACACTCCACAGTTATATAAGACAAAAACCACACAAGACTGAGTTGCCAGCCTTAGAAAGAAACAATCATTTGCAAGTGATTTTAGCAAAGCTTTAGAGCTCCATGTAGACTGAATACAAAAATATAACCAAGTAACTCTGCTTTTCCCAAAGCATCCCCTGGACATGCCTCTGTACCCTCATGTGATAAACTGCAGCCAGCACCCTCTGCTCTGACAAACACTGGAAAATTGCCTCAAGAGAAAGGGACATTGTCACATGCAAAACATGGGAATCCACTACCACTGGAGTCTGAAGAATACCCAGGGGCAGGGGACAGGGAAGCATGGGGAGAGGAAAGGAGGCAGGCCAGATGTTTTCTGCCTCATTTCACAATGGCTCCAATTTCTGTAATTTTCCCTCTACTTCCTGCATGTCGCAACTCCTTTCTTTGCCAATGTAGTCTTTAATCTCATTTCCTGCTACCATCTCCAGCATTTATCAGTAAAGATGTAGGCACTGTAGAAAAACTGGGATCTATTTTACTTAGATTTACACCACACTGAACTGTATGATTAAAATAGAAAAATAAGGATAATTAATTCCAACATGCATTGTAGGAGAAATGAGGCATTTAAAAAAACTATGTTGCTATGCTGACCATGAACTAGTGTAAAATTCAAAGTTTAAAATGCAGTCCTGTTAATAACTAAAAAATACAATGAAAATTAAATTTTAGAAATGAAGAGTTATTTCTCAGTCCATGTGTAATTTTTCCTTTTTCCTTCTTCCCCACACAGTAAAACTCATTAGTTTCGGTTGATTTTTCTGCATAGTTTTAAATTCATCTAACTTTACTGAATTACTAATTCATGGAGAAACATAGCAAACACGTACCTAACAGAATCACACAAAATGACCCATCACTGCTGTTAATAAGAGAGACCAAAATCAGCTTGTGCTACCTCCTGCTTGGAACTGATAGTCCCTATCTTTCTGCAATTCATATGCATGATAAACCACACACACTTTCCTATTCTATTTGCTACATGTAGCAGTTGAATTTCATTTAATGCTACTTTAAAATAAAACCAACCCTTCTGTTTGCACACAACACAACAAACACACTTCAAGGACATAAGAGTCCCTGCAGCATCTGGGACCAGGAGGGCTAGAGGTCAGAAAACCCCAAGGGTTGTGGTAGAACTAACGCCACAGAATATTTGTAATGGGAAAGGGAAAGGCAAGAGGATTAAACACACAAATTACAGGAGCCAAAGCACAACAATACTTCAACTTTGGGTATTTTGCTGTTTGGAACATTTTTTTTGTTGTAAAGGGCAAATGTGCAAAGCAGCAGGATTAGTTTTTCAGCCCCAAGCCTGATTCTCATGAATTTACCTCTGACAACCTCTTCCACAGACTCTGTAGTTGTGGTGGTAGTGGTTGCAATGCTGGTAGTTCTTTCGGTTGCCTCCTCATACTCTTCTCCTGTCTCTTCAATTTCATCACCATCATCATCATCGTCATCAGCATCTTCATCTTCCACAACAGTTAGTTCCTCATCTTCCTCTGCTTGTTCTTCTACCATCTTATCATCGCTGAATGAAGAAAATTATCAGGATGTGTCAGCAAAAAAATTACTTCAAGGTAACATGCAAGAACATTTTTTCTAGAAAACTCCCTCCCTTCCCTTTAAGTAGAAAAGAAAGACTCTGGAATGTCTCCAATAGTAAGAAATGCTAAAAAAATGTCTAAAGAAAAAAAAAAAAAAAAAAGGGTCAGTATTAGCATTGTCAGGTTTGACAGCTGAATAATACTGTAAACCTGCTCACTCCATGATACCATCAACCAAATTTTATTTTGAAAGATGATCAAATTTGCACAAAATGCACTCAGTTGATGTGAAAGAAGCAAGGAAGTTCCTCAGGAACTTCTCCACCTCTCTCAGGAGACAGCTTATCTACAGGCTCCCTGCAAGCCTTTCCTAGAGGACAACCAAGTGTTGAACTGACCTCGAATTACCAATTGCAGAGTTTTTCCTTCTGCTGTTACAAGTGCCATGTGAATGGAAAGGACACTTCTACAGGACAACAGGAGGAAATACTGAGGTCGACTAGCCAATGCATTTGGTCAATAAATACATCAAGAATCTTCTGGGATCATTATTTTAGTTCTGAGTGATACAGAAAACAGGTTAAAAAAAAAAGTTTGGCTACTGCTGCTGTTGCCTTTGAAATATTTCCAAAGCTTAGTGCTCTATTGTGGCAAGGTTTCAGGTTTGTTTCTGATATTCTACTTAAAATTTACTACTAATGAATAAATGATCTTTAAATGTTTAAACACACAGTGACTTTCTGTCACCATCATGCAGAAGTGGATGCGAATCTTTCTCATGGCATCACATATGTTTGAACAGCCTTCTAGGTGAAGTTAGCGACTTCTTCAACTCATTTCAGAGATCAAGCTTTTAATATTTCATTTTATATTATGTTGCCTACTACAACTTTGAAAGTGAACTCAGCAAAATGGAAGACAGTATGATTCTTTTTTAACAGGGCTTTAAGACGTTAAAACATGTTGATAAAATTTTCGTACACCACAAATCTGACTCTATAGGAGCAAGTTAAGCCTCTATACAAACATGAATGATTTCCCTGCTCCCCTCTCCCCAAAATACCTAGCCTCCATAAACACAAGAGAGACTTCAAATAATACTGAAGCTTTACACTGGGGGAAACCCAGGTATGTTTTATGAATAGATGTGACTAAAGCCATCCTGCAGAAGACTCTGAATAGAAGATGACTTGTTTCCATTTACACTGGAGAAAAAGTTTAAAAGGGGCACAAACTCACTTGGTTCATCTCTTAATTTTTCTTGATTTCTAAAAACTGGCTTGGAAATTTCACCATCTCCACTGTACCATTCTCCCTGAAAACCTAATTTCATTATGTCTAAAATGCCCAAGTTCACTTTAAGTAACTCCTTTCTGTACAATGTATATCTTCTGTCTTTATTTTTTTTGTCAGGTTTTTTTCCTTTCTGCAAGCATGACATAAACACTGTATATATACCATCACCTCTAAACTGCAAGGATAAAGTGTATTTGTCAAGTCCAGTATCCGCAGGTGATCTCCAGGTTAAGGGACTTCCAGGCTTGGTTCACTATGGACATTTAAACTAGGCATGCTGAGTATAAGACATCCAAATTTTGATCAAGAACATCAGATACCGTATGCCTATCAACTCTAAAGAAAGATATGCTCTCTTTCTCTCACCTAAGCCACAAACACGATTTTAAAAATCTGCAAATTATTTTTCCTCTTCCTTTCTCGTGAATGACCGCTTTCAGATACTGGCACGCTCATAATGTTAAAAAAGGACAACAAAAACAAGCAAATGAAACAAACAAAGGAAAGTCAATTAGTAACATGGAAGTTACTTCAAAAATAATTTACATGCATCCAATATCCATCTTTTTTTAACTACACAAAAGCAATCAACTCAGCTATGTCAGTCCATAGCATTTTAGCATGAAATTCTCATGAAGGCCAAGGTGTTTATTATTATTATTATTATTATTATTATTAGGCATGATGATGAAAAGCACCATGAGGGGATGAAAGAGGATGAAGAGTTCTCTGTGTCCACTGGCTGGCTGTACCTGCCATTACAGTGGGCCCTGGTTCCCTCTCCAGTTATTTATCAGAAGCAAATGCTTAACGGATAGCCCTCACCTGCCTCCTCATTAGTACTTGCTGCTAGCTGAAAAACTACACATCTGACAATGCAAAACAAGGAGTCACAAGTGGTGGGAGACTATATCAGTGTATGGAGTCAGGCTCCTGAAAATATTCTAAAAAACTACAGTGTACTACAATATTACTAAAATACTCTTTTGACAGTTTTGATTGCTCCTAGAAAAATCCTATTTCTGCTAGCTATTCTGCAAGACTCAGTCACAAAGGTCATATTTCACAGAATAATGTTTTGTTCCATGTTTCAAGAAAAAGGAACAATGGAAATAGAAGTGGGTTTACCTCAGATTTAGATTTATCAAAATGGAAGTGATTTTTGCATATTTTTAGAATTGGTAAAGATACTACATCTTGCCAGAAACATTATGAATACGTTTAGGTATTTTTCTTTGGATTTAATCACTGTTATCGCCCTGGCTCCTCTTCAAAGAGAATGCACATGAGAGGAATGACAGAGAGAAACAGGGAAGAGAATGAACATCTAAAACATCTGGAATTACAGCATGAACCTTTCAAATGGGGACAAATCCCTCCCTGTTGCAGAGCTGTCTCTCCACACCGTGCTAAATTCTCTGATTCCATTTACATTTTTACACTAGCAGCACCCCAGTTCTGTTTCCCACACAGCACATCTCACTTCTGTACACCCTTTACCTCAGTAATCAGTTTAAATCCACTGTTTTCAAGCCCACATTTACTACCAAATGAATGTGAGTATCAGTATTTTTCTCAGAAATCTTGAAGTTTAATTTAATAGCAGGTATGCTTGCTTCCTGGTATTCTTATTACATTTTACCTTCCTCTGTAAACAAGGATGACTCAGTCTTGTTTCTCCTGGAAGAACAATACTTTGACAGCTTTTTCTGCCTGTTTCCTCCATACCACCCCAGCCAAGATTTCATTGGCATCACAGACTGTAGTGTCTCATTTACAGGGATTTGTTGACATTTCACCTTAGCTTAGTGGTACCAGTGACAGGATTTTTCAAACGCTGATCAAAAAAATTACTTGATGCACTATTCACAAAATTCACATATTTGTAAAGCCATTCAGCCATTGTCTGAATTTAACAGTTCAGCAACAGAGGGAAATTTTTAGGCTTGATGTAGCCATGAATATACCTGCAACCCCTGCTGACATCTCAATCTCCTATCTGTGGGGAATTCTGGCAAGGAGGGCCAGCATTTCTCTTTCATATGGACACAAAGGCCATCATGGTTTAGAACCTTCAATTTCCTCACACATGGGATTTTAATATCTATTTCCCCCATCATATAAATTATGTTCCTCTTGAGTCGAAGTAGCACAACGGGTCATTACAGCAAATCATCTCCAGTCCTATGCGTGGGTGAAAGATGGTATTTGAAGTTTGGTTGTTTCAGTCCTGTTTCTGTTGCCACAAACACACTGGGCCTCCAGGCAGCCTAAAGCCCTACTCAGTTCCTTCTTGACTCCAGCAGGAACATACTGACCACTCCGGTGAGCTTCTGTTTTAAAATACAAACCACTGTACAGCTCTTGGTAGTATGCATTTAAATCCATAGTTACAAGCAATGTTTAAACCATGGACCTGTAAATGTTTATCTAGTAACTTCCTTTTCCCAATCTATCACTGCAGTAAAAACTGGCACCAATGTATTATTTATTCCTTTCACTCAGAAGCTTACATTGTTTGTTATTTCAGGAAGGTAAAACTGAAGAAAACGTAAAAGAGAGTGAAGGAAAGCCAACTATGTTACTTCTTGCTGTTCAAGAAATAAGAAAACATTAGTAAATGAAAGTTTCCTTTCTGTGTTCCAATAACTTGGAAGAGTGACAAAGGCAGAAAACAAAGGCAAAGATGACAAGAACAGTGAGTTTTCCTTTCTAATGTTGTTTCAGAAATAATGGGGTGCAGCATAAGCTACATTTTAAGAAGTAATGTCTCTGCAGCTACTAACTTCATGCAAAGCTTTCACGAATTTAGGATAGCAAATAACTATGGACTAATTACTGTTATTGGGAAGTGTTTCCTGCTTGTCTGCAATGAACACTCATTCATTTTGATGTAATTTCACCATGATTTTGCTAAATAACTTGAACAAAAATGTATACTCCATCAGTGGGTGAAAGAAAGAATGCAAACATGTTCAAGACAGGCATTTTAATATCTGGAAAGACGAGCATTCACTAGACTTTGCAACTGCATTTTACTGCAGACAGAGCCCATCTATCTTGACTGTGCTTTTACCAGCCACCAAGCCTGAGCCAATAGCTGGGGGAAAGCTAATTCCAGGACTGGAACCAAACAGCAGCAGCAATAAGCAGCTGCCTGGGCAAAGAGGGCAAAGCTAATTTTGGCTTCAGACAGCTGTGGGAATTACACAGGAGAAGCTCTTTCAGTCTAACAGGCTGAGCCAATGGTAATTTATGCATCCGTAATGTTTACCACTGCAGGTACCATCATCCCAGTTTCCAGCCTTTTGTGCTTCAGCTTCCCAAAAGTACAAAACCCCATCCCCTCTACATCTCCTCCAAATGAACTCCAGGACCGCTGGGAGACAACGGGATTGTCAAGTATTCCACCCAGGGTTTAGCTTTGTTTCCAGCTAAAGAATAATGGTAAGCACAGATATTTATCCTCATGTGTAGGGAAGATCCAGACCACCAAGTTCTTCAACTGCGGGAGAAGAAACAGACATATCCAATAGTGGACTTCTACATGTCTTAAGAGAAAACACAAAGCAGAAACAGAAAGCAAATTACAAGAATAAGACATTTGTTTGGAATTCAGGAAAGAAGATGAGTGCATTTGAAGTGGCTTAATTACCAGTCTTTTGGCTGAAAGAAAATCAGAAAGCTAAACAGGCGAAGAAACAAATATTCCCTGAACAAACCTGCACATCTGAGGCCTGAGCATTTTTTTACCTCACATATTTCCAAACCCTAAATGCTAGAAAAATTTCCTCTGAACTAAAATTTCAAAGGACAAGATTTCTCAGAAACCAAGTTTGATGCCACCACCACAGTCTGAATGGTGTCACTAATTAAACATTTGAGGCAAACCAGTAACTACTTAAACCTAAAAACTAACTGAATGGTGCACTTTGGCATATGAGCACTTTTCCCACTGTACTTCATTATTTGACTTTGTCACACAAGCTGACTTCAATATTGAGATTAGTAACTACGTGATACTGAAACTCCAGGTAGTAGATTTAGGCAAAGTAGTTTTGCATGGGCTAGAGAGAGGAAAGGAAGTCAAAACCAAGTTGAAATGGAGATTTCAACATTCACCTTTAAAGTCTGTGAGTAAGGGATTTTAACAAGACATCTATTTTTTTAAACATCAGGGAGGCAGAAATAGACAGCAGGGCAAGAATCAAACTGCACTGCAGTCGTGAGATTAGGCACAGAGCCAGGAAAGAAGAAGGTTATGCCAGATGTCTGGTCTATGATTTTTTTAAAATGGCTTCATTACTGGTATCAAAGTCTGGAAAATTACAGATTTGACAGTCTGACCCACAGCAATGTTTCTGGTCTGCCTGTTAAGTGACCATAAAAGCAAAAAATGCTCAAGAAGCGCCTCGGTTATTTTCAATAGGTTTGGGTTATATAGTAGGATAGGAAATTGGGTATCTCACATGAAGAAGAAATAATATCACATTTGGACATATAAACACGTATTATGACACTTTTAGACTTCAAAGAACTCAGATGGGCACCTTCCATTGTACAGCAAGTTGGGACAGACAATTCATATTCATAGCATTTTCGGATTTTCATGTTGTCAGTTCTAATAATTTTCCATTCTGTTTTTCTTTACTGAAGAGGTTGCAATGATCTTTATTTTCACATTTCCTAATTAAAAAAATCAAATAAGTTATTTCAAAGGCCATCTATGAGTTCTTAGAAAAAAAAAAAAGCTGAATTTTGTGCTTCAGACTCTCTTTTTATTCTAAGCTTTTATACAAAAACAATACCAAAATATGCACCTGTTTCCATTAAATTTGTAAAAAATTAGAAAAGTTGCACTAAGAATCTTCCAATCCAGTTTTTAAATGGAACACTAATGCAAACCAAACACACATTCCTTGCCCTATTGCCTCCAAGAGATACATTTACCCCTTTCACCCCATAATTAAATAATATCTTTTATACCATTAGAAATTTCTTTCCATAGCTAAGTTGCCTAAAAAGCCACATATACAAGGTAGAATGTCATCTCACAGAAGGTACCTGTTTACTGATAGGGAAGAAAACATTCAAAACTGACCTAGTTCTTGCTCTGAAACAAAGCCTTTGCTGGTGTTACCGTTCTGACAGTTCTCTTCAGAAGGTGTAGGATTCAGCAAGAAGTATGTAATTTTTAGAGAACAGAATAATAATGTATTTAACCCATTTGTTTTCTTGCTTTGATTATTTTTGCTGAAGAGAAATTTATAAACTAGAAAATTAGATCCACAAACACACAAAATCACACTTTGTGAGTCTGATGACAATGAATAAATATGTTCAAAATCCTGACAGGAGAAATGCATTAAGAGTGAAGTTGATGGAAGAGGGGGGAGGGAAGATCATCTACACAGCTCTGTTTGAGAATCAGCAGAAAAATCTGGATCTGTTACAACATATCTATTTCCACAAAACTTCTGATGTACCCAGAATGAAGTATTCAGAGTCTCTTTGTTCAACATACTATCCTACTGATTATCCAGGGCAGAGAGTGTGACATCTGTAGCAAACCAATTACTTGCCCTGTTTGTGGAATTCATCATCTTGCTATTCTCACACAAGGACAACAGGGGAAAACTGGAAGGATAACTTTGTTTGACAACTGAGAAAAAAACTCTAAACAAAACAAAACCACCAAAAAAACACCACCCCAAAATAGACGCATGCAATAATTCTGGATGTTCAATTTAAGGACTTCTGGATGTTAAATTTTTCAAGAGTGTGCCATCTTAAACTTCTTAAATATGGTTGCCAACAGCAGCAGCTGTAAGAGGCCGGGACTTCTGCAGAACAAATAATCTCCACTCGCACAGCCAGAAGAAAAAGGGGCACCTTTCATATTAAATTTCTTATGGTGGCCACAGCATGCCAAGCCTGGCAAAAGACTTGGCAGAAACAAGCACAGATCCAGTTCTCCAGGTCATCATTTTACTGTTTAAGCCTTTTCTTCTTTGTTCAGGTCAGAATTTCTGTGTTATTTTTTCCATCAGAAGTGATCAAACTAGAGAAGCCATGTGAAGGAAGGTTTTCACATCATGTAATCAAGCTGAAACATTTGCATTCAGGATTAGAATGCAATGTTTTTTTCTGCCAGGTAAAAAACAACTTGGATGTTTTTGGTGTTACATCTGTGTATCCCAAGTGTGTAGCCTTTTCTAGAAGGCAAAAGGAAAAAAAGTACTACAGAATACCCTTTAGTCTACAGTGCTGTTAAAGTACAGCTTCACAAGAAGTGGAATTCTGAAATTCCTACATGTACCACCCCAATGCCAAGCTCTTACTTCTAGTACACACTACAATTATCTCTGAAAGGTAAAGCAACAGATAACTTTGTGAGGGCATATCATACCATACATCCCCCAGCACACAGTCATGCTAGTGTGACAGTATGTCTCAAAACCACCAGGTTTAAATCAGCCACTTCCCATTGCTTCATGCATTATAAGTAATACAGCTCTTGAAACGGGACAGTATCTATCACAATGTCACAAGAACAACTGAGAACCTCTCGTAGATCTATTAGAAAGGTTTCTTAAGCTGATTACTACATAAATCTTCCTCTCCCACATTTCAGTCATAACCAGTCATTGTAAGTGACAACTTAAAATTTTTGCTTATAAAATTGTTGCCTAGTACTTAAGGAAAACCTGGCAGCTGATGGCTCTCTTTTGTGAGGTCAAAAATGTGTAACCCTTCTCTGCAAATAAACATCCTACCAAATGTGTAATTTTGATGCCTCCTGAAACAAGCTCAACGTTCACTGAAGTCATATAGGTAGCCTGCACATCTACAACTGTTTTCATCAAGGGTCAGGAAAGCCTGATTATCTTCTACTCATCACTTCCTCAATTAGATTAATTCTCTCCTCCCAGAGCCTCATCCATCCCTTCAGTTAAAGCTTTATACTGAAATGGTGACTGTATTTGCCAGCTCAGCATCACTGCTATTAAAGCAGCGTGCTGCTTCATCAATTCCATTTTAACATTTCTTGTCCTAAGAAGAAATCCAGCACTTAACAGTCTTTTGAGTCATTACTGTACTGTACTATGCTTTCAGAACTATTTTAACAACCTCACCTCCATGACAAAAAGTTTAAAATTTGTTATTAAAAATATAATGAGCTAGCTGAATATTATGGAACGGCCAACACAAGCAACAAACCCAATTAACATAAGAATATGAGACACAGACCATGCTAGTAGGATACAAATATGTAAATAGGACAAAGTACTTCTAGAGTTCTTCAACATGAGCAGTAACATTATGCAATTATACTGTATATTACACAACTCAGAGATGCCTTAGTTTAATTTATAAATACAAATGATTAAGTTTTATCATTATTTACAAAACCATTAATAGATAGATCTGTTTAGAATTGATATAAAACTACTTCAATTTCTAACAGTTCTACCACAAAAATCAGGATTATGTAAACTTCTGACCAATTAGGTGAAATATTATATTGCAAAACACCTTCCACATTATCTCCCTAAAGGAATTATCTCTCTGAAATAGCAATTTAGTGATGAATAACTCTTGTACTGCAAAATCCATCTATCTCAATAATTGGTGTTAACCTCTACCCATGGAAAACTTCAGGAAGGAGGGAACAAAAAAGCAAGAACAACAAAGCAGGTTTGTAATTCCTAGTGTTCATTTTAGGGCACTGACTCCCCAGTTAGGAACAATTTGCATTAGGACAGCTGATGAAAACACTGCCTCTGGCTGCACCCCTTCCTGTTTCTGTGTCACAGCCAACTGAGCTCTCCATAAAGCAGATCCTGAATCACTGCAACAGGCACAAGGCTCAGTTTTGCTTAAATTTTCAGGGCTATGAACAGCTTACAGTTCAGTCTGCACAGTATGGAAAAAGGGAAGTATTTTTATGCATCCAAATGCAAGTCATGTCCTTCTTCTAAGGCAGAATCTGCAGTAAAGACCCTTTGTCCAGCTTCACATCTGGCTCAGATTCACCAGCTCAAGTGTAGGGTTTTTTCACGTTATGCTTTTTGAAAGAACAATTTAAGATATCCCCACTGGTGCATTTCCCACTGCAATTTTAGGAATTAGCTTTCCAGTTTATTTAAAGAGCTTACATCAATGAGAAGTCATAGTTTATCATGAGTGGCAAGATGGCTTGAAAACAGTTGAACACACTAGAGACAAAATTTTACTTTCCTCAAGTGACAATGTTTCCAATGAAAAATTTAGCCTCAACACCTTTCTTTTTTCTTAATCAATAATACTATCAGCTTTAGAACAACAAAAACTTCAAAAAGAAAGACAACAAAGCTATAGAGTGGTATGTTACACAAATCTTATGGAGAACGGTTGAGGGATGTCTCAGTTTAGAGACAAGTTTAGGACAAAAAAACCACTCTGGAATGAGTATTTCTCTAAAAAAAAAAAAGCTTCCAACAATCCTCTTCTGCCAATAAGAAATGAATATTAGTGGATGAAAGTGAAAAAATCTCCAAGTATTTACGGACAGAGTGCCCACATGGCACAGGAAAAAAAGGTAAATAGATAGATACTGAACTGTCAGAACTTACACCCTTCTCCCCCCGCTGACAAAAAACCAAGCAAAAAAAGAGAATGCAGCCCACACAGCACCACGGATGCCTGGGGAGCAAGGCCTTGAAAAAGCCGGCACAAGAGGTCCAAGGCGCTGACCCCTGCCACCTGCACCCACCTTAAAGCTACAGTGACCATTTTTTGGGCACAGAGCAGACAATAAGGGAATAGACTAATCATCAGAAAATCATCCCGAGACATTGAAGTGGGGGTGGGCTCAGCCTAGAGTAAAGGAGGCACAGGGGTGACTTTCCCTGTCTACAACTCCCTGAAAAGAGGGTGCAGTGAAGTGGAGGTGCGTCTCTTCTGCCATGTCTCAAGTGAAAGGATGAGAGGAAATGATCATAAGTTCTTCCACGGGAGGTTTAGATTACATACCAGAAAAAGAAAAAATTCACTGAGAGAGTGATCAGGCATTGGAATAAGTTGTCAAGGGAGGTAGTGGAGTCACTGTCTCCAGAAGAGACATTTGGATGTGGCACTTGAGGATTGGTTTAGGGGTGACTATGACGGTGCTGTTGGTTATAACTTTCACAGTTGGACCAGATGATCTTGAAGGTATCTTCCAATTTTGATCAATTCCAATTGTGATCCTACTTTTGCAGGCAAGTCTTTTGGACTTAGAGCTGGACTTGCAATTAAGGCTCAGATTTTTGACTCAGTGTCACAAGACAACATCAAGAACAATAGGAAAGAAGGACAGAGAGAAGAACCATCAAGATACACCATGTCACTGCATACTAGATACAAGCCTGGAGAAACACACTGAAAATGAAGGATTTAAGTAGTAAGAATCTCTGAAATATCTGCTCCTCTCCCATGATTTCCTCCTTCAAAATCCTCCATTATCCAGCCAGTCTGTCAGCCATGCAGCCCTTCGCACTGCAGGGAGACTGTAATTCCCCAGGGCTCACACGGCCACAGCCTGGCTTTACTCCAGGTATCCAAGCTGGCCTCTTCTCTCTAGCTGTACTTAAAACACCACTACCACCATTTGATTTTTCCTAGTTTATCCTTTTTTTCTCCGTGTTCAAGCTCCGTTTGCTTTCTCCAGCAAATGTCAAAGAAAAGAGAGTATTCATCAAAGCAATAAATACAGAAGATTAGAGCTTTTTGGCTACTTGTCTCCCTGGTCAGATAGTATAAAATATAACTGGGTCAAACAATTCTGCCCTACAGGGCCTCTTTTCCTGCTGCATTTCCAAATATATTTTTCTGGGGATGGATGGAGAGGTAAACGGGAAAAAGAAGAGTTTGAAGAACATGGGGAGATGTAACAGGAAGAGAAAGTGGAAGAGGATTTCATGTTTTGGACAGTCTTTGCCAGCGAAGACCATGAGCACAGAGAACACCATGGAATTTGTAGCATTTACTTTCTTTTAACTGTATTTGCAGTTAAAACATCAACATCTTCCTGACTCCTACCTGCTATCCTTCCTATCTCCCACTGCTTTGGCATGAAGAGACCCAAACAAAAAGTAACACTTAGTAGTCAAAAGTAACACAAAAGGAAAGAGAATTTTTCCTCAAGTATGAAGTGAAATGACTAAATCCTATTAAATTTGACTTTTAAAATTCTTATGCAAACTCTTGCACACTAATTTAATTGCTTATGTGTCACTCTTGAGACTTTAAGGCAATTTTCATAAATTTGTGCCACAGGCAGATATGCCAATTGCCTGTCTGCCTACCTTCTGCAAGGCAGCAGTGGGACAGAAGTCTGTGTGGGGTTCTAAAAGGTCAGGGCACTGTAAAACTGTGACCAATTTAACCCCACTTTGTGAGAGTGGGATTTAATGGCAGCACTCTGGGGAATTTAGATAGTAACTAATTTGATGTTGAGGTTAACTTGCAGATATTTCTGAAGGGAAGACACTGGGTAACATATTGTGTTGATATCCTTGTACCATGAAAGTCATAGATGAATATGTAAGAAGAGCTAGAAAGTGAAAGAAATTAAATATACACTTCCTCCATGTTAAGTGTAGATTTTATAACAAATTATTAAGTAAAGCAATTCTTCTGGGCCCTGTCACTCCTCTTCCCCGCAGAAGCAAAGGGTGTCACCTGGAAGCTGTTCAGCATAACAGGCACATACACAATGCTGCTTTCACCACTACAAAAATCGACCAGCTTTAAATGCCTTTCAGGATTTTTTGGATTATAATTGAAGGAGGCAATTAAGAAAAAAAAAAAATTTTTCCAGATACTACTGACAAAAAACCCCAAAGCTCTTCATCGAGTCAAAAAGACACATCATTTCAACTACATTTTTTTTTCCAGCATCTGGTAGATGAGCACTCATCCTTAAGCTCAGTCTGGTACAGGGCTGCAAAATCAGAGAACATGATTATCCTACTATATAGCACAAATCTGTTTTAGTTTTATTTCACAGATGCCTAATTTATCAGCACAAAATAACTGCTATTATTTTGCTGTTATTTTTATTGCTACTGTATTAACTATGCTAATGGAAAGTATGAACAAACCATAAAACTTTGCTTGGCAGAAGTTTCTCATAAACCATAAATCAAACCATTAAAAAATACGCTGCTCCCCACAATGCAACATTTACAACTATCTCATCATTACATCAGCATTTTATACCCTTTTTCACCAAACAGGTAAAATTAATTTTCTATTGAGAGAAAAATAATGAGAAATGAAATCTCCTATTTTGGACCATGAAAATATACATAAATTATCTAGAAAGACTTGGATGAAGTTAAGGCACCATCTCCTGCACCTGGACTATGGGACTTTAGGAAAGCTTTCCATACAACTCTCAATAGCGAAACTTACAGTGCTTCAGTTTTCCTGCTGTGAAAGAAGAAAAATGACAGCAGACTGCTTTCCTAGTGAGAAGGAAAGCCTGGGAGGTCCAACATACATTGACAGGAAGATAAGAAGAGGCAGATATGAGACAGATGTAGACAGATATTGGGGGTTAGGTTTCTTTCCTTTTGTTCCTTTTGATGTATAGAATTTTTTCCCATAAGTTGCTAGGAAACACTAACAACTGGGTACTTAAGAAAAACAAATGAAGTGGCCAAGCCCAGGAGAAGAAGGCATTTGGTTGCACCTCTCTTACCTGGGATTTTCTCTCTGAGGGGCAGAGATACCACGAGATTTGGACAAGTAAAAGATGGGATTGGGACAACTGCTAGCTCTCCTTCTCTCAGCTTTGGAGGAGGACAGTCAGAGCTGCTGCTGGAACCCAGCCCGGAGCTGTTTCTTCTGCTGTGAGGTGAGCCTCTGCTTTTGAGAGCAGCCACTGAACTGAGACCTTATTATCACCTATCTCACTAAAGGAGGGACCTATCACCATCTGCTCAGGATGCCTGGGATCTTGAGCTTGCCTCTCCCTGCTCTGCTGGGAGCCCAGCTGCTGCTGTCCCACCCTTGCTGTTTCTTTGGTACTGCTCTGAATTTTTCGCTTCACTGTAGCCCCACGCCCCTGCCGAGACATCCTGCTGCTTCCAAGAGTCCTGCTGAGGCACTGGGATCGGCTGCCCCAGGGGTTTGTGACACAAAGCCTGTCTGCCATCCCTTCCCGTCCTGGCCGAGCCGCCATCACCACGCGCTCCCTGAGCTGGCGCCACAGCGCCCCCTGCAGCCGCGGGGGAATCATCGCACCTGCCCTGCCCAGCGGGAGCCACCAGCGCCCCTGCCGGCCGTGAGCGGAACTGCACCCAAGGGGAAAGGGCTGCGGCCAGAAGGGGTCACTGGGCTCCTGGTTCTGTTGTTAATACTGTAGTTGTTGTTGTTTATTTGCCTGTTTGTTTTGCCTATTTGCCTGAGCCTTATGTGTTGTTTTACATACTAATAAAAAACTGTTATTCCTATTGTCGTATCTTTGCCTGAGAACCCCCTTATTTTCAAAAATTCTAATAATTCAGAGAAAAGAGGTTTGCATTTTCCATTCCAAGGGAGGCTCCTGTCTTCCTTAGCAGACACCCGTCTTTCAAACCAAGACAACACAGAAAACCTGGAAGTTTCCAGCTTGGCCATCACTCCTAAAGATGTTCAATTTTGGACATCAAGAACACAAAATCTTCCAGCTAGCTCCCACACACAGGCAGGAGGGCCACCAGGCTGTGCTGAGTCGCAAGGGCAGCCAGTGCTTGCAGGTCACTTGACTGAGCTGCAGCTATGCAGGGAGAGGTCTGCAGTTATACTGAAAGTCAGCTGACTGTCCCTCAGGCAGATTTCAAGGTAAATTTTAAACAAAGGTGTGGATGGCAACAAGGAACTCCACTGCTTAAAAATGCTTGTGACCTCTTTGTCAGTTACAGACTATTTCACAATGAGCATGGAAAGACAATTTCAAAAGCACATGTGGATCCTGCCTTTTAGCCTCATTAATATAGCAGGTATATGTATCACCAAAATATACCCTCCCACCTTCCTACAAGTACTGCCAACAAGCCATATCACAAGAAACTCACATCCTTTTATATTGAGACCCAGGTGGTGGGTTGGATATTGGGTAGAAAGGACACCCAACTACGACGCACTGTAGCCCAAGCTGCCGCCAAATGCCCTCTAATAGTGTGGCTACAACATACAGCTGAGCTTTTATTTGCCCTGCAGAGAACATCCTTGACAAAGCAAAAAAATAAAATACAGTGCCTCAGGGACAACTCACAACAGTCTGAAAAGGGTCATTTATGAAATGAATGCTTGCAAAGTGCTTTCCTCTACACATTCAGAACCATAAATACAAATATTTTAAAGATCAAATCTCATAGCTTGAGATATAAAGTTATCTCAAAATACATCACCCAGATTTGCTGGATTCTGCTCTGTCATAGTTTTGAGAAACAGGAATATAATTATCTGCTTTTCAGGTCACCTCCATCTCAAACATGTCACCTTCACTTTGACTTGGGTACCCACATAAGGTGAAAAATTAGACTTGAGTAGGCACTTCAAACAGAGGTGCTTTAATAGCAGAGAATATTGGCAATTTAGCATTAGCAAAGTGTTCCCCTACCTGACACTTCCCTTCTCCCTCACAATCAGTTTAGGACTAACATACATATATATATTGATAGCCACACAAACATATGCTCAGCTATGAATAAATATACCCACACACAAAATTTGAATTACCATGTACTGCCACGTAAGTTTTTTTAATGTATACATATATATATATATATAACTAAAGTTCAAGTGTATTTCTGGCTCCAATACACACAGCTTAAATGTACTTGGTTTAAGAGGCAGCAAGAAATATGAGTGAGTCAGTCTAAAAGAACTACCATGCTTGGTATGCTTGGTTCTTCATCTGCAGATGAAGGACAAGTGCCCCACAAAAGGATTTTTCATTTTCCTTTTGCAAGCACTTCTGTGGAGGGGAGGTTAAAAAATAAATCAGTATTTGCTTGGAATTTCAGAAATGGATTGAAATTACAGCTCCCATTCCTACAGAGTACAAAATTTATGAAGTTATTCTTGAACTCATCTCTTCAGATATTAAACTGCCTTAGCAGGAAGAAAATGGACTACAATAGTAAATTAAATGTTCAGTGACAAATACAAAAAGACAGAAATAAAGTGGATATCTGTCTTACAAACACAAGCAATCTATACTCCTCTTTCATTTAAAATAATATTGGAATTTTTGATCTTATATGTATAAGACATGTACTTTATATACAGGTATATATATAATAAATGTTACTTATATAAGATATGTAATAGATATATAAGATAGATGGATATATCTATCTTGAATATATATTTATATAATTTAAAAAACCAAACATTTCAATTAGAACAAGGTCTGCATTCATTTTTTAGAATGAGAGAACATTGACACACCAAATCAAAATCTAAATAAAATATAAAAAAATTATACAGCAACAGTCCAAAGGCAGCTTTACAAATCCTACGATAGGGTTATAAATAGTGACACTGACAGATGTTAGAAGTACAAATCAGAAGAAAGTCCAAAGATATCAATATGGAATATGCAAAGTTCTTTGATGTAGGCTGTTGCATCAGAGTTTGACTATTCACTCCTGTTTATGACAGAAAACTGGAAATTATCACAGGGAAGTATTTATTTTAAACTTATTCCATTATTCAGAAATGTCACCTTGCAACACTTACTAAAGCTTTGTCAGGAAAGATTTAGTTGCCCACCATGATAAAGGTTCTCATTATTTGAAGTCTTAATGCCACCTCATTGCATCAAATTACAGCAATTCAGTCTCTATCCTTCATCTCTGCACTGTTCTTTGAATTGTTTCCATCTAGATTATTACCAAGTCCAAACATAACACAATTCAGACCTATTAACTTTCTGCATTATTCACATAATTTGGTACCCATTTATTTTCTCAGTACTCCTTGAAGTCACTTGCAATCATCCCCAAGTTTTAGATTTTGTGCATTATTTGTACAAAAAAGAAGTAGAAATACTGCATTAGCACAGTATAAAGTGATGAAAGCCTGGAGAGCAAACAGAATTTGAACACTGCTCTTAGTTTATGAAGAAAGCCATCTTTGGAAATTGTTGGCATCCAATTGCAAGGACATGACATGGTACTCTGCTCTTCCAACTGCTGTCTGACATGCTTAGGAGAGTGGTGTGAAAAGGCTTTAACACTCATTCAGTTACCATTGAGTGTTACAACACAATTATAACCCGTATCTGGCTCAAAATTAGCATACGTGCACAGGGGATGGGAAGGGTAAGGATAAGGATGGTATCTTCTCACCCATCACTGCCTTGCAAAGGAAACCTCCATGTTCCTTTCTCAAGAGCAGCACACTAACACATCTGTCAAAGGCTAGATAATAAAACACATTTTCTTTTAGATTCTTTTTAGAAATTAATTGTCAGCAGAAAAATTCTCTTATAGCAATAACAGCACATAGCTGATGCCTATTATGAATGAAGGCATTTCAAAACCTCCACTGGTTATGTTGGCTGATACCTGCTGCAGTATTCCAGACTGCACATACAGTGCTGCAGTGTGTTTTTATTCCCAATGGTTTGTTCTATTTCCCCCTGTATTGTTGGATCAGTCCAAGTTGTATCCCCCCACCTAGTTGTCCATCTCGCCCTAGACCTGCCCCTTGATACAGAATGCTCCATGTCCCTCCTCCTGCTGAGCTGTCAATCCTGCCTTGTACCAGCCCCTTTCCTTTGGGAAATCCCCTGGAAAGCCCCTGTTCCTCCAAGCCCCATTGGTTTGTCTGAACTGTTCCCCTCCTCCTGTGCCTCTTCATTGGTTTATATGTTGTAAGCCCTGCCTTGTACTCCTCCCCTGTCCTCTCCTTATTAGTTTGTACCCTCCTCTAGATCCTCCCCTGTACAAAAGGCCCTGCACACCAGGGCTCGGTGTCCTTTGTCCCTGGACCCTTCTTGGAAATAAACCTTGGAAACCACGTCATTGTCTCTGCCTTCGGTGCTTCAGTACACCACTGTGCCCTAGAGAGCAAGCCCTGCCCTACTGCTACTCAGATCACATTGCATCTGGGAGCAGCCACTCTCGGCGCATTGTCAGGAGCTAGTGGGCTATTCCAGCACCACGTCAATGAAGCATCTTACGAGTACACCATTTGTCATCTACTTGTCAAAAAATATGAATTTAAATAGTTTTGTTATAAGCATGGAAATAATTCTCACTGAAGAAATTATAAAGGCACTAAAACGTGTGCCTTAAAAGTGTTTATTTTAACAATAAACTTTTCTGTAGAAAGCTAAAAATAAAAGGAGTAAAACACTGATGCTTTCAACCACTGTAAATGGTTGGTTCATGTATAAGGCGCAGAGACTTTTCTATGCCAAGGTCTTTTTGGCATATTTTTGGCATCTTAATAACAAGTTGAGGGGTACTGTAGTTACTGTACCTTCCATCAGCATAGTCTGCATCTGCACCTCCCCACCAGACATCTGAATCATCATCTTCAGCATCAGCTGAATCAAGATTGTCGCTTTCCTCTGCTAACGGGCAGCAGACAAACTCCACACCACGAAACTTATCGATTCCACAGGGCAGCAGCATGCCGTAGTCGTGCAGATTCATGCTCTTCTCACTACAGGACTGCAGAAAAGAGGGGGAAAAAAGCAGCAACAATATTGGCATAGAGGAAAACAAAAAAAAGTCATAAACCTTGAGAAAATATGAAGGGACTGTGTACTGCCTTAGGAAGTTAAAGCTGGCGAACTGCATGATCTCTGATACTCAATGCACGATTTAGAAAGGTCACACTTGCATTCACTACTTGACTGTAAGCAGCTCCCTACCTCTGTCCACTGTAAGCAACAAGCTCTTCTATCAGTCTTTCCCAGAACAAAAGGCTTGTCTTCTCCTATATACATGATAACTCCATATCTTCCTGTCTAAAATCCTCACAGGCTCTGCCTCCTAAACAAAAAATGTGGTGTCAGAATAATTATTTGACGTATTAATCCCAATCCTGATGCATTACTGCTATTGAAGACTTCGCCACAAGGTAAATCAGCATTTGAAATACCTCTTACACTGGAAACACAGTGTCTGGTCTGATACCTACCGTACCACCTAGCCTTGTTCAGAAAACAGTCAGTTGGGCATAATTATACCTTTAAGATATGGTGATGTATGACAGGTGAAAAAATGAAAATAGTTCATTGCACACAGTGATGATGTTCTTCCAGGTTATTGCCATTTCAAGTTTGCAAGTAGTCAAAACGAACTAGAATTTCCCTGTGTGAAGCTGGGTGCCTTAGATGTTTCATTTAAGTATAATTCAAACAAGAACTGAAAATTTGAAAAGCTGCTGATCACATTTCAAATTTCATCTCCAGAAGGTGGAATAATGTACAAGCCAAGAGGTTCCAAAAAAACACCAGCAATCAGAAATCCTGGAAACTCATCTCAGTTTTTATTCCTAAAATCTCTCTACATAATCAAAAAAGTTCAAAACACATTAGCAATTGTAACACTAAGTATATTTCTATTTTCAGTAAAGCACTGTTAAATTGTAAAAACTCTGTTCCTGTAAGATG
Source organism: Rhadina sibilatrix (assembly GCA_013400275.1). NCBI lineage: Eukaryota > Metazoa > Chordata > Aves > Passeriformes > Phylloscopidae > Rhadina > Rhadina sibilatrix. The sequence goes on from VWYO01027287.1 coordinate 63,548, forward strand.
CCTTTGACTAGTCCTAGTTTGATCAGCTCTCCTACCCTTTTCTGCTGAATTTGATAGTGCATTCCCTGAGGCCTGCTTGATCTCTTTGGGCATCTATCATACAATATCCGTGATAAGTAGTGGATAATATCCACTTGGGATGATTCAAGGCAAATCCTAGCCATTTAGTTCCAGTGCTAACACAGGAAAACGGAGGAAGCAGAAAACATAGTGAGTTTCTGAGTGAATGTGAAGAAAAAAAATACTGCTATGAAAGAGGGTCAGCATTCAAAGGTCAATGGTAAGTATTCAGTCATGGACTCTATTGTGCTCTGACTCCCATTTCCTACCTTATAGAAAACCCCAAAATGTCGTTCACTCAAACATTTGAAAGTATTGCTTTTTGTTTTCCATGTCACTGCTCAGTCATCCTCAGAAAAGTGACACAGCTTTAAAGAAGCAAGACAGGAAATTTAAAGACAGATGAATATACCTCTTTAGCAACAGTATGCCAATGCAGGTGAGTTTCACACACATCCATTCTTTCCTGGTGAAGGAACTTGCACTTGTCTGGCACCAGAAGGGCATCACTCACAAACTCGCCCACTGGAAGGAAAAAGAAAAGAAATAAACATCCAAGAAATATTAATTTTGTTTCCAATATCTCATCCTGTTAAACCTCTAGCTACTCCTAGCAGCTTTTGAGAATGAGTGGCAGGTTTTCAGAGAATGGAACAGTTTCTAGATCGTGCTTCAATTATGACCTTCTTCCAACTTGCCATTGGAAAGGAGCTCCGGCCTTTGATCTCAGATGTATTTGTTAATGAAAACTTCAGCATAATAAAACTTGCAGGATCCACTGCAGATATGTGTGGTACAACATGAAGTCAAGAGTTGGCAGATCTACTTCCAAAAAGGGGACTACAGGGGCAGGGAGAGACAACTACCTTTTGCATCTTAATAGCAGTAGGGAGAGGGTATGACGTATTCTGAACTACTTTGGTGTTCTACATAGAAAAATGACCCCAACACCTTGTTTCAAAGTATTTGAGAATATTTCCATTGATACAGTGCTAACAGCAATGCAGTCAACTTAATTATTTTTGTTGCTGCAGCCTCTTCATTGCATCCTCATTTCATCAGCTAGATGAATTCAGGTTAGTCCAGAAAGTTGATAAGCAAGTAGAGCTCATCAGCCAGGAAACAAGATGATTCATGATCACCAGAATATCTGGTCAGGTTGAAGTGGCTGAAGAGCCTTTTTTCCCAAGTACATAACTGACCAAAGAGATTGTTCCATCTTCAACAGCAGAACAAAAATGTACATGCTTATGAAATAAACACTGCTCACAGCATGAGTACTCAAGACACTCAGGTGCTAAGTAACATGATTTATTAGACTAAAATCACTGCATGATTTGTCACGGACTCTCCTATACATCTGTGTACAATTCTGCTATTGCAATTAAATAACTCCAAACGCTCTCAAAGAATTTTTAAAGGGAAAATTAAAGACTTCTTTAGAGAAGTGTATATACTGAAAAGACACTGGATTGTGAAAGGTCATGACTCAGCTGGCATAAATCAGCTCCCTAAAACCCACTTGTCTGTAGCCCAAAAAAAAACTACAGTGTGTGTTATATGAAAGAATCAAGATGGTCCAAGAGCATCTAGGATGTAATAATAGGTAATTTATCAAAATGAGTTGCCTACTATAGCAATGGGGAACCAAGACACACGGACTCTCCTATACATCTGAAGGAGATTCCTTTATTGTAGAAATCACCCTCCTTACATAGCTTTAGTTTCCACCAGACAGAACCAGAATTTAACAGAAGAAGGGCACCCACTGGCTGCTCAGCTGAAGTCTTCTGTCCACGCCTCCTATCACCCAACCAGATTCCCATTCATGTGCTGTCCATGCATTTCTCCTCATAATTGCCTCTCACCCCCGCAACTGGCCTCTAACAGTCTACCATGCAGCCGTGCCTTCCCCACAGCGCCTTCTGGTGAATATACAAATATAACCCCATATCCCACATCTCCCCACGTTTTTTTTATTTGTTAAGCAATGAAAACCTACTAAGAAAACCCCAAACTACTCCTAAAACATTAATAACAGCGAGAAAAAATAATAACCATGAAAACTTTCCAAAAACTGTAATGTATGACTAGATGAAAACACTCAATAACTGGTGTTGGGGGTTAGGTTTGTTCCTTTTTTACTTACAGAATTTTTCCTGGTATAGAATTTTACTGGGTGCTTATGGGTGCTTGACCAAAACAAAGAGGTGGCCAAAAGTCGGGAGGGGGAAAATGATGCGAGTTTTGGGGCAGGTAAAGGACAGGGCTGGGGGCAGCTGCTCTCTCTTGCTGTTGGCATCAGAGAGAGGATGGCCAGGCTGCTGCTTGCTGTAGGAGTTCACTGTCATCAGAAAGTCCAGTCCTGGGAAATCTACCATCATCTGCTTGTGTTCCCAGGAATTCTGAGCTCCTCCACCTGCCCTGCTGGAGCTGGGCCACCAGTCACAGCTTCTTTGGTGCTGCTCTTTTTGCTATGCTGTAGCCCTGCACTGCCCTGCCCTGCTGGACATCCCACCCCTGCCTGCTGGGAACATCCTGCCGTTCCAGCCACCAGTCCAGGATTTTCAACTATTCCAGCTTGGTGTTCTCAGAGTCCCAGGAGATCAGACTGCCCCGGGCTTTATGAAACAAAGCTCCTCAAGGTTCCTGGTTCTGTTTATTATTAATGCTGTAGTTGTTGTTGTTTGCCTTGTTATACATACTAGTAAAGAACTGTTATTCCTATCCCCATACCTCTGCCTGAAAGCCCCTTTAATTTTCTAAATTATAATAATTTGGAGGAAGGGGATTTGAATTCTCCATTCCGAGGGAGGTCCTGCCCCTCCCTAGCAGATACCTGTCTTTCAAACCAAGACAACCGGTAACTGCACACATCTCCTTCCCATGAATAGAGACGGTGATTAAACACATAGAACCTTGAGAAAACTTCAAATTGCCTAAAACCTTACCATCACCCAGAATCTGCAATTGCTGGGGAGTGCCATTTCACAATAAAGACTTGGAGAGCCTTTCCCAGGTAAGACTACCAAGTTTACTTTGAAAGAGGGTCCAGCTTTTTAAAGATCAGATCAGCAAGTCAAAGTGACTTGATTACACTTTTACCATCAAACACCTGAGTCTGATGGTATAATCCCCTGTCAGTCAGGGCTAGGGCTTGGCCAGAGCCTCAAGCCTTGACAGAGAAGGTTTCCCTAAAATACTTACAAAATTGCCTAAAATCTTTAGTAATATCTTTTAGGAACATGACTTCAGAAGACTTCCCCCAAGCTGATTATGAAGCTGGAGTATCTAAGGCTGGCTGGACCACTCTTGCAGGTACCCACCTTGGACCAAAATCTGTGCAAACACAAGTGTATCCTCGCCCCCGGGTTATCAATGAAAAGGCACCTTCCCATTTTCCACTTTCAAGATTCCTAACAAGCTTAAGAACCTTAGCTTTTTCTAAATGAGCCTGTGATTCACCAAAATGTCGCTGGATGGGGGTTTGTCATTATGAACGTGGTTTAAAAAATTAAGAACATGTATGGCTTCCTCCATTCTTTTGTGGGAAGTATATCCCATTCCTGCACTCTCTGTTCTTTGTTTTAACAACATGGACTTGAGCAACAATGGCTTGACGTGTACGGCAATGCAGAATACCTGTGACAAGGTGTAACCCCTACAAATGAAAAAAGTCCTCGGGGGTTAACTCTGAGGGCAGGCAAGGTTGTTACCTGTTGACAAAGTTGGCAAAGGCTTGCACAATTTGCTGTGCTTGTTCGTTTGTAAGCTAAAATCATTTTCGAAGAGCTGCTGCACTCTGGTAAACAAACCCCAAGTGACAGACATGCCTGAGAAAAAACATCTGGCACAACAGCCCCAGCTAACTGGTCTGCATGGGCATCACCTGCAGAGGTGGGGTCAGGAGGACTAGTATGGGAACGTACACGTAGGATAAAATACCTTTTCGTACACAACTGCACTGCAAAATGTAAACGCAGGAATAAAGAAAAAAGCAATGGGCTAGTTACTTCCTTGATATAAGCTTCTTCTATTCTTGTCAAAATATCTGCAACATAAGCAGCATCAGTAACAATGCTAAACTCATCTTGAAATTTTTCAAAAGCCCTAACCACATCTGCTAATTCTACTAATTCAGAACAAGCATGAAATACTTTTCTTCAATAAAATTAAGATAAAAATTGACAGTGATACCATAGTTATTCACTCCCCAGATAAGAGACTGCAGCCAACTGCATCTTCTCCCCCTTGGCCACATCTTTTGTCTCTTAAGTATCCATTGTTGCCATCTCTTAGGCAACAATTGGGAGAAAAATTCCCTGAGAGAAAAAAACAAACAAACAAAAACCAACAACAACAAAAAACAAACAAAAAACCAAAACAAAACAAAAAACAAACAAACAAAAACAACAACAACAACAAAAAAAAAAAAACCCAAAACACCCCAAAACCAAAAACAACCCCCCCAACCCACCAACTTCCCCTGCCCAGAAACACACACACAACAAACAAACAAACAAACAAACAAACAAGAAAAATCCTAACCTCCAACATCTTCTCTAGGAAGAAAAAGGCTCAGCATGTGGGCATGCTCCTAACAAGATGATTGCCCTATCTGTGCAATGGAAGGTATCAAGGAAAAGTAGTGCAAAATAAAAGCACTGTGTGGGACATGGATCAGCAGATTTTCCAGCCACTCCATAAACTAGATGAAATGTGAAAGTCCCAACACTGCATAGGAAGAAAGCAAAGATAAGATGATAAAGGTAATAAGTCCAAATCCATGATAAAACCTGCTAGCACATGGCTGGGCTCCAAACCAAGAATTAAGCATGTTCAGAGAAGTACTTTCAAACAAAGCCAGTGCTAAATTTTGCATGAAGAACCAGTGCACATGCTGAGGCTCTGGGGCTCAATGGTTCATTTTCATGTTACCAGTGAAAACAAAAGGCCTTGCTAAAACAAATTTACAAGCTTGAATGCTGCACAGTACATATTTGAGAACGTTCAGAGAAATGTGTCACTTCCCTGTGACTTTGTATAGATTATCCAGAGCCATCCCACACTTGGCATGATGCACCAAGGAACAGATCTGTTCTTTTTCTGTCTTGTTGCCCTGGGGCTTTGCTCTGCCCAGCTCCCCAGCTCCAACACCTCGGCCAGCTCTTGTGCTCACACAGTCACATTTCTTTAGTACATATACATTATGCATACAATATTACATCTATTTAAGCAGATATGTAGCTTTAGGAATTTTTATTAAGCGTGATGTTTACCTAAATCTTTATGTTTTCTCATTTATAACACTGGTGATTAAAAGTAAGCTGCAATCTGCATGAGAGAGCAAGCCAAATGCACTGGCCTGAAGTTCAAGGAAACAATGCTTTCTTGAAAATGCTTTTTTTGGTTTTTTTTCCTTCAGGAGTCCAGAAAAGTAGAGAAGATGCAAAGCACCTAGATACTTCAAAATTTTTTTCCATAAAATGGTTTAGTAAGCACAATTATCTAGCAATAAAATGAACCAGTAAATGAACTGTATTAGACTCAGTACCTATAGATGAAGAGAAGACACTGTGCCAGTCAAAATGTGGTTTGAAGGAGAGTGTGCTGCTGTCCCCAGCCCCTGGCAGGGATGGATGCATGCTCCAGCCCCTGCATGGCTGTCCTCTAAATTTGGGCATGACACGTTAAGCCATGTGGTTAAAGATCTTCATTCTAGTATGAAGGACTTTGACAGCCTAGAGTAAATAAGGGATTTGTAAAGTTCTTCAATTTCAAATTTAATTTTAAATGGAAGTTACAGGCCTCTTCCTAAACATGAAGCCAACAAGAACACAAGGCGGTGCTGATAAAGTGTATCTGTGCCCTAGCAGCCTGAAATAGCTAGACTTTTCTGATTAAAAGAGGCTTAAGTCCTGCCCATAACACTGCCTCCAAAAAGAGCTCTGTTGCAAAACTGTTCCCAATCCCTCATTTCACCTGTAGATACAACATGAATTTCAGTTAAGAGACCCACAACATTGCAGACAGAAAGCAATGCAGACCCAAATTCGAAGGGTAGGAGCAGAAGTGACGCATGACCTGTGCATCCACCTCTAGTGCAAGTGGGAATAGCTGCAACTCTTCTGTCTTTCAGAGGCTTGGTCAAACCCAACACCGATCTCAATATTTACCCTTTGTCTTAAAAGTACCAAGAATTTTTTTTTCCATAACTATAGTTGGGAGGGGGGATGGGTGGGTAGTGTGGTACTGTTCTGTTCCATAGCAGGCATAGTATCAACCCATCACTCATAGCAAAAAATACACTCTGATACAATGACTCTCAAGCAAAACACCTTCGCTATTCTAGGCTACAAATATTTGGATGAGCAAAGCCCTCCTATTAGACTAGGAACTGACTGATAATTCCAGTTGTACTACACGTCAGTGTCATGATGCTCCTAGAATGGTGCTAGGAAATCATGGCAATTAAAGTACTTTCCACAAACACTGCAATAGCACCCAACATGCAACATGCTTGGGACATGAGATCAAGGTAAAGGGAACCCTTCTGGAATGGACTAATTGATATCTAAATATCCACGTGTGCACCACAAGGAGCTCCAGCTTTGATGTACCACATGACCTACTGTGATTTTTGGCATGTCCAAATCCCTCACAGAGAACTCTAAAGTCAAAAGGCTAAAATCCTTTAGGTACAATCCATCAAAGCACATTTGTCTGGACTGAAACAACTAATCATATATGAAGAAATATACATATAATTTATTTGCGGTGCTTACTATGTCTTCATTTTCATAGGGTAACATACATTTTAAAAGGTTATTTCTCAAACCTTCCTCCTGCTTCCTCTGCAGTTCTTCCATCAGAGACATAAACGGAATTTCAGCTCACTTTGCTATTTTGTTGCCTGACTGAATTTTCTGATATGTCTTACTTCCCAGATAGAACACAGTATCAGATTTGATGCATTATGCCACTAAGAGATATGTGTGTTTACACACAAAAAGATTCAAATGCACATCACCATACACTGGTATCTTTATAAACAAAGCAAACAAACATGCTTCAAAAGTCCACAGTACCTCAACAGTTTATTGCATCTGTAAGTTCATTTATGCTTTTTACTTGTCTGCCCAATCTTTGAAGAAAAATTTTGCTGTGAGTTCAGTAAGATGCCTTTTCTGTCCCTCTCTTGCTCAGTAAGGCAACATGAAAGAGCTGTGCTAAAGTCCATTTTACCCTAGCACCATACCACAGGAATTCCTGTTCCACCTTCCTAAAAGGCCTACAAAGTCAAAAAATACCATCCCCCAGAAATTATCAGTGTGACCGGCAGCAAAGGTCACCTCAAAAAAGGCTCCAAGGGATTTTTCCTTCAGTTTTCTTCCTCTAGGTACCCACCACTCACACTAGCAAACTTGCTTGCCTTGCACCACAAATCAAGAGTTTGCCTCTCAAACATGATTTACCAAGAAACAGCCCCAAAAGCAGGATGCAAAATTTACCTTGGGAAGATGACAAATTTCTGGACTGAGTTGCTCTCCCTTCCAATTCCTTGGCACACAGGTTTTATCTGCAATGTTCTCCCACAAATGAGAGAATATTTGTTTCAGACACAACCTCTCCCCTCACAATTACATAATCCTGCCTAATTTATTGGAATTCTTGTGTTAGAAAACAGCAGGAATAATGAAGTCTGGATAGCCTGACTCCATCCTGCCTCAGTCACAGAGCTCTTACATGATTCTTCTGAAGTAAAAACCTTTTCTTCTCCTCCCACACTGTACTTAGTTGCTTAATGCTTCACCCTCTCTTTTCTACAGCCCCAGCAGACTCTCCAGATCCACTTTTTCCTTTCCACTCTACCATGGCAGTAATTCTGTCTGACAAATCTGTAAGAAAATATGCTCAGCTGCTCTGGTGGGCTGCTGAACGCATTGGTGACTGAAGCATAGCTACTTTCAGTGGTAAAAAAGATTATAAAGTGAAGGATGCCCTGAGTGGGTGCTTGCTGCAGAGTAATTGGTGGGAAGCTTTGGTGTTTTTTCAAGTAGGGAGGTTGGTTTTTTGAGATTCCAGGACCTACCCTAAACCGACAGCAGCATGTCTGGCTAAAACAGGTCTACTGCAGTGCTATAAAAAAAGCCAGCCATAAGAAATTGGAAGGTGCTGAAATGCCAAGGTAAGTTAGAAAAGACTGCTTGATCTTGCACACAGAATTAACAGAGGGAATTACTGGGCTCCTCAAATGGGAGGACAGAATAAGAAAAAAAAATACTGGAAAGTATTTGATCTACAGAAAAGTCAGTAAAATTCACATAAAGGAATAAGCCTGAAAAAAGAACAGTACCAGAAAATTCTAAGGAACAGATTTGAAATATGAAAGGCTTAATGAGACCATTTTGTCAAGAATTACTAAGATTTTGTCAAGAACTCTGGGCAGAATTCTGGCCACAACCCAGTAGGAAAGAAAAATCCACGATGAATATAAGACAGTGGTACCTTCAAAGATAACAGCACTGACTTTTACTCAAAACAAACCATGTGCCCTCAGAGGCTGCTTACACATTACAGATGTAGTTATAGCCCTGCCATTACATGCCACTGCCATTCCGTTTGCAGAACATTCTGTCTCCGTTAGCTGTGTACAGCAAGGTGCAGTAAAAGAAACACAGAAATGCTCCTTAAAGCACTGACCACTTCAGCCTGGAAAGGAAGTGCAAGGGACAAGAGGTAAGATTATTTTGACCTTCATGTCCCTGAAAACTGTCAGGAAAAACAAAACCTCAGATGTTCATAAATATTTCTCCTCCTTCAAAAAAGGTAGAATTCTTTTTCTTCCACAATGAAGTGCATGCATCTCTATCAAGTACTTAGGGTGACATGTAGGGTGCAAGACTGCAAGAAATAGGAAACAAAAAAGAACCAAAAGATTTCTGAACTACATGTCATATGTTGAGGACTTCCTATACCCAGAATGGTGCAGAAGACTCCAGATATTTGGGTATGCTCCTTTTAGCAAGGTAAGATTTTTCTAGTCTTAGCCTTCTTTTTGTGACAATGCTTTAATACAGAGCAATTCTCCATCATCCAGTGTATAAATCTACCAAACACCTTTTGTGCTCTACTTTTTTTCATGGTGCTTAGCTAACAAAAGCCATCATTGAGCATATCCCAGGACCTCAAAGTCAGTACCTGCTGAGTCAGTCAGGTAAAGCAAAGTACACAAGGTATTTGGGGAACTAGCTGAAAGACAGTTGCTTTTTTTTCTAAAGAGGCATATTTCCCAAGTACCCCTGCACCAGAGGTCAAAAGCACTATCTGGACTCATTAACCCAGGAAGGCTCCAGAGGAGAAAACAGGAATGTCATACATATGGGTGCTGCATGTTCATGTTTCCTTAGGAAAGGACCAGCTATTACCTCAAGAAAGGCCCTACTTCATCCTCAGGACAGAAAAATGACATCTGTACACCACTAAAAGTCTTTATGCCAGCATCATGAGTCTACTGTTGAGATACTGTTAATTTAAAAAAATCATGGATACAAAGAAAAAACCTCAGGTGGTGTGAATTATTTTGCAGAAACACACTACCTTCATAATTTTCAGGCTCCTCTTTTATATAAAGTACACTTTGATTTTTTTCTGATTTATTTTGCATGTCAGAATATTAATTGCCTATGTTGTAGTCTTCTATCTACTGAGATTCCCTTTATTCCCTGTACTCATGTACTTAGGTTTCCTTCCAATTACACATTTTTTCATGACTGATGAGCTCATGTACAGCTCTGTCAGGCAGGACAAAAAATAGCAAAGCATAGCATAACTCAAGTTAGGGGGAAAGAGAAGAGCCTACTCACACATGCTAACTCTACAGTAGGAAAGGAATCAGGTTATTCAAGGCACTCTTTGTGGAGGATGGGTTCCTCCAGAAATGGGGACATGTGAGCAATCCAGCCTATCTGGATAAATAAAGCCTGTAACCATTCAAGGGCAGTGAAGCCACGTACAAGAAGGAACAAGGGATGACAGAAGTCACGTCTGAAGAAGAACAAAGGATGCTAACAATTTCAGAATGTGAGAATTGGACAGAAGCCAAAAGAAAGACTGCATAAACCTGCTGTATGTGCAAAACCCATTAACCAATCTGGGCTAAAAGGCTAACCCGTGCTTTTAGGGGATATCCAATTGCAAAGCAGCATGTAACGCGTGATAGAAGCTGAAAACTGTATAAAAAGTACTGGTACTTTGTAATAAACAGCTCACTTTGATCATATTGATCATGGAGTGATGTCCCATTCTTGGTTCTTCTGCAACTCTTCTCTGTACTCAGTGAGTTTTTAAATGAAGTTGGTTTCCACAAATGTCAAGACAGAACAAAGACATCATTGTTTTAGAAAATAAAAACATTTCTAAGAACCTTTACAGAAATTATTAACAAAACTGTGTACCATGATTTGATAAAGATGACTGATACTGCAGGACCCATTTTAATGCCCTTCCTTATATTTAAACACTAAATAAAACTTAGTGGTATTTCTAAAGAGCAGATACATTCCAAACCTTCAGGAATCTTGTATTTGTGAATGTTTTTTTCTCCCAGCTCCCTTCAGGTTTTCACAAGCTGAAATTGTGTCTAAATTTCAAAACATATTATGCTTCATAAATGCTACCAAATGCACATTTTTTAACGTACCAGCCATTAACATCATATTCTGTTACTGCCAAGCTGCACGAGGAGTTGCACACCAGCTTTCAGAGTTTCTGCCCTTAGAGCAGGCAGCAGACACATTTTGCAGCAAGACCTGCAAATGCAAATCTCCAACCAGTTTAACATTTTGTGTCATCCTTGCAGCTGAAGGGACACTTAATGCACTTCACTGCGCAAGATGTACGTGGAAAATGGGCTCTGAAATGGCAACAACATCCACTGAGAAACAATTTGGATTAATGAATTCTTCAATACCCTGTGTACTCATACCAGTGACTTGCTAAAGACCCCAATCAAATGGAAAATGACATAAAGATAAAATGCTTAGGAATAATTCAGTACAACTGGGACCAGCAAGCCTGCTGTGCTTTGCATTATTATATGATGAGATGGTTCACGTGGGCAATTCTTGGTAATTGGAGTTGAGCATCTGTTATTAGGAGTAAGGCTAGAGAAGGGCCTGCTAGTCAGTGATGTCTAGAGGGAGTAATGACCACAGATAGGTGGAAAGAATGAAAATACTTCAGACATTTAAGGTTTGGTCATCAAAAACCATTTCAAATGCTAATATTTCAATGAGGAATATAACATGTTTTAAACAAGGACATGTTTATTTCAGCAAGATTTTAGTTCTGTTCCCCTGCTTTCCCATCCTAAACACCCTCATAAGTATTATTTTTTAAATAAAACTTGGATTCCTTCTACTTCAGTAGTAATTTAATCCACTTGTTCCTCTCCTTCTCCCTCTTCTGACAAAGAACAGAAATTAGTACAAAATCCAGTTCAGGTAGTAAATGTTTCTGCAATACTACCTTGTGCAAAGGCTATCATGAGTGAATAAGCAGCCCTATAAGCAGCATTTGAAATAAATAACTCCATAAGCAGCAGCTGAAGATTACATCCTAAATAATCACTTCCTGTAACATTGTGGAATCCTGATCAAACTTTCACTGAAATTGTTACTACTCATGGGAGAAGGACTATGCCACATTACCAATGACATGGGAAAACTAGAAAATGCTTTGAGGCTTTGCAAAGTTTACAAGCTATCAAATGAACAATTACCTGACAAAATGTAACATTGTTCTATACAAAGCAAAGCCTTTACCCATCTCATAGGAAGGATGGCAGTGTGGTCTGGCAGCTCAGCCACAAGGCAGCTGGCATGGGACAGCTTGTGAGAAAGAGAAGTGCCTATCTGTGCATGTAACTCAGAGAAGATAAAAGCAGTAGCCACACAGACTGAATGCAGTGTCACAATCAGCATTTGGCCAGCAACACTTTTTAGAAATAGAATACTAATTATTAGCAACAGACAACTGATAAACACTGGCATTTCTTCATGTTAAGGATAGTTCTGAATGGTTAGTAAGCCAGGTTTTAAGTATTACAGCAATAGAGAACTTCTTGAAACTTTTCTATGGCTACCATATACTGGTTTTCCAAAAAACACCTTCATGGTTCAAAGTTTTAAGTTCTCTGATTTATAAACCAGATTAAATACAAGGTTTAAAGCAAAATTCGACTAATTTACATATTCTAAGATACAGAGTCTGAGGGAGTTTTTCCTGATGTCTGGAAAATGCAGAAGCTGCAACCACATTGCAAGAAAGATGCTTTGGGGAATTACAGGCCAGTCTGCCTCACTTCAGTTTCTGGGAAAATCATTAAGTAAGTCCTACTGAAAGCCATTTCTGAGCACATGGAGATGATGATGATTAGCAATAGCCAAAACAGATCAAACAACAGTAAACTCTGCTTGATTAACCTAACTTGCCTTCTAGGATGAAACAGCAAAATCGGTGAGTTAAGAACAGAGCAGTAGATACCATCCACCTTAACTTTAGCAAGGTATGCAACACCACCTCCCTCTTGCAACACCTTTGTATCCAAGTTGGAATGCTACGCTTTTCATGGATGCAGTCCTAGTTCAGTGAAAAACTGTGCTGTGGAGCTCTATGGGTGGGTAATGGCTCCTGGCTGAAGTGTACTCATGGCCATACTCTGCCTGGAAGGAAGTAAAAATACCACACCTCAGGGCTTCTTTTTGGCACTGGTTTTGTTTAGCATATTCTATGAGAAGACAGGCTGCCCAATGAGGAAGATGGTACATTATATTAGAGAAATCACCTGCCTCACAGGTTTGCAAATTTTTTGGGCCCACTCCAGTTAAAAAACAGTTTAAAAAAAAAAGCACAATGCAAATAGAATTTCTGGCTTCTGTCATTGAACACACCAAGAGAGGAAAGGGGATAGGATTCTGTTCACCAGGACTCAAATATCTCCTATCTTTCATAGGATGTGAAAGTTATAACTGTTACTAATGATGGAGCTGAATTGCTCTGGATAACTAAGAAAAAAAAGCTCTGTATTGTCACTAACTGTATAGTGCTCTCATGAGCATACCCAATAATACAGAGTAACATACTTTCTGCATTTAGTGGAAGTCAAAAGTTTCTGTGAATATGCAATGTAACATAAATATTTTATATAAATATTACTACCTATAAAAAACCTCACTCTCTTTATAATAAAACTGCTCTTCTCCAGTTCTCATTGTAAGAATTCACTCAGTGAACACAACAGTAGTTACCAAGAGCTGGTAGAAGATGTTCATATTTTATTAAGTGATTAATTCCAACCTGTTTCATTTTTTTCTCTTCATTGTAAATGAGTCATTATGGACAGATGCCAAGTTAGAATTAACATGTAAGATCATTTTCTGTTGAGAAATGAATCCTGCCCTTAAGGAATAATAAAAATAATATGTTCCATGCAAATACTGAGTGCCATATAATAATATTTGCCATTTGCATGGACTGTATGCTCAGAAACACTGCATAGTGTCTTAGTTTAATCCCCAGTATCAGAATGAAGATTTTTTTTTTAATTCAAGTATCTTGTATCACACCAACAGATAAAAAATAATTGAGAGAGTAAATGGATATTAAGTAAGGTGAGCAACAGTAAGCAATACAATAAACCCTACAAGAACACTAAATATATCATATTGTAGGCCTACACTAAGTATGAGCAAGTAAAATGGAATAAATTAAGATTAACCACCGGAGTGGAACATTTTGTAATGTATCTAAAAGGTCTATAAAAGTTTATTTTTATAATGAAATCTTTTGCAGATTCTTGCCCCTAGTCAGAAGTGTCTAGTTGAACCATCACTGAAAAAAATGTAATGGCAAAGCATCTCTCCCAAATGTTAAGACAACATGAGAATGATATTAAAAAAAGTCAGTGCATTATATATTTTTATATACGTTTGACAATGTGTATATGAGCTGAAATGTATCTTATGAATTCCCACTAAGAGAAAACATTAAGTTAGCTGAAGTGGGCACTGCTCAAGAGAACCCAAATTCCATTTGGACAGAGTTACACAACACAGGGAAGCAGAGAGCTAATAACAGGTTAGCAAATCAGGAGCAAAAACTTTCAAAAGAGCAGACAAAAGTGGGCCTTATGCCATGCAGTTCATCTGACGTCAGCAGCAAGGCAGCATTGCAGATAAGGCTCTAGCAGTGTTAGTAACTGAAAGTGGAGAACAGATACAAAACGTGCTCCACTGCAACATCCATTGGTGGCGCTGCCTCTTCCCCCAAGTGTCTCTGCCCTAATTGCCCAGGAAGCTGAACTTCTCTCTCAATGCTCCTCTTTAAAGTCGTGCAGAAGAGACGCCTTGCCAACAAACTCATACTCAGGCCAAGACTGACCCAACAGGACAGCAGGAAGCCTTGACTGCTTTTGAAGTGAAATTGCTACCATGAAAAACTTCACCTATTAAAGTGATAAAGATGATGAAGGGATTGGAGCATCTTCCTTATGAGGAAAGACTGAAGGAGCTGGGACTCTTCAGCCTTGTGAGGAGACAACTGAGAAGGGACTTCAATGTCACAGTTGTTAGAGACAGGCACACAAGGCAACACAGAAGTTCATGCAACAACCGCCAAAGTTTATTGATGGGAACTACCTTTTACAGGGGGTTCAAATTTCCCATGCTTACACACCTGGTTGGTTGGGGTCTTAACACCACCCAGCTCACTGATCAATTAGATGAATGCATTCGTGATTGACTGGGATTGGCTGGGGTCCCCTGTTTGAGTTTGAATCCAACCTATCATTATCATACACGAGGACTTGTTTACTTCTATTCTCTGGCGAACTAGGCTGCTCCAGTTGGTGTCTGCTATGGCCAATTTTTCTGTGCAGCTTACAGAGCAGCTGTAGCTGTCACACATCAATGTCTGTCAGTACCTGCAGAGAGTGGTCAGAGCATGGACCAGGCTCTGCTCAGTGGTGCCCAGTAACTGAACAAAAGGCAATAGGAAGAAACAGGTGCAAAGGAAGTTCCACCTGAACATGAGGAAGAGCTTCTTTCCTGTGCAGTGACCAGGCACTGGAAGAGACAGAGAAGGTACTGAGTCTCCCTCACTGGAGATATTCCAGAACCATCTGGATACAACCCCGTACAATGTGCTCTGGCATAATCACACCTGAGCAGGGAGGATCCACTGTAGTCCCTTTTAACCTCAACCAGTCTGTGATTGTGTACATAGGATTTAATTATCCAAATAAGAAGTTTGTTTGGACTGTCATGGTTAAAAAAGTCTTTTTAAAATATACCATCTAACCAAAGCTTCAGACCACAGCTGCCTAAACAGGTATTCATGTACTTTATTGCAGCATAGCCCTTTTTGCTCAGAAAGGTATCTGAACCTGCCATGTCAGACAAGAGAGTCAAACAAGTTGATGTTCCAGTTCAGCAAAACAAACACTTTCCTTCTAGTAGTACTTTAAAAAAAACCCACTTTGCCAAATGAAAGGCCATATCGATGAGTTCTTCATCAAGTTTTCCCCAAAGGTGCTATTTTATCCCATTTCATCCTCAGCTACAGTTGAGAGTCATGTGATAAACAGAAATCTTGAGAGAACAAGGAAATTCTATGGCAGAGAGACAGATGGGAAAAAAAAAGGGTAGTTCTAGGCATCAGTACCACAATAAGGTACCATCTACCGAGACCCAATCTCTAGAGGAATTTTTGGGCATTCCACATCTCCTAGTGTGACACACAGGCCAAAACAAAATGAAGACACTGTTAAGATTTTCTCTTGTGACACTGTGACATGCAGTTGACAAGAGAAGGATTTTTGGCCAATGAGAAGTGTCACAGACACCTTCCTTACAAGCCAGATTGCTGGGAGAAGGAGAGGAACAAACAGGAAGAGGTGGCACCCCAAAGCACTTGGGAGGATCTGAAAGGCATCCTCCCAGTTCTCCAGTATCCTTACCTAAAGTACTTGGCCACAATACAGTGAAAGCTATGTTAGAGAACATTTCACTTCAGAGCTGTAGCTCTGATAACATGCAAAAATCTGCTGTAAACTAGTTCTGTTTTACAGACCAGATAACAATAACTGTACACAAGCAATAGCTCATATATAATAAAATGGCATAAGCTTAACTTGAAATTACACCTTCCATTCTTATTAGAATATAGAAGTTAATCTTGAAACAGCTTGACGTAAGAGACCTTTTCAGGGCTGTTACATTTGTGAAAAAAAATTGACATAAAACACTATAGCTGCCTGTCATTTCAGAGAATTTTGCAAAAAAGAAAGGTGCATGAAAATCATTACTCCTTTATGACATCAAATCAACTTGGGGTATCATTGTTATTTAATAAATGAGAAAATGTTATTTAATAAAGGAGAACAAATGAAGTAGTAAAGGATAGGCTTTATAGGATAGGCTACAGAAAAATGAAAGATTAAGATTCAATTAGATATTCATTCTAAAATCCTTGTTTCACAGACTGAGAACAAAGTAACATAAAAAGTGTTTTTTATTTACATAATGGAACACAAGGTCGTGTGGAGGGGAAGTTCACACTGTAACTAGAATGAAGGTTGACTTTTTTTTTTTTTTTGCCAAAATCTGAAACATGAAGATTTAGAAGGAAAAGAAACATGAAAGGTTTATTACTTCAATTTTATACACAAACAATACAACATCTATTGTGATTTACACATGCTATGTTTTTCTATATTCAGAATCAACACAGTATTTCAGAGTATAAAACCCAACTAGAACTAGAAAAAACCACACAGAGTGGCCAAATATTTCATGGATCATTGATGAGCCCGGGAGCTTGCATTTTCAATAAACTATGAAATAAATTTCAAAAGCTTCCTTTTCAGTCATAGGAGGCTGTGTCAGGGGAGGTTTAGGTTAGATACTGGGAAAAGGTTTTTCACCCAGAGGAGGGCTGGGCACTAGAATAAGCTCCCCAGGGCAGTTGTCACAGCACCAAGGCTGACAGAGCTCAAGTGTTTAGACAATACTCTTGGGCATATGGTGGGATTGTTGGGGCTGTTTTGTGCAGGGCCAGGAATTGGACTCAGTGATCCTGATGGGCCCCTTCCAACTCAAGATATTCTGTGATTATAGGGCAGGGTGCTCCTGTGTTAAGCAACACATAAAATCTCTGTCGGGTGGATCCAGACAATGGTAGTCACAGGAGCTCATCATGAATAGCTAGTAATCTTCTAACAGATTAAGAGCATTCACGTGCAAAAGATAATGACTTGACAAAATAACAGATACACAGAAATTGCACCTTAGATTAAACTATAATAAAAAGGAATAAAAATATATCACATGTAACACCAACTCAATTAGGAACAGCTAAAACTAAAATAAAAACCAGCCTCCTTCAAAGCATGGAGGCTAAGAGTTCCTAAGATGACACTGTTTATGTATTCACCTGAGTACTTTCTACAAAAAGAAGTAAAAGCCAATATTACTACACAGGCAACATTATTTTATGTTACCAAAATTAACTTTGATATCAAGTAGTTAAAATTCAATTTTCTGTTGACCTAGTTGCAATGACCTATTAGAAAACAGGGTAATTTAAATATTTTATACATCAAGAGCTCACTAACAAAGCCACTGGGAGTTAAAGATCAAATACCATAATGCATAAAGTAAACAACTTCCAATAATCGTGATTCTCATTTATTATCCCTAGCACAGTTTTTTGCTATCTTTCAGTATTTTGAACTGAACAATTAGGAAGCATTTTTAATGGCTGGGTTAAGTACATCAGCTTGGCTACAGTACTAACAACTCTTAAAATACAACTCTTACCTATCAATTCTGTGTTTTTTAGGTACATACAAACTCACCAGAAAACAACAACAGAAAGCCAAAAGGTTAAGAAAAAAAGATTACTCTTGTTTTTCTTTTCTGAAGCACACTCATATTCTACTAAAACTGAAGGACTTTGTATTAGCTTCAGTTTCACATATTTAACTGGAACAAATTCCCCTTTAAGTTTCCTTAGTGATCACTAAGAAAGTTTCTGTGGGATTCTGAACATACTGAAACACCCTAATATTATTACATCTCAATTTGAAGGTCAGTAAGAAACTTCAAAACGTCAGAATAAAGTTTAAATCCAAAAAATGCAGAACTGCTTACACATGCATCAATACAGATGCAGTCGCTCATCAGGAAAGACGACACTGCAATCAGTACAACAGCAATCCTTCAAGCTAAAAGAGTTTTAAAGCTATTTGGTTTATTTTGTTAACAAGGAGGAATGTGGTATCATTAAGTGGTCTAGTCCCAGACAGCAGTATTCCCATGAAATGACAAGCTGGGATTCCATGGCTGGCATGATCTTTGTAGAAACTGATAATATCTAGGAAGTTTAAAGCCAAACTGGCTCTGGATTACTGCTCTGCAGAACCAGATTTTTCCTTTCCATCATTTTGTGACTCCCCTACACAGGCATTTTTCCTCACCCTTAGCCCTATGAAGACAGAAGTGGAGAAGAGTAGAGTACAACCCCTTTCAAATAAGCTAATGCAAATCTTCTCAGGGAGAATAAATAAATAAATGTAAGCATGGGATTAAACAAAAACACCCTCGCATCAAATGCTTGTTTTGGCAAGTGAATGCATTCCCACCCCTGGGTACCACCACTGTTCTTTTTTTAGCTTTCTGTAACAATAGGGATGAGTAACCTACAGAAACTTGTGATACCACCTGTGCTAACAGGCAAAGACTGGCAGGCATATTGGTGTTAGGAGGGAAATAAGAGCTCTGCCCTGAAGGTGACAGAAAACCTACCCATCAGCAGTTCCCCAGTGTCCCGTGGCTCCTCAGGACATCTACTCCCATCCCAACCACTTAGCCCCTGCCTGACCTTCACACAGGTTTCCAAGCACAAAACCCTCACAACACAGTCAAAACGGTTCCTTAAAAAACACACACTACCATTACACTTGTTCTGGCAGAAGACCTGGATAGAGGGATGACAGCTGTAGTCTACTCGGCTCTCAGTTTTCAGTGCTGTTGACAAACCACATGGCCAACTTTAAAGAGCTTCAAGTGAAATAAACTTTAAAAACCCAATCAATCAAAAAAAACCCAAACCAAAAAAAACCCAAAACAATACAAAAACCCAAAAACAAAAAACCAAACAAAAAAAAACAACTCTGAAGACGTCACAGCCAAAAAAATGTTATTGAATGTATGAATTGATGGAATTTGGAAAGGATGGAATTCTGTTTAAAAAAACAAAACAAAAAAAAACCCAACACCAAATACACCTATATGAAAAAGGTCTTAGTTCTTGCTCATCCCATGACAAGAATATTAAAAATACAGATTGTGCATAACCATTCTCAACTTGTATTTTCCATTGCAGAAGTTTTTTGCAAGAAACTAAGTCCGCACATTTCAACACAAAATGCCTCCTGCTACAAAGCCATTCTTAGCATCAACCACAAGAGTAAGTTTTCAGGTAAAAGAGAGAGGAACCTAAAGAGAATTTCTGATTGCACGACAAAGATGCCTGTGCTTTGGAGTAAAGGAGACTGGAAGTGTTGAAAGGTGTTTGACCTTCAAATACCAGTTCAACTTACAAAGATTTTGGATGTTGACATAAGCATAAATTCTTTTCCCAGGCACACACTGAGCACCACAATCAATCCCGTGGGAGGGTGGCTGGTGTCATCCCATCACAGCCCTGCAGCTCTTGAATCTCAGCTTGTCATTTCATGGGTACACTGCTGAGTCCAGATCTGGCCAATGTGAAACCATTCCTCTTCTTCATCCTGATGCTGTCACAAAGTCTGATGAATGAATGTCCTAGAATTAAGTGACTTCCAGTACTTGGAGCATGGCCCCGTAAATGCTGCCATGCCTCCCCCTGCCAGTATGGACAATTTACCCTTTGAGAGCAGATAAACATTGAGGCACTGTCCTGTCACACCCCAAGTACCAGCTTTACCTTTGCCTGAAGGGCAGTGTGCCCTAAATGAGAAATCCTTGACTGAAAATTAACCAAGCTCTTTCCTACACTTACTGAAACTCAAGGTTACAGATGAGCTCCCTGACACAAACCTTCCCCAAAACCCAGGCTATCCACTAAAGATGAGAATATAAGAGCATATTAATAAACAACAAACAGTCTCTTCCTGCTCTTTAAGCACTTTCCCCTTTGGTGTAGTTGCGGTCACAGCCGGCAGGGGCGCTGGCAGACTCCTGGTGGGCAGATGCGATGATTCCCCCGCGGCTGCAGGGAGCGCCACAGTGGGAATCACACGGCTTGGCTGAGACGGGAAGCGATGGGGAAAAGCCTTGCTTTACAAAGCCCCAGGGGCAGCCAATCCAGGTGCCCCAGCAGTACCCTCAGATGCAGCAAGCTGAAACGGCAGGAGTGAGCAAAATCATGGGGTGGTGGATGAGATGTATCAGAAACTCCGCAGCTGTAGGTGTCTTGGCAGGCAGGGGGTCTACAGTGTATTAGAAAAACCCGAGCAGTGCTGAAGAACTAGCAAGGGACTGGGCGGTGGCAGCCTGGCTCCCAAACACAGCAGATAGAGGCTCCCTTGAGGAAGGGAGGGAGGGGGAGGTGGAGAAGGGGCTTGGGGATCCCAGGGTTTCCCCAAGGCATCCAAGCAGACAGTGAAGGGTCCCCTGTTTGGTGAGGTAGGGTGTTAGTAAGGTCCCAGTACAACAGCTGCCCTTACCGGCAGAGCTCCACTCACGACAGAGAAAGGCTGCAGGACATGGAACCCCGCAGTGGTGACGAATTCTCCCCACAGCGACCGTAGCCTCTCTACCCTCCGCATGCGGAGAGCACACGAGGGCTTGGAGCTGCGCGCAACCCCTTTTCCCCAGCCTAAATCGCCTGATATCTCTGCCCTTCCCAGAGAAACCCACAGGTTAAAAAAGAGAGTAGCCAGCTGCAACCTTCCCATGAGTTGCAGCGACTTGTCTCTCATAAGTATCGTTATTGTCTCCTAGCAACACATATGGGAGGAAATTCCCTAAGAGAAAGAAACAAAGAATCCTAAACCCCAACACATACCAGCACTCTGACAACAAAAAACCTACAATATATACTGCTGGTTATATTACGCATATTGATCTTTAAATATATTATTTTTATATTTTATTATATTTATATTTTAAACTACATATGTGTGGTGAATAATTCATGTTTTCATAATGTTGTTGTTGTTGTGGTGAATGATAGTTTATGTTTTTCATAATGTTGTTGTTGTAATAAACAGAAAATAAAATGTACTTTTCTAAGAAAGCCAAAAAGCCCCCCC
>VWYO01027290.1:8439-20936 GCA_013400275.1 Rhadina sibilatrix
TTTTTTTTTTTTTTTTGGTAGGGAAAAGAAACTCCAACATGAATATTTCAGTTTCTTTAACTTACCCAATGGTCACCACCAGACAACACATAATATTCATCATATCATATAAGTAGGTAGTCAAATAGTTATTAAAACAGGAGTTCTTGACACATTATCCCATAAAAAAGGACTTAATTTTATTGTGTCATGGTTTGCTTGGAGCACTCTATTGCAGTCTACAGCTTCCTCGTGAGGGGAAGAGGAGGGGCAGACACTGATCTCTGTGGTGCCCAGCGACAGGACTTGAGTAAATGGTGTGAAGTTGTCTCATGGGAGGTTCAAGATGAATATTAGAAAAAGATTCTTCACCCAGAGGGCACTGGAACAGGCTCCCCAGGGAAGTGCTCACAGCACCAAGCCTGACAGAGTTCAAGAAGTGTTTGGACAGTGGTGTCAGGCACCTGGTGTGACTCTCGGGATGGTGCTGTGCAGCTCCATCCTGATGTCCTTTCCAACTCAGGATAGTCTGTGATTCTCTGAAGTGCTGGTAGGAACCTGATACCATGGAAAAAGTTTATCTGGTCTTTCTCCAGTCTTTGGGTCACACCACCAGTTTCTATTTTAATTTTAATATGTGCAGTATTCTGAGGCCTTGAGTATGTGAGTATTCTTATGTTGTCTGGTATGTGTCAGTCAGTATATGTCCCTTAGCTTGGAGCTTTCACTTGTGTGTGTATCATTCATTACACTTTCTGAACAGCATGTATGTGTATATATTACGTTATACATAAATTGTTATGCGTACATGTCATATTTTTTTTACACGTATATATATATTGTTGTCGATGGCCAACAGTATGTGCTGGGAACAACAAGGTGAAGGCAGAACCTTCACTGAACCTGAGCTCATGGCATAGGTTGCAACCACAACTGTTGTGACACAGATAAAGGATGCAAGGGAGACTCTTTCTCTCCGACATTCCAGGGTTTATTGCTCTGAAGGGACCAGGGAGAAAAGAGCGACAGGAGCTGCTGTGCAGTAGCTTTTAAGCAGGGGTGGAACATAGGGAGGTACAGACCACCAACCAATGGGGTTTGACAGGGTGGGGTTTATGGAGGGAGGTGCAGGGGTCACAGCCAATGGGATACACAGAGGGGTGTTCAGGGCCAGTCAGGGACCGAGGAACATAGATCTTTCTGGAAAGGGAGGTAGGAACAGCCTCTGATGGACAGGAAAGGGAGGTTTAGTCAATTTTTGGGGTGTACTAACTATGGGGAAACAATGGGGAATTAGAACGTACCACAACTTAGATATATATATCTTTTTGTTGGTTATAGATACATGTATTTGTATATCTATATTAATATGTATATATAAAAAGATTACTCAAGCCTGCCTGTGATAATCCAAACCTGGATCTGATAATCTGGGTCAAATCAGGAAGAAAGAGAGGACGCCAATTGGAAATATGATGAAAGTAAAGATGGATACTGATGTGCAATATTACAAAGAAGGATAAACAGTTAAAAGCTGGAAGGACAACTTAAAAGTGTTGTCATGAAAGAAGAAGCTGCAGAAGCTAAATATTCTGAACTATAATCAATAAGAAGCTATTTGGCAATGTAAGGTTTGCAGTTTTGCACTTGCTGTGGTTCTGAACATAAGTAATTGAAGATTTTCTAATTTTTTTCCTTAAGACAAGTTTAGAAAGTGCTAAATCGGTGCTTTTACAACAAAACCACTTTTTATCAATAGCTGCTTTTCAGTTTCATTTTAATTAGGTAATATTTTTGACAGAAAGTTTTGAAATTGCTAGACTGAATCAATTTGACAGTTTTTTAAAATTAAAATATCTCAGTTCGCAGTGTAAACAATTTATTTGGAAGCTTAACGTATCTACAGCTCAAAAGCAGCTAAAATAAAAATGGAGGTTTTAAAAGTTTTGGAAAGTTTTGGAAATTTGAAAAATTTCTTGGATTTCAACTGTTTGTTCATATCATTTCTTTGCTCTTGCCTTTGATGGTTTCCAATGAGATTTCACAGGTTTGACTGCCATGTTGTTAGGGATGCATTTACCTCCAGCAACCTTCTGCCTGCCCGTGGGAGGGGGTTGAAATTAGATCTTTAAGGTCCCTTCCAGCCCAAATCATTCTACGGTTGTATGATTTTCTGACTGTTCCTGATAACTCCACCTCTGAGACTGCAGTGGTGATGCCAAGGTTATATTTGTACGGAAGGACATGTCAAAGAGTGACACTGGGCTCCAATAGATCCTATAGGAATATAGGATGCTACTTTATTCCAAATTGTTCAGATATACTCATCTGGGTGTTTCTCAAAAAGAAAAAGAAAAATAAAAATAAAATTAAAAAAAAAAAATTGAACAGCTGCATGCAGTGAAGAAAGAAGTGCAGGTGTTTCAACCAGATACTAGTGGTAATTCTTAAAGGCTTCTTAAAGCCCTCCCCTTATCTGCTCACCTGGACCAGGCCAGGATTTGTGTTAGCAGTCAGTTAGGCCAACTGAGGAGTCATCTGACGACAAAACTGGAATGATGAAGAAAAGATGTTTCATGCTTCCAGTTGGAAGGGAGCTCCATGCATCAGAAATACAAAGGCTTAGGGACCTGTTTCCTTTGGTCTTAACTCATTAGGGGTCTTCCAAGGAAAAGAAAATAAAAAAGATCTTGTTATGAGAAGTTCTATTGGGTTTGCTTATTCCGCTCCCTTGCCTGTGCTCAGTCATTATTCTTCCATAGTCAGTGCATCAAGTACCTCCAAGTGAATGTTCCCCTCTCTAGGTTTGGCACTCATTTTCCAATTGAGTTTATATAGCAGTCTTCTCTTGACCCTGGTCTTCTAAACAAAATGCACATCATCACATGAAGTGGGCTTGCAAAATGGTTTTCTCAAAATAATATATATCAAAGCCTCTCTGGAGAAATATGCATGCTTGTCCATTTTCATGAAGATTTTACAGCAGCTTGTCCTGTGATATTCCTTGTGCTTCTGTTCAATACAACCTTAAATATTTAATCAGGTCTTAAAACAAAGGAATCTATCCATTTACTTGAAGTTGGAGTGAGGGGATTTTCCTTTCCTGTTAATTTGTAGTTTTCACTCTCAATTACACAGCAGCTCTACTTTATGAAAGATCCTGGATTTAAAAAACAAAACAAAACACTTATTTTCAAGAAAAAAAAAAAAAGCCAGAATGTCAAACACACAGTGTTTCTCCACATTATTTTAGATTCCTTGGTCACCTTCAAGAGCTAGCTAATGACAGCGTGCTGCAGACAGCTGGCCTAAATTACACCATTGACTTCCTGTCTGTTCATGTGGGTATCATTCTTGGACACAACCCCCAAAGTGAGTAATTTCTTACAATAAGAAAAAAGAGTGTGACTTTGTGAGACAGAGGAACTTTAAGTCCTTTTAAGAAGAGAGCAATTAATCTCAGCAATCTGTTCACGGGGTTAAGAAAGCTATCACTGGAAGGAAAACATTTTTTCTAGAGTTTTTTTCTCTTTTTTGCCCTCCCTGCCCAAGTTGCAAATAGGTTTTTGGGGTTTTTTTCCAGGCAACAAAGGCTTGTCCATGCAGCCATAAGCCTACTCATATCAGTGGTGTTTTGGGAGGGTTTAACACAGGCTGTGTTGTGTGCTGGCTGTAGTTGTCCCCTATGTGGTTTAATGAAGTTCTATCAAAGATGAGCACTGCAATGTCAGTGGGCTTGTGATTTTCACCCACAGGCCAGGCTGCTTCTATCACAGGCAGTGTATCATTGGCTTCAGAGGTGGACTTTGAGTGCCCTACAGGTAATGGGGAGGAAATACCTCTTTGGGAGTAAACACAATCAAAATCCCTGGCACGCAGGATGAGGACATGATCAGGGAAGTGCCCATTTCTCTACTGAATTTTCCTACTGGGTTGGTGTCCCCAGGGGCACACTAATGATGTCTACACATATGATAGATGTTTCCCAAAGCACTGATTTTCTATCTAGCCATTATTGTGTTTGATAATGTTGAAAGTCCAGGTTGTTCCTGAAGTTTTTCTTTCCACCTGCTCCCTGCAAAGGAATATGCTCTGTGCAGTGTATGGTCCTTCCTCCCTTCCCATATTTCCAGGCTTGGCCTCAGGCTCTCCCCCACTGCAGGACTGTCACCCTTGTCTACAGCAGATTAACAACCATGTGATGGCATTTTGGGTGGATGGCTTTTGGGTTCTGTAAGCACTGGAGGAGTTGGATCTTTGTGCATTTCAGTTTGTTGGGCACACTTGGCTCCTTACCCCTCTCCTGCTCCTTCAGGTACAAGCTGTCACCATGCTGATCTCAGGAGATGCTCCCCACCTTACCTCCATGAGGTCGTGTTCCCTGTGACCCTCTGAAATATCCCCCAATCCCTTTCTTACATCTTAAAATGTAGGTGAGCATCTGGAGTATTAGAGGCTTCTCATAGAGTTTTTTCTGCCCGCATTTTTTTTTTTTTGGCTGAAAGTCACTGCAGCAGTAATAAATCTGAGATTACAGAAAGAATCCACTACTGAAAAGAATTAATCTTGATGTGAAGGTTTAAACCTTCATGAACCTCTTTCTGTGGACCTCCTCAGTGATATTTGGGGATTTTTAAGGATATACCACCAATTTTTACTACTGAGGAAGGAAAAAAAATAAGGAAGTAAGGAAGGACAAAAAAAAAAAAGAAGAAGCAAATCAACCATATAATCACTAGAAGATAAATGATGGAGATCGTTCATTTCAGAAATAGTATTAGTAGTCCTGAAATCATTGTAAATAGCTTGAAATAAACTAGCATACACAACAGCAATTTATAAGTAATTGTATCTCCTATTTTATTTAGATTTATACAGTATTAACTGTAAAAAGTCCAATAATGGCAAGAACTGTGTAAAAATATTTCTCATTAGGAAATGATGTACTGGAAATTTATTCTGTCGCTGAGCTGTGTGAACATGTTGACCATTTGGTATAAAACAAAGCAGATAGTCAGGTTGTGAAAGGTTGTTTTCTCTCTCTGCAACTTCCTGAATGTTGCCATAACTGGATTTTCGGATTGGTTTCTGTGGTCTGCAGCCATGCACAACAGAAGAAATTGCAGGCATCTTTTAAGCTGAGAGAGTATTTTTAGATGTTTTGTGGGCTGTGTATCAATTATTTTATAACATAGAGTTAGCAAGGAATGTATGAAATATATTTAGTACCTTTTGAGAATATTTTAGGAACATCGATTCTGACACATGGAATATAATTTACAGAGATGTAAGTTACATCATTATAAAATAATATACTGAGTAAACACCCCTAGAAAAAATAAGCCAAAAAAATCAACCTGTGAACAAAATTGTTCGAACCCTGCCCTGAGGTATCCACCCTTGGAAAGAGTACAAGCTTTCACTAAACATACTTTGCTTTCCTTTCAAAGAAAGCTTTTGGAGGATACACAACCTGTGATTTTTCTGTAAATTATTGTTGTATCAGTGGCTATGTTAATGCNCACAAGGAATAGCTGGGCAGAAAAACCTTCCCCAAATTATACTAGCCTTGACATAGGTGCCAGCATGGGAAGCACAGGTGAGCTCTGTGAGGGCAGAGAATGCAGCTGCATATCTCAGAAGCTGCATATCTTAAAGTAAGTTCCCATAGCATAAGCCACCACAACAGGAACTTGAGACAAGCACAGATGGGAAAACAGGAAGGCTTGAATTCCAGGTCTAACGAAGGTGAAGATTTGGAATTACCACGCTGGACAAAATTTTACTGTACAGACTGTGGGAACTTAAAATAAGACCTATCAGGACAAAAATTCACAGGGTGACAAACTGTGAGAAAGGAAGNCAACCATATAATCACTAGAAGATAAATGATGGAGATCGTTCATTTCAGAAATAGTATTAGTAGTCCTGAAATCATTGTAAATAGCTTGAAATAAACTAGCATACACAACAGCAATTTATAAGTAATTGTATCTCCTATTTTATTTAGATTTATACAGTATTAACTGTAAAAAGTCCAATAATGGCAAGAACTGTGTAAAAATATTTCTCATTAGGAAATGATGTACTGGAAATTTATTCTGTCGCTGAGCTGTGTGAACATGTTGACCATTTGGTATAAAACAAAGCAGATAGTCAGGTTGTGAAAGGTTGTTTTCTCTCTCTGCAACTTCCTGAATGTTGCCATAACTGGATTTTCGGATTGGTTTCTGTGGTCTGCAGCCATGCACAACAGAAGAAATTGCAGGCATCTTTTAAGCTGAGAGAGTA
This sequence comes from Rhadina sibilatrix, assembly GCA_013400275.1. Classification (NCBI taxonomy): domain Eukaryota; kingdom Metazoa; phylum Chordata; class Aves; order Passeriformes; family Phylloscopidae; genus Rhadina; species Rhadina sibilatrix. The sequence goes on from VWYO01027290.1 coordinate 14,710, forward strand.
TTTTTAGATGTTTTGTGGGCTGTGTATCAATTATTTTATAACATAGAGTTAGCAAGGAATGTATGAAATATATTTAGTACCTTTTGAGAATATTTTAGGAACATCGATTCTGACACATGGAATATAATTTACAGAGATGTAAGTTACATCATTATAAAATAATATACTGAGTAAACACCCCTAGAAAAAATAAGCCAAAAAAATCAACCTGTGAACAAAATTGTTCGAACCCTGCCCTGAGGTATCCACCCTTGGAAAGAGTACAAGCTTTCACTAAACATACTTTGCTTTCCTTTCAAAGAAAGCTTTTGGAGGATACACAACCTGTGATTTTTCTGTAAATTATTGTTGTATCAGTGGCTATGTTAATGCCAGTTACATTAACAGCTGACTGTTCCTCTAACCTTAAAATATCTTTCAGACATGTACCAGTTTCCCTGTCTCATCCTGTCTCCTGAAGCCCATTTGGCTTCCAAAAAAAGGAGGTAGGAGAAGAACCCTGGGTTGAGGTTTTTTTCCCACATTTTTTTTCCTTACAGAAAAGGGTGAAATGTTTTGATAATATGAGGTTCTACAATTCATTTTGGTTTAAAAAAAGAACCAAAGCAGAATTAATATATATTTCTTAATATGTATAACTGAGGTATTAAACCCAGGTGTTGACGTTTTCCTAAATATCATTGCAGTCAGTTGGTTGAGAGGAGGGAACTGCCAGCTTTCCTTTTGTTTTACTGGTGACTGGGTACATTGGTTGCATAAGAGTAACTATAGCTTTATAGTGAAANGTTACACAGATGCCAGCCCAAGCTGTGGGAATGGCTTTTTGACCCCATGGATACCCAGGACATGGCTGCATAAAAGTGGTTCCTCCAGAAGAACTACTCAGGACCCCCACCACCAAAGACTAAGGAGGGTGAAGAAGGATCAGTGGAATGCTATGGGAATCCACGGGTGGTGATGTCTTTCTCCCCTAATCACTCTCTCTCTTACTCTCCTTCTGTGCTTCTACTTTCCTCCTGCTTCTTTCTGTGTCTCTACCTCACTGTTATAAAAAACCCCATATTGCTACAGTGCCTCACTGTCTCTACCCTTGCTTGCACCAGCCAGTCCTGGCACCAGTAATAAACAAGCAGTACAGCTCAGTAGGCTGACCGACTGAGCCAATCTGATGGCTTCTTGACAGCACAGCTCGAGTGTTGGAATGTTGTGATGAAGGTGAGGAGAATAAAGGAGGTCTCTGCTGAGGAGTTGCCACTGAAGTTTATTGAGGGTCTCGAGAGAGCAGCCTCACTCCACGGTGTCTGCCTCAGCAGAGCACAGACTGCCCTGTGTCAGCTGCTTTTAACAGGGGGAGGAGCAGAGGGAAGGATCAGGAAAGGAACCAATCAGGAAGGACTGGGGAGGGGCCTGGGGATGAGAGATTCCTCCAAAAGCCAATCCCCTGCGGGGAAGAAGGGAATTTCTTGGATCCTGTCTTATCGTGATTCTGTGCCTGAAACTTTCTAGACCCGGGGAGAGGCCTCGACACAATTAACAGGTCTCAGGGGTAGGGAGTTTGACATTTAACTGAAACTGGGTAAACAACTGTGGTATGAACCAAATGGGGGTTAAACAGCGGTACATGGAATGAACCAAATAAACAGCCTGAATACATATTTAACAAACACACCGCTACACCATGTTATTGATTTTTGTATGCAGTCTTGTTTGCAGTTTAATGCAGGCAGAGGCATCCCATATAATCATATCATAACAAATCCTACACAATATCCAGGAGGTGGTTTCCCCACTGATCTCTCCTGCAGGCTCCATTCTGTTCTGTTCAGTGGCAGTCAGAATTAAATTTGGATACCTGATGGGTAACAGAAGCCAAGCTATGGACTGAACAGGATACCCTGAATATGAGGTGTTATATGGTGGTAAAACAGCCATGTTGCTTTCTCCTCAAAATAGAAAAATAAATATAATTTTGATTTTATTATAATAATTTAATTTTGAAACCAATCAGAAAAACACCAAGTTGGTGTTACACCAAGTTGGTGTTGGTTTACACCTGTGCTTGCAGATTTAGTGCCTGACTGCACAGGTACCTGTTTGCAGAGACCATTGGCCCTTTCATTGCACTTATGCAAACCCTGGCCAGCTACTCATTTTGCAGTCACCACTCAGACAATAAAGGTCTAGTAAAAAGGAACATCTCCAAAAGAAAAAAATGAAATTTTCCTCTGAAAATGTTCCACCCAGCTCTCAGCAGATTTCTAGTAGTGACTGTTTCTGGTTGGAAACAACTATTCTTAGGTACATTTGAAATTTCTGCTTTCAAAATGAGCCATAACGTTTCACCTGCTGAAACAACAACAACAAAAAAATGCTCATAAAAACGTAGCTATTCTGTCACACCTCACAAAAAGGTAGCTACTCTGTTGAACCTCACTGAGTTTCCAGAATGTTATTTCTTCTAACCAGAGCAACTAACCCATCCCTTTTGATAACCATTGGAGAAGCTGAAAATATCTGCTAAAAACTGACTTCCTTATCCTTAAATGTTGCATCTCCTCTATTAAAAGCTAAAAGTGGTCAGGTCTGCCCTCAAGGCAGAGTTTGGTTAAACCTTGCCAGACTCTTGTGCTGCTGCCGAGCAATCTCGACACAGTCCTGTGTTCTGGCCTGAACCTACTGGGACCTCTATACAGCTAGGAACTGTTTGGAGATTGACGTCTATAAATCCTGAGGCCAAACTAAACTGGGAAATGTTTTGCAGAAATATATTTAATCCTGTGAGGAGTCAGACATCATAATAGGATCATACTATAGAGGTCACATACAAATCACAGTAAGCTGTCTGGTTTTCTTGGCCTCCTATATTAAAAAAAGACAATTATGTTCTCTGCTTGCATATCACAAGGCTAGATTTCTCTGATTAATATAATGAAGCTGCATAACATTTCTCACTGGCTTCTGTACAGGGCTACTCTTCAATGAAAATTGTGTATTTTGATGGATTCTTCCATAATCTGCAGATCATCACAAACAGCAGCCAAAGGCTTTGCTCTTTTTAAAATCTTTCCTATTTTTTTATTTAATTATAATAAATTCAAATTACTTATTTTCAAATGAAACTGACAACATGTTAACCTGTGACACACATTTCCTTCTATTTTAGCATAGAGAAGCATTAATACATACTTTGTTTTCCAGTGGCCTGGAAGCAATTGCTGAAGGATCCATAGCAAGGGAATAAAAATGCAGAGGACTTACTGTAGATTCTTACTTACTATTACCCCACTTGCCATTCAGATTCAGCTGGTGTTGTACAGAAGACACGACAGAAATACACACAAGCGTCAGATGAACTCACCTAAAAGTAGCTCATGCAATCGAGGAGCGAAGGGCACTGAATAAAGTGTGCATAAAGCCCAGCATTTGGCAAAAACATTTGCTCGAGTCTGTGCTCGTCCAGCAGGGCAGTTGACCTGACCTCAGAGACAGTAAAATTTAATGCTTAAATCCTAGTTCTTGAGTAATTTTTAATTTTTCATATTTTGTCTTCATACTCCTTGAGGATGCTCCAGAGTGAAGAAAAAGAAGGATGAGAGCCTGGTCTGCAGGATTCAAGCTGGCGAGAGATATGCAGCTGCGGGAAAGAGAGCATTAGCACAGACTGCTAGGCAGCTTGCAGAGAGAATAAAGCTCTCTGGCGAGACTTTAGAGGTTCTTCAATTGCCTGAAGGGGCTACGGGAAAACAATTCTTGTTGTTCAGGTGGTGAGACAATGGCACAGATTGTCCAAAGAAACTGTGGTTGCCCCATCCCTAGATGGCAGGGCCAGTCTGGATGGGGCTTTCAACAACCTGATGAAGTGGGAGATGTCCCTGTCCATGGAAGTAGGGTTGGAATTAGGTAACCTTTCAGGTTAATTTCCAAACCAAACCATTTTATTATTCTATATGCATCTCACCTACAAACCTGACCTTTACCACAGGACATTTTGAAATAGATTTAGTTTTCTACTCTTGGAGCTTTCCAGTAATCTACCTCTAGTGGAACATCATAAAGGCAACAGTAATAGGAACACTTGTCTCCAAACCAGCTTGATTTTGCTTCCATGGAAAAGTTTTGTTATTTAATACTTCTGCTGAAATCTAAGCTAGCTTGATATTATTTCTGTATGTGGCATCGGCTTTTCTTCTTTACAACAGAAATCTGGGTCTTGTTATGAGGCCAAGAACAGAAAAATTTGGACCACAGTTTCCTCTTCTTTCTACCTTCATGTTTTTTAGAAGGGGGTGAGAGAGTGTGAATTTACTAGTTAGCTACAGGAAAAGTGTCTCTATCAATCCTCACAGATTTACTCCAGGTTAAGAACAAGTGTTTAAGGAGAAAATGAAAATAAATATAGGAATTCAGCAACTTAGAGCATTTGTCCCTTTCTGGTTGACTAGATCAACATTTTGGTGGGAACTGAAAATGGTGAAAATTGAATGGTGACCTTAACTGAAAATTCAGGTTTTAGGAAAATTCAACTGAAAATTTTAATTTTCATAATAAATATAAAATTTAACTTAACTTAACTTATATTATATTATATTGTATATTTTTGTGGTTTTTGTTTTATATTTTATGTTTTATATATATATAATATAATGTATATTATATGAATAAATAAAAAGTTAGCTGAAAATTCAGTGTTTGGTCTTCCTTCTGTGTTTACCAGTCAAAATGAAGAGTTGTCCTCTTTCTGCCTCTAGTGCACTTTAAGTGTACATTTCCATCAACATTATATTGCAGATGTTGGCGGAAATATGTAGACTTTGGTAGGCTTTAAAATCCATCTTCAGAAAAAGCATTTCTGAACACAAACGCTTTAACAAAAAGGCAAATTTGTGACTTGGAGCAAGCAGGACATAACAAGAGATTTGTCATGCACTGAGTATGATGGTTTATTTAGCTGTTTATAATCATGGTTGGATTCATTGATCTCGAGTTAGATACATCACAGATAAAATGACAAGTATGCAACAATGCTGAAAAAGATAAATATCATTTATTATTATGAATATCTATGTGAGAGTTAGTTCCACAAATATTATTTATCAGGATACTAGATACAGTCAAGACTTAGTTGGGACATAACAATATCTCATGTTGAAACAGAATGGGTACAGCTGTCTTGCCAGTGCTTTCTTGGGGCTATATATGAAACAATTTTTCTATCTATCCCATGTGACACATTAGCTATGCTGAATTAAAATACTATTACAACCTTAAATGTATTGAAATGTTGAGAAGGGAGCACTGCTTATTCCTTGGTCATTATTTTGCTGATTAAGAGATAAGGATCAGTAGCTGAAGTTAAACAGTACACCTGTGAGAAGAGATAGGTTTATTTGTTAGGACATAAATCTAACATTCAAATTCTTTCTGAAGCTTGGGGTTCTGAGTAGCAGCAGCATCAACAGGGACCTCAGGGTGAGGAGCTCCTCCCAGTGTGGTAAGCAGCTGGTTTACAGGGCTCCACTTCAAGCTTTATTAGCTGCTAGGACATGTTCCATGTGAATTGCAGAGTTCCAGGTGTGATATCAGGTAAGGTGACAGCAGCAGTGCTGTGCCTGTGCCCAGCTGTGCTTCCCAGCCTGTGGTGCCACAGGGTGAGGCCTCTCAGTGCACAGTACACTCCACAGCTGGGCACAGGAGTTCAGACACATCTTGGAGCAGATTTCCAAGCCAACACAGCTGCTCCAGTCTGCCCACGGCCAGCGGACACCCTCTGCAGCATCTGTGCCGCTGTTGTTGTGCTCTGCACAGCTCTCATGGCTCTCTTATCTCAAACCAGGGAGTTAAATTTAGCAACAAAATGGACAAGCATTTCCCTTTCTCCAATAGCCTCAATATTGAAGAGTACTGGGCCTTTCCTGCTGCATGCAATGGCGCAATACTTGTAGCGTGTCCTTTGCAGCTCTGTCCTCATTATTCAACATATCCTGATTAAGCCCAGCTCAGGCAGGTTCATTTCAGGTCTGGACCAAATATTGCACCACCTCTTGAAGTCACAGCCAGCTTCTTGGCTCCTGGTCTGGGAATTATAGGATGAGAGGCACTATCCTCTCCAAAAATGTCAGTACAAGTGAGCGGACTGTGTGTTGCATGTTGCTTATCATGTACTGCACGCATGCCTGAGAGGTCTACTTTGTGTGGCTTTGGAAGCAAAAATGGAAAAAAAAAAAAAA
>VWYO01027290.1:20963-35014 GCA_013400275.1 Rhadina sibilatrix
AAAAAAAAAAAAACAGTGGAAAAAGGCAAGGTTACTGATTCCTTGACTGAAAGATGGAAAAAACACCAGTTCCACCAGTGCCAAAACCATCTGGATATACTGAGAAAATATAAAGAAAACAGTAATGGCTTTTCTCTGTGGTTGCTACCAGAAAGATGTGTAATAAAAAGGGTTGCATTGTTCTAATATGACTCGATTTGGAAGTACTTCATCTAGTAAGGACTTTCCTTTACACACGACAGCAGTTACTAACAGCAGAGCCATCACTTGAGAACCCACTACATGAAAATTAAGATTGCACATGACACAGATCTACATTGATAAGAGAGAGAAGAAATTTGGAAAAAGTCTGATGTTGCTAAGCAAATTTACCATCTTTAGGGATCTCACTACTATCTCCTATTTAGAACAAAACGCTGTGAGAAAAAAAGGGAATAAGTGAAACAAGCAGACAGAAAAAGAAAAAAAGAACTTATCAGACTACTAAGTGCACAATTAAGAGCTCTGATACTGAAGATATGATAGACATGAAAGAAGTTACCAAAAGTGTAATTTTGTAAAAAATTTAAAAGCTTGCTTTGTGTGGGAAATACAAAAAGACTTGCATGACATGATAAACAAAAACTGAAAACAAACAAAAAACCCCAAAAATTGAATGCATCACATCTTTTTCCAAGGGTTTCAAGTACTAGCAAAGGAAGAAGTGCTTACAGGTACTGAGGAATTGTGTCCAAGAAAAATGGGCTCTATCATCTTAAGAACTTTTATGAAACTCAATCGTATTGTATGGACTGAATGAATGGTTAAAAACACACTGTGGAATATTTTGAGGTTTTTCTAAACAATGGAAAATAAAAAAAAATACATTTTTGTAATGAAGTTAATGATATGGCTTCATGACCATATGTTCTTTACAAGGGTGAGAGTGCCTCCAGTTGGAGGAGAGATTAAAGATGTCCAGGAAAATAGAGAATATTTCAGTGATACAGAAAGCACCGCTGGAAAATCATCTCATGAATCATGAGCAAAATTTCCTTTTGTCTGTGCTAAGAATGAAATGGTAATAGTGCTTACTACCTACTGGGAGGCATTTTTGAAGAAATGGGTGCCAGGTATTCTTCACTGTTTGGTATATCATCAAAATTATAATTTGTGTCTCTGAGGGAAAAGAACTCACATTCCTTAAATTGGTTTCCAGGATGGAGTTTGTCAAGCATCTTGCTGCTGAGGTGAGTAACAAAAAAATTCCCATCCCATTTCTGTGGTTAGAAATGGGGATCCTGAGCTTTGGCTGCTGTAGAGCTCTTTACTGCCTCCCACTCACCCCACCCCGGTCATGCACTTGGGTACCAGGCTCATTTACCTGGATTATTGCCATCAACCCCTTCTTCAAGGCTGGTAAAGGTGGATAATGCAAATATGGTGATTTGAAGGTTTTCCCAAAGTGGAGCAGTCAGCTTTTACACAGGCTATCTCAGACAGTTTTCATGGCTGGCTCAGGGTGCATGAAATTTGGTGGTGCCCAGAACTATCTTTGTCAACTGTGCTTACTCTGGAAGCAGTGTGCTTGTATTTGATTTAATTAATATTAGAGGACCATTGGTGGAACCAATCCATCAGTTCTGTGGTTGTGGCAGAATAAATTTGGATTGGGAACATACCACATTAATAGAGTTCTGGAATGATGGTCTCTGGCTCTGTTGGTCCCCTGCAACAGAGACCAGACCAAATCCACGTCCTTCTGCATATTTGTTCTCTGTGATGCCATACTGCATATTAGGCATAATTAATAATTAATATCCCATCTTCTTCCCATCTTGTCCCTACTCTTCTCCCATCCTTGTGTTCTTCTTCCCTCTCCTCCCCACTCTCATATTCCGCTGGGCTACCAGTCTCCTGCGTCTACATCCTCTATTCCTCCTAAAATTTTTCTCTCCATCTTTGACAACTATACTGTCCAGAGTATGGTATTTATTTCACTTGCACCGAGGGACAAGGATAGATGCACAAGTTGTTCCTGATCCTCTTTTTCTTTTCCCCTTCTGGTCCCAGGTAAACAAAACAGACAATCCAGTGTTTTTCATATTGTATAGGTTTTGTCAGGAAGCTGATAGAAAAGCCACAAGGCTGGATATTTTTTAAAACAAAATAGTTTTTGGTTTTAGCCTTTCACATTTTAGCCTTTCATATTTCTGCACTGGTGGTCAGAAAACAAGACAATCAGAAAATCATAATTCTTCCCAATTATGTCTGCAAAGCATCTTATTGCCTGATATCAACAATCTTCTATGTTCTTACTTTTTTTTTCCTATTTGTAATTAACATTTACCAGCTAAAAGTAACTGAATGTGCAAAATTATGGGTTTATATCTTGTTCTCATTGCATTCTTTAACACATTTTTAATGATAAGATATAATGTTATATCTACTTTAATGGAGTTCCTAGAAACAGCAACCATTATTTTAAGGATTTTTGTAGTGAGAAGTAACAAAATATATGAGAGAGCAGGTGTCTGTCCATCTCATCACTCTGAGAGCAGCTGTGCTTTTTGCTTTTTTTAAAGGGTCTTCTTTGTTTAAAGAAAATTGTCTGAAATGGAATTAAGAAAAGATCTCAAGGACATGATGGTAATGATAAAGCCCTTCCCCATGGCCAGTATGTTTCATGGTGCATGGTCTTTGTTGAAGGCTCCGGATGAAGACTCAGCACATGTTTGCTAAATATCTATCTACAACAGGCTTCCCATTTGTCCCTGAGCCAGTCACTAAGGGTAGTGTTATTAAATGTGAAAGATTTCAAAATCATTTCCGTTATTTAAAAAAACGTAATCACTTGTCTCTCTCTGTGGTTCTTTTCCATGTTTTCTCCTATCTTTTACCTTGTGCATTTAAGGTTTGTCATGACAGGCACTATCTCTTACTCTTTATTTGTAGAATATGAAGGAAAATGGAAAGTGTCTGGGTGAAACTCATGACATACTACTAAACAATAAATAATGAATTTTACTAATTATAGCAGATGGCAGAGTGCACCCAATTTTCTTGTATTATCTGAAGAACTATATTTGTTGTTGAAAACATACCTCTAATTTTTAAGTTGTGTTTTTTTGATATTTCACTTCCCAATACTATTTAGCTTGAAATCTTCCTCTGACATTTTATTTTGCCTATTTATTGAGCTCAAGTCTACATTTCCACCATTCTCTCTGTCTTTTATCAAGGCTATATTTATTCTCTCTCTTGCATTCTTACTGTAATTGTTGTGAATAAAGTCCTTGGGAGGGTTGTGTTTTTCTTTTCCATGGATGAAACCTAGACTGAATTTATGACAGCAGGGTGATTCCTTTTGACCAGTTGTCTCAGTCTGCAGGAGCAAGAACAAACGCTATTGTGAAAAATGAGGTTTGCTTTCTTAGTAAAATTTATAAGTTCAATAAAAATATTAATAATAAAAAAGAGACAATTAGGAAATAGAAAAGCAAAGGAATCTTGGCCAGGGTGACTTGGCATTCCACCAAGAGCACACCTTAACTCAGAAAACACTCCTTTAAATGTACCAGTTTGTTACATATTTAAGAGAACTTAATGCATTATTCAAACATTTCTTTGAGTTTGGAAATTCTTTCCTAGTTTTAACTCTCCCAACTTGCCCCTATTTCACCAAATTAGCATTTTATTATTCCTTCTTCTTGATGGCACCTCTTGGTCATCTCATGACCCATTTTCTCATAACAGGATCTATGAATTCCTACTTGGAGCTTTGGTTCATCATTATCTTCATCTGGATAATTCAGGAATGCAGAAGGATTCCCTCTATCCTCCTGTTTATCTGGTTTAGATGTTACAAAAACAGTCCTTACTTTTAACACTATGCTACAACCCAAAAATATACATACTCATCACATCATCATTTCTAAACCCTGTTAATAAAAGAAATGAGGAAAAACCTTCCCACACTATACATATAGCATTCATTTCAATATTTGTGGAAAGCTAGCTTTATAATATGCATTTATAACACCTGTGTTGTGGTTAGCATGGTCTGATTTTTAGTTGGGGAGGGAGTCCACGAGCTGCAGAAGCGGTTCTCTGTAAGGATCTTGGCAGCTTCCTTCGGACCTGACAAAACCAGTCAGTTGGCTGGTTTGAATATTGACAACCTGTTAAACCACTTAAAAGGGCTGAACATGTCTCTGTGGAGAGCACATTTAAAAATGAACAAAGCCCAGGAACAGCTTTCTTGCTCCCGGCTTTTGAACAGGTGACAGGGCGCTGGCTGAAGTTCCGCCGCCGCTGGTTTCGCCAGCAGCCGTCAGGCAGCGAGAGCAGAGGCGGCGTGCTGCTGCTGAGTGCCAGCCCGGCTGCTGAGATCCTGGGTGCATCCCCCTGCACAGCCCATGAAAGAAAGATCCTCCACCGTGAACAGCTCCGGCCGCTGCCCGGCAGAGATCACATGGCCACCCACAGCCCCCGGCAAGATATTAACTCTTTCAGTGAACAGATGAAACCTGCAGACACCAATCCTCTCTCAAGTGAGAGAAAAGGACAGAGTGAAGACACGTAGAGAAAACAAGATAGAGACACCAAGGTCAACAAAGAAGGAGTCAAATCCCAGATGGGAGGAGAATGTGGAGACACCTTCATCTTGGGCTGAAATTCTCTTGTAAGGCTATGGTGAAGATATAATTGACACATCAGTCTTTTATTTTTTCCTTATAACTGATGGAATGCGTTGGGGGAATGTAGTGTTATAGCCACAGCCATGAGTAGAAGCACCAGTGTTGAAGTAAGCAGATGTTGAAGTAGCTTGAACTGAGAGAGATGAGAAGCCTTGCTGCAGGAATGGAAGAAGAAAACCTCTGTTCCCAGAGATAAAATAAGAGAACTTTTGATTCTGTACTAGAACAGCTCATCCTTAAAATTGTACCCCAATAAGAAATGACCCATGGTGGTAGTTGTCAGAAAGCTATCAAACCGTGGGAGGGATTTCACAATTGCAGATTTCAGGCTGGCTGCTATTTGTGAAAATTAAAGCCACAAGAGAACTGTCTCTTGTGAAGGAGATTTCTTATTATTTTTCTTTAATCCTGTTAATAAAGTTTCCTTCATGCCCTAACCCTTTAAATTTTGAGCCTGCTTTTCTCTCCTCCTAATCCTTATCTCACAGCAGAAAACGATTACGTAATTCTTGTGGGTGCATTGGCATTTGGCCAGCACTAAACTCACTACACCCTATAACAGACCTTGGGAAACTGTAACCCCAAGACCAAGGTCATGTCACGTGTGGTGTCAATGCTTCCTTCCCCTGTCTCTATCAAAAATGAAGTGGACTGATAAGGTCAGTAGCAGGCTGGGCGCAAGTGCAACTTTGAAGTGAAGGCTAACTGTCTTCTTGGATCCTTCAGCTGGAGTACAAACAGAAAATTAGGGATGTGAATATCTCACTCAACTTGGCATTTCTTAGGCTGAACCTTGGAAAGCAGTCTCAGTCCCTTTGGTCTGAGAATGTAAGACCAGCAGACCCAGTGAAAAAGGCTACGATGATGAAAGCATTGGAGTTGATGTATGAAGACACATGCAAGGAACTGCATTTGTTCACTCTGAAGAGAGGGTGGCTTGGGGAGTTCTGATCACAGCCTTCAAAGACCTCAAAGGTGCTGATGGAGAATAAGTTACCCTCACTTTACAAGAATGCATGGTGCCAAGACATAATGCAGCAGGCATAACTTTCCTGAAGTAGAATTCTGACTGGATATTAAAACTATTCTTCACAGTGAGAATATTCAAACATTGGATATTTTACCCAGCAGAGTGCTGGAAGATCATCTGACAGATACATTGACTTGATGTGGCCCTACTTTCAGTGCAAGATTGGATCTTTTGAACTGCAGAGATTTTTGCAACCTGAAGTTTTCTATGCTCCTGTGATTCAATATTTATTTTATTCTTCACATTGTAAATACACTCATACCCTGACTTCATGCCTAAGTAGAGCTATGATTTTTCCAAGATACAGGCATTTAAGACGTATTTCTATATAATGCACTTTCCTTGAAAGAAATATTAGATTAATATTTTTGTTTTTCCAAAGAGAATGAATGTGATAGCACCTATACATGTTTTGAGGAAGGTATAAAGCTAAACAGCCAGTATGCTGTTCTGAGTCTTTTCTGTTACCTCCCTGATTCAAGTTCTTCCCCTAAAGAAAGAGGTGCATGTTCAACCTGATCTGTGTCCCTTTACTGTTGAGGTAAACTCTCTAAGACAGTACAGTCTGAGCACATTACTCTGTTTTTGTCAGATATCACTACTGCAATGGAAAAAATATGTCAAGACTGAATGTCATACCTTTGGATAGCCTCATGTGTTTCTGACATGAGATCCATTATATCAGCCTGAAACATGAACACTTCTTCAAAGCCTTCTGAAGTGCCTAGTTTGTCTTAACATAAGCATATTCCATGTATTTAGGTTATAGGACACCAACATCATCATCCATGACTAATAAATTTTTTACACTGAGAAAATCTTTGCTAAGTACAGGCCTGCATAGCAAAGTGTTCCTGGAGTGAAGACATTTGAAAGACATTTTAATTCCATGGCACCATGCACAGGGCATTAATCTTATGATTTCCTCTTTTGTAACAAAGAAAAAGACTTTTAATGTGCAAACCTCATTAAATCAATCATCCTTGTGAATTTAGATACACAGTGTGATAAAGGCAACAACTTTCCATAGCTAGAGGCAATTTTTCCCATATGTTTTGGATGTTGGATTTTAGGAAACATAAGCATTTAAATGGATTTTTGGCCCCATTTACAATATATTATTTTAATTTCAGGAACCCTTATTCCAGGTTAAATAATATAAAGTTCTCACCTATTACAGTGGAATGTCAAACTGAGTTTGGTGCTTTTAGTGTATAGTCAGGGTGACTTTGGAGAGGATTGTCTAAGCTTGTGATGCAGTAACATGTCACAAATTATGACAAATATGGAAGGAAACCATCGGCTTTTAGAAATTCTTGAATTTATTAAAAATTTTAAGCAAGTGTTTCAACTATTAAATTTCTTCAATTCCTAAGATTTAACAAGGCCTCTTTATTGAATATCAAATTTATACAACCTAAACTGTTTGCAAACCTGGAGTTTGTTTCTTTATTTGGAGAAAATAAAAGTGTAACACTTCTTGAAAAAGCCAAAGATTATGTCATTTTGCATCACAAAGAGATGGCTGACTATGTCTGAACCTCAGGCATTTGTCAAGCCTAGGCTTCCCATGGGAGAAGATTTTTACTGAGTGCCACAGCCTTGAGAACAAACTAGGACATTTGATGTATTTCCACATGGATAACAGCGCACATGACATCTAAGTACACTTACATTATCTATTAATTGACAGCTTAGATCTGTCTGGCTCAAGGGAAACAGACAACTGTGTGAAAGCTGGGATAAGGTTAGAAGACAAATGTCAAATGTCTCTGGGTTATATCTCCTGAGACACTGGAAGTCCAGTGCTGTTACTGGTATTTGGGCTTATATCATGATCTTTTTCTGTTCTCTCTTTTTGAGAAACATGTTTTTTTACAAATAGAATAGACTATGGGCATTCAAACAAGGTGATTCTTTTTTCCCTTTAATGTGTGGCTAATATAATATAATTTCAGAAGATTTTTAAGATGTGCTTAATGTATTTGTACAATCAGGTCCCTTTACACAGTTTTGCAGCTCCAAATATGTGTGCACTCCACAATGTAACAGAGACTCAGGAAGCTTTGAATCTCTCTGCTGTCTGTTCCTCTCTCTGAAGCAAAGTATCTCAGTTTAAATCAATAAAATAAATTTAAAAAAAAAGGAAATAAATAAATAAATAAAAAGAAATAAAGACTAATAGGCAGTCTACATGCAATTTAAGATGCCTAAATGACTTCTCTAGGTTTGGTGAACTATCGAGTAGAGATCTTTTTGAGAAAACCTGTCAGTCTTAGGAATTGCCTCCTTAAGAAGTTAAAAGATAAACTTTGTATAATCTTTATCTTCATCTCCTTCTGCATTTGTTTATTGAGTACTGTCTTAGGTGACTAGCTGGTGTCAGAGCATGAAATACAGTTTTACAGTCTTTGTGCAGACTTGTGGATGACAAACAAAAAGAATGGGATGAGAATGCAGATAAAAATTATCCATGACACTAGAATTCCTTTCAAAAACTAAAAGTGGCCCCTTCTGACCTCACTCACTTGGGTCTGATTTAGTTGTCTCTTTCATCTGTGATTGAAGGTAAAACTGTCCATTTCTGCACTTCTTCTCATGGGGAAAATGATGCCTTAAGTTTTAGCTTTTATGTTTTTCAGATTCTGTGCTGCCTAAATGTGTAATTCTGAGCCTGATATTAAGCATTAGTAGGCTCTCTTTACATGGTAGGTAGACAAAACAAATCCTTTTCCTGTTGAAGACCAAGGACAATGGGTACAACTCTCAGACCAAAAGCCATAAACACTTATGAAGAGAGAAAACAAGGAGGATGGGACTTCATAATCTGAAACTGTAATTAGACAATTAAACCCAATGTGCAAATGGACCAAAACCCATAAACGTGTGACACCTCATGACTGGTTGTCCATTTTGTGACCATTTTGAGTTTATCTTGGTTGTAGCCCTGGCTATGTTCTTGCACTGTCCAAGATTTATCCTCTAAGGCCTTTTAATAAATATCTACTTTATTCTCTAGCTCTCTTCAGTCTCTGTTCCAGGACAGGACTGTTCCAAGGCATCACAAGGACAGGGAGCTCACATATTCCAGTATGGAAATAGCAAAGAGTCTCAAATTTTGATCATAAGCAACATCTCCTGGACATCTCCATCCTGGCTACCTGGCTACTGTGCAGAGGCCATGCAGCCCCTGCTGAGAAGCCCTAGACTTTTTGAATTAACCATCCACCTCTCTGAATGAGTAAAGGCAGCATTCATGATCCTTCATCTCATGGAAGAAAGTACATCATCTTTTTGACCAGAAAGACTGGGCACTGTTCTGAAAAAAACACCTACTGGGATCTTTGCTGCCATTATCCTGGTGACACCAGTCTGAATCTCTTTCCTTAGGTCCAAAAGCAAAGATGTGATGATGAATCCCTCTGTCAAGGCATTGAGACTTTCTGCATCTGCAGGAATGAGGAATGTCAGTCCATGTGTATGGGAAGCATCCGTGAAACAGCTGATGTCTTTACAGTTCAAACCCAAACCATCCCTCTGACTTACCTCTTGTGGGCTCATGCCTTTGTGTCTTTTCATAAACAATATCTAGACCAAGCCTGAAGAGATGGTAATCTAGTTGCTCTTTGCATCTTCCACTTTCAGGTTTATTATTACTTATTAACTGAAAACCAATAAACATGATTAATTGGCTTAAGCGGAAGCTACTCTTCATTCCTGATACATACCTTTATCATTTTTTTTGGATCAAAATCAGTAGCAAATTACACTATTTCCACCACTATTTCCAGTATGGTAGCAGCAGGACTACAAAAATGGTTAATATCCAAAACATTTCATAATTTCTGCCTGATTATGTTTTGTGCTTCAACTATTAAGCACTGTCATGTTTAGATTGTGAATTCTGTACCAGGTTTATTATCAGAACTATTGTAAATATAGCCTTCTTTCTCACATGACTTCTTGCACTGTGTGTATTTTACGGCTGGAAATTGTAGTATTACAAATTGTCTAGGAGTTCATTTATTAAACAAGACAGTAACAAACCAAGTATTCAATTTTCTGACAGTGCTGTCACACTGCAAAGCACAGAGGAGCTTCTTAACAGCAAAAAACCCAGGTAAAGAATAACAGAAAATAACTAATATAATGAGAAAGCATATTGAAAACAAAGACAACAATGTACTTATCAAAACCATGATGAGAAAGCAACTGTAAGACAGATGAAAACAAATTGTCACAAAATAAAATGGCTTTACAGAAGCCCTCTTCAATGTTTTTATAATACATAATAAATAATGTATTTATTCCTTTTTGGAAAATGTGTCAGGTGCAAATTAAGTTTTCTAAATGCTTGTACTCATTAAAGCTTGGACTTATTCTAAAATTAAAAGTAATTCTAAAAATGTGAGAAAGAAAGTATATCTGTTGAATCTGGTGGTGTGTGCCTGATGATGGAGGCAGATGATCTGTGACCTCCAAAGGGCTAATGGGTTATTTGGTGTGCCTGGGCACTCAACCCTTCCACAGCCACCTCTGTTCCAGCAACAAAAACCAACATCATTCCTTGGTGGGAGAAGAATGAGAAAAGGAGATATGTCATCAGAAGACACGAAATGAGGAACACACATGCAGTCAATTGTTAGGGCAAAAGAAAGAGCGTTTGTTTTCTTTGACCTTGATTTATAGAATTTGGACAGTGACCAGGGATTGAAGGAAGAAGGTCGCCACCTCTCCAACCACACTGGTCAAACTAGCAGTCCGTCAGCAGTCTCCTCCTTATGAGAAAAATATAAACATAAAAGAACAGTTACAATAACAATAGGTTGTTTATGTAAAAATCTGTGAGAAACTCCATTAAAAAATACAAACATCAGAAGGCTCAAAAAACCAGGGAGACAGAGATAGTCCTGTAAATATTATTTATCCCCCAAAACATGTACCCCAGAATATTTTGAACTGCCCCTGCTGCAATTCCCTGACTACTTTGTACATCAGTTTTCCAGACTCAACAAGTGGGCTCAGGACACACAGACACCCACGGGCATCCTCCTTTTTATGATGGATCACTCTTAGATTACAAACCTTTAATGCATCTTCAGGCTGTAAAATACTGTCATACAGAAATAAAAGCAGTAAAAAAGAGGCAGGCTGCAAATTCACTATTGAGGTTTAGTAATTTGCAGAACCTTTTATTAAACCTTCCATTTTGCTGTAATATTAGAATTTACAGGCAATTCTAAACCTGAATTTCAGCACACATTTGCTTGCGGAAGCTATTCCATTAATAACTGTGCATGACATGCATGGGGATGTCATGTGTAAGACACAATGTCTTACAGACATATAGGCAAAACAGTGGATTTTTAGGATCTGAGAAAGTACAAGTTGTAAAATAGTGCACTAAAAATGCCTTCTGCCTGTTTCTCACTGGCTGATTTTCAATTTATCTCCTTCCCACAGTCTCGTAGCACATGGTGTATCCCTCCTTTAGCCACCAACCCTAAAATGCAGGAGGTCTGGACATTTCACTCAGAAGTTCTCATGTGGCTGCACAAATGAGGAGAAATACAGAAGACTAATGAGAAAACAAATCTTCTCTACACTGTCATACACTACAGCAACCAAGAGCTTGCTCAAGACTTATCACTCTAGGGAAAACAATAAGTAAACCTTACAAGAATTACTGTTGGGGTAACAATTAAGATGTACTTCTGTACTTTTTTCTAAAGAGATATGTTCGTTTGGGGCACACATTCTTTTTTCCCTTTGAATTATAATCTTTAATCATGTTAACCTTGCAGACAGCCTGCATAAGCTATATAACTTACCTTAATATTCAGTACTGGTCTTCTAATTTGTCTTTTTCCCATGGCAGAAAACTGATGTGGAGCTTGCCCCATCTACTGTTATATTCTCTTATTCATTTAGAGAAATATGAAAGACTGTTTTGAAAACACTGCTCCATACTTATTTGTAACCTTCCTGGGCTGTGCTCTCATGCAAGCATATATTATTCCTTGTGGCACTTAGGGACATGATTTAGTGGTGGACCTGGCTGTGGTTAATGGTTGGACTTGGTGACCTTAGAGGTTGTTTCCAACCTAAAGAGTTCTATACCTCTATATGGAAGCCCCCAGGAAAAGGTTTAGGTCAGCCTGACATGGTAAAGAATATATGCATGTACTCTCCCATCCTTCTCAGAAGTGCCATAGCTTACTTGCACAAAGTAGTTTAGGCAAAAAGTATGAAAATCCAACACTTAGGCTGCACCATACATTGTTCCCTCTCTGACTGCAGAGGTCTGGACACATACAGATATTATATCCGGCTAGCTATCCAGTGGTTATTGGCCTAGACTGAGGAGGCTCAAGTCAGTACCATAAGATTTAACCCCTTAAAGAGATTTTGGGCAGACAATAAAAAAAAAAAAAAATAACAAAGCATTTTCCCATATTACCCATTTGAGGTGGTTGGCTTTTCAGCATACAATACTTATAATACTTATCAAGATTGGTATGATTGGCCATGCCTGCCCTGTTGTATGAGAACATTTTTACTGGGACCCTCAAGATGCATCAACTCCATCAAGGCTTGCATTATGAATGTTGATTTTCTGAGCTTATGCCTTACTTCACTCGAGACAGTTTACACTTTTCACCTGTAATGTTCCTGTCTTTCTGCTGTTTCTTTACTTAAAATACTCAACGAGTGACTTCAAATACGAAAGTTCTGAAAACCATGATGGAATTATAATGAAGTTTCTCCCCTGACACAGTGCTGCTGACACAGACACTAACAGGGATTGTAAATGGTTTGTAGCCAGAGGTTACAAACAAGTTCACGTATGCCACTAGTTTGCAAGGACTAGAAAAAAAAAAAAGTTCTTCCTTTTGGCTGTCTCTTCAACCTGGATGCTAAAGAAATTTTTAGGTAAAATTTGGCAGTCTTCCAGTAGTTTCCCAGGCTTTTTTTTTTTTTTTTTAGGTTTAAACATGGAGCAGTGTGAAGGTAATTTGATGCACCTGAAGAAGACATACATCCTCCATTCAGCTACATAAATTCATTTCTCTGGTTAGACTTGCACTCAAACAAACCAAAAGTGCACATGTGGACACACTTCTGCTCATCAGCATCATAAAAGATCGCATCCAGCAATTCTGGTCATGATTAAAGCAGTCTGAAGCACCACAACCTGTGCAATATGCTATGACACACAGATATAGTGCCATACTCCTTAATGTTCCAATTTTAAGTCGTATTTTTTTCAACTTAGTGGGAAAAAAGAAGTGCAGGCCAATGTGGAACATCAAAAGGCCACTAATCTCCCCAGGGGTGAAAAGACAAAGAAAAAGAATTAAGAATAACTTTTTTTTTTTTTTTTTTTTTTTTTTTTTTTTTTTTTTTTCTCAGAAGCTTTCAAGAAAAACAAAAGCTGCAGCTCAATTTTACAAAACACACTTAAACAACCTAACACTGAATTATTCATGCCTGTTCTGAAATACAAGTTTTGTAACCCAGAATTAATTGCCCTTAGTGGTGAGTATATCTCTTCTCATTGTAAATACTTTGTCAATTGAAATACAAACATGTTCTGCATAAAAAAAAAGATGTTAACACAAACAGTGTCATAAGCTTAAGAATATTATCACCTTCCCTTTCCTAACGACTTTGGACCAAGTTTTACTTTTGAAGCTGACAGACTGACTGGATTTTCACTGGTTTGAAAACTCAAAACAGAGTTTTTTCCAATGATCAGATTTTTTTGAGGAGGGAGTTCATTGATTCTACCAGCATGCAGATATAATCGAAATTTCCATTTGTCTTATCAAACTCCCTCTGCCAGGAGTTTTCTGCAGTTAATAATAACTTTGTAGGATTTTAAGATTGGACTTCCCTGTTGGAGTCCTGTTTCTACCCAGTCAGTCATCTGACCTTCTTGGAATATGCTCCTGACATCAGTGTCACTCCTGGAAATGCAGAGTCCAGAGCAGCTTGCCTCTTGAGTGGTGTGAAATAAGAGAAGCACAAAAACCTGAAGTGGAAAAGAGATTGTGGCTTTTCTGAAACAAAAGCAAAACCCTTTGCAGTATGGAAATCAGTTTCTTGCAATGAAGCTTTTCTTTTGACGATCTTCTTGATAAGGTACAAAAATGCTTTCTCTGTTGATGCCTAAATATCAAGCTCACTTGGAAACCTGTGCAATTGGTTGCAGAGAGGAGGTGCTATATTTCAAACCAAGGCCTCTTGTCTAATGCTGCCTGCTAATGAAGGAAAGTTATTTCTCGTAAGAAATACCACCTGTGCCCTCTTTCCTTTAACTGGGATTTTGAGAGGGAAAG
>VWYO01027290.1:35033-49384 GCA_013400275.1 Rhadina sibilatrix
GAGAGGAAAAAAAAAAAAAAAAAAAAAAAAAAAAAAAAAAAAAAAAAAAAAAAAAAAAAAAATCTCTCCACAGAATTTGGAGTAAGTGTATAATTTAGCTAGTGGACTCAGCACTTTTGTTGTGGGTGGTGGGAGGAGAAGCATCACTAATTGATTTCCCGGCTCCTCTGATCCCATGGCTGTCATTTAAACTTTAGGGTCCTGCTGGCACCAACAATCAGATCAGGCAATCATCCGTGGCACCACGCAGTTGGCTCTGGTGTTATCCTGGGCAGAGGGGAGGGAAAAAAACGACTGAGAGACAGAGGTATCTGAGGGTCACTGAGGCATTTCTTTGCTAAAGGGACCTTTGTCTGTCCCATCAGCTCTGGTTAAGACAGTGACTCTGTACATGGTATGTTTGGTAGACGTGTGTTAAAGCTCTGTTCTGTTGCTTAAAATGGGAATTTCAGTTGCAAAGGGGAAGGGAGAGCAGCAGGTGGCTGCTGTGCTTTCCCAACCTAAGGGGCCATGAAGACATGGGTCTCCTTGTTCTTGGCCTTTTCCCCTTATCAATCCCCCAGAGTAGGCTCTGTGGCTAAATGTTTGCCCTTCTGTGTCTAAAATAACTGTCTTGGGTGTTGCTCCAGATTTTTTGCATTTCCCATGGCTGAAACCTCTGGCTCCAAATGACTCCTGACATCTGCACACGCAGACACATCCTTTGCTGGCATCACACCTTGCCATTTTCTCTGCCCTCTCATTCTCAACATCCTTTCTTGTGCTTCCAAGAGCTCAGATCCAAGTTGAGGGCATTCAGGTCAGGTTTGGGCAAGTTAATGAAGATGTTGGGTTGTGATGTTAGAGTATGAAGTTCAACCGGCTCCATTGGGAGGCTTATGCACTTATTGTGATCTCACCCTGGCTATCTACCTGGAAAGCCTTCGGAGGAGATGGAAACTGAGGTCAGACAAGCATCCAGATCCATTTGTGGGATTTAGAAACCATTGCTTTAAGCCAGTTTATAGTGATTTGTTGTCTTGATTTGGTGATATGTTGATTCTTTTTTTCCTTAGGAAAAAAAGGCAAAGCACTTTTCACATGCTCTTATAGTTCACTGGCAGCTTTGGTCACCTGGCAAGCATCATGATTATCAAAACACCAGGAGGCTCAGAGGAATGCGATCCTCTTCACAGGGATGGGGAAATCGTGACATTCTCTTATTTTCTGACTTTTTTTTTTTGCTTTTGGGGTTGTTTTTTGTTTTTGAGCTGTGGCATACCATAGGCTGCATGGGGAGGTGGCATGGCACGGATGAGAAGAGGGACAAATGGCTTTCCTTTTATTTGGAGGGGTGAAATATGCTGGGAGATGTTGCAAATTTTATTAAGGCTCTTATTATTGTACTACCTAATGACTGGTGTATATAAAATATTATTTCATTTTACAGAGACATTCAAATGTTCAAGAGCAGCCAATGGGTTTGGACATGCAACTGGCAGCTAATTCCCCAGTCTCCAAAAATCAGATTGCTTCAAAAATTTTCAGAGGTTGTACTGCTAAAGTCTACTGGTTTTGAAAATATCAGCTATTTTTTACCATTTAGGTATTGTGGCTCCTGCACTTTAAAACTAGGGATTTTATTCCTCAGAAAAGTACTAGCAATTAACTTAAAGTATATTTTTTTTTCTGGTGAAAGAAGGGCACACTAGATGTGACAGCCAGGTGGACAGAAAAACATGTAAACTCAGGGCCAGAAAAAGATACAGTCAGAGGTCCAAGAGGAAACAAAAATATGCAGTAGAGTTTCCAGTGTTCATTGAGGTTGGAAAGATATAGCAGTTGTGTCAGAGCTGCACACACACTGCCGAGTCAAGACACTGAGGATAAACACCACTGGGGTGTATTTCAGTTGTCAGATGCTGTAATTAATTGCAAGCTTGATATCAATGTTATGAAAGAGTGCTATTATATGGGGTTGTTCCCCATATAAAAATGTAAATGTTTTCTTTCTCCATTTTTTACAGATAAACAAAGCCATAGCTTAAGATGTATTATTCCTAATTAAGACTCTTGATATACTTCATGTCTTGCTTATCCTACATGTAAAGGCTGTGGTTGTGTGTAAGGAATGGCAGAGGAAGCCATCGTGCTCACACATAATACAGCATCATTTTATTTCTGCTGTCATGTATCTTCTAAACATCATAAAACACAACCAGTGGCTAATGTGGCAGACAAGACAGGGGAATAACAAAGAAGAAGCCCTGAAATAACCGAATTTTCTTTTTTCTCAGTGGCAATGCCATTCACCCAGAAGGGGGAGATCTCAGCCTGCATGCTGCAGCAGCCAGCACCTAGCCAGTATTTCAGCTCCAGCTCAGAATTTGTCTGACAGGGAGATTTCAACACAAACCATGCAATTTGGTGCTGGAGGAGCACACTGGACTTCATATGCTTAAAAAGATGCGCACATATAGTCATCACGCTTCATAATTTAATAAACTGCTAAAAAATTGCACACGTTTTCATTTTAGCAACTTAGGTCCCGCAACTAAACTCACAATGCTACAAAGACATTTGAATTTTTCACTAATATGTCATGAGCACTGCACCCATTGCAAATTAATGAGTCTCTGAATAGCACTGTGCATTTGTCATTTGAATTTATGCTAATGCACTGAGATCTCCTGATGATGTTGATAGTCCACAGCAGCTGCTCAAACTATAGAATATACATGCATATTCCTTCACGTTTTATTCATCTTTCCTTGGAATTTTACGATCTATCATTTGGATTGCCATCCTGCAGCTGGTTATTGACAGGGCTGCTAATTCTCATTGAGTTTACACTACAGGCTTGACCCCCAATCTTGAGCAGAAGTAATGGACCAATGTTGAGAGAATTATGTACATCACACAGCAGTAACCTCAGACCAGTGGGTCAAAAGCAGTTCACAGAGGACCAATGGTATTTACAAAGAGCATTGGCATGGTAACTAGTAACTGTTCCTCCCCCACAATGAATTACACCAAGTATAATTTATTTCAATAAATCAGTGTGAGGCTCATACAAATGATATGTCATTGTAGATGGTATCTGTTCTTTTCTGCACGTAGAGAGGAGTAAAGGCCTGTCATGCACCCTTCCCACCCAGAAGAAAGTATGCAATAGCCATCATATGGGAATGACTGCAAAATGCTGGCCAAAGGCAAAACCACCACCTTTCCATCCAGAGTTCAGGCAGTGCCATTGTATGATGAAGAACAGCATCAAACTGAATTCATCTGGGGTCCTGAAACAGAAACAAAGAAAATAACTACTAGGGAAACTAGTAATAAAAGTTTGAAAACATTTATCTGTGAGCTGTTGTGTATGGGAAGTTTGATTATTCCAGAGTAGACTGCAGTCTTTACCAACTTTAGCTTTAAACATGACAATTATAGTGCTGCTAATATACCCAGGAAACAATTATTTGAGCTGCCTAATCATTTTCAAATGACTCAGAAAAAATCAAGCACAAAGAAATATGTAGCACAGATACAGAAAGTACAGTTTGTTAAGAATCACTCCACTTCTTTTTGTTCTCTTCCAGGTTTCACAGGGACAGGAAGGCTTAGCAGTTTAGTTTTGAAACATCTGGGAGCAGTGATACTGTACAATACAGTGTGGCCTTTTGTTTGCAGCAGGTTTTTTTAGAGGGAATGAAGCTGTGTCACATGAGGGAACTTGACTGAATTATCTGATAAATGTCAAAATTAGACAGATGCATTCTGCTGTCTCGTAAATACTGTCAGGAAAGGGTTTAAAAAAATTAACCAGTTCATTTCTGTTATCTCAGAGAAGCCCTGGAACAATGGCATATGTGAATCGAAAAGAGAGCAGAATGACTCCACAGTCTCAAAGCAGCTCTGAGCAGAACTCTCAGGAGTGCTACTTAATACATATATGTGTGTGTGTGCATGTGTGCGCGTGTGCGTGTGTGTGTATGTGTGTCTAACACTCTAGCACCATTTCTGGAGTTAAAGGCCTGCTTCAGATAAATGTGTTTCAGTAAGAAGCAGCAAATAGCTACTTTTCTACAGCACTGTAGTTTTCCCATCAAGAAGGGTAAAGACATTTTCACTGTTCTCAAAAAACTTTGAAATGTAAACTTGTTCGATTGATGGCTCCTTCTGGTCCTGGCAGCCTTTTTGATAGCTGGTGCTCTTTCTGGAATACTTGTTAAAAATGTCTCTGTAGCAAAGATGTTGTGTTTTTTGTTAGTGTCTTTTTTTTTTTTTTTTTTTTTTTCCCTATTTTTTTNTTTTTTTTTTTTTTTCCCCATGTAATTTTTTTTAAAGTCAGTGCATGGAAGAGCAGAGATAGGTTCTTGTCTTCAATAGAGCAGACTGACAGGTGAACACCTACTCTTACTGCCCTTTTACATGATAATAATTTATGAGTTAGGACTGCTTGAAAGCAATTTTTTTCATTTTAAATTTTCAGTCCTTTTTAAACACTACTCCTGCTCAGGAAAAGTGACCATGGCATTGCTCTTGTTCCAGAGCATACTCCTGTTCTGGAGGCTGTGAGTGTGTCAGGATTGGAGGCAGCTGCATGCACCACTGTCATACAGTGTTTAAGACCAGTGCATTCTACAGCTATTAATGCCTCCCTATGTGGAGATTCGCCAAAATTTGCAACTGGATGTGGCTCCAAACTGAAAGATAGTGTCAGTTTGGTATGGACACAGTCCACCAGTGTCCATACCAGCCCAAATTCTGACCT
The DNA here is from genome assembly GCA_013400275.1 of Rhadina sibilatrix. Classification (NCBI taxonomy): domain Eukaryota; kingdom Metazoa; phylum Chordata; class Aves; order Passeriformes; family Phylloscopidae; genus Rhadina; species Rhadina sibilatrix. The sequence continues at coordinate 39,784 of VWYO01027290.1, forward strand.
TTACCAGCACAGAAGCCCCTATTCTGGTTTCATGGGTGCCTGTCTGTTTGAGGCAGCCCAGCTTTCAGAACAACTGTGCTTACATACTTGTTTGTCAAGCTTGCATGGCTCTTAGTTTTGGAAACATTTTGCTTTGCGCATGTAAATCTTTTCCTGGAGATTGCCACATATGCTTGTTTCTCATCTCTCAAGCTACCTCCTCTGACCCTGCTAGCTCCATCAATGAAGTGTAATTGTAAAAGAAATCTTCCCAGTTGAAATAGCAAGCAATGTCAAGGGGGTTTTCTGGAGTAATACCTTAATGCTAACCACCACTCACAGATACGCAGAGCATTAAACTTGCTCAGCTTTTTCCATTCCACTTTTCCTTTGTACTCAGCGTAGCTATTATGTAGCTATCATAATTATTAAAAATTATTCTGCTGTATAATAGCAGGGATTGTTTACGACAACAAAACCGAAGAATCTGCAAGGGCCTCCTGCCATGTCTCATGCCTTAAATCTTGTCCCTCATTCTCCCTGCAGTAGTGTCACTTGATCCTCTTTTTTATTTCTTTGAAAGGACTTGTGTGAACTCAGATTGTAGACAGTGAATAATTCAGCCCACTGGCAAATAAAGACATGGCAGAGGAAGAGGTTGGCATGATCCACATGGGCTATAATGTCCTTACAAAGAAAGGCAGCTAATCCTGATAACGTGCTATGCTAGCCATGCCTGTTGTAAAATATACAGTGCTCGGTTGTCTCTCAAGGCTCAGAGAAGTCACTCAAGGCTCAGAGGAGACTGTATCTCTCAAAAGTGACAAGTTTTTTAGACTTTAGTAGTCTTTTATGTTAAAAACCTTTGCAAGTGATTTTTTTTATCGGTGTGCTTGTTAAGTGAGAGAATATTTGATTATACTTTGGTTCTATTTTAGCTACAATAATCAGTTCTCTGTACATCTTTCTAATGTTTCAGATTTCTATAAAAATAGCTTTTTCTTTTTCAAATGACTGTCTTAAAAAAACATGAGGGACCAAGGTAGTAATGCAGATAAAATTCACGTGTTAAAGTTCTAAATCTACAGGGAAAAGGTGAATTTGAGTCAAAATCTGAGCATTTCAGACCCTATATTCCCAGTGTCATTTGACATCTGAGGAATTTGGATTTGGGTTCTTAAATACTATAGGCCAGTCTTGCCATGTTGATATCAAGGGGTTGATCGATAGGGATCATCAATCTGTCTCTCTGTGAGATTTCCTTATGGTTCCAAAATGAGATGCTGTCTGCTGATCATTGCCATCCCCGAATACCCAGCTTGCATTTGATCTCACACCTTAGTAGTGCTATGGAATTCTTGAAAGTATCCCAGATTTGAAGAATTTGAATATAATTTTAAAACTTTACCTATTAATTCTATTGTTTCTTGTGCATGTTAGAAAAAAAGCCACATTCAAACCTCATTCCAGGGCACAGATAAGAGTTGTTTCCAGCATTTTTCTCTTTATTCCAGGAATACCTGCTGTCTTGCTAGCATTGCATAGACAGATAGAGTTCAGGGCCAAGCTGGGCCTGAACTACCATTCAGCATCAGAGTGGGGAATGCGGTCTGTAGGATGATGCAGGTGGGAGAATTTCATACTTGCTCTCTTCATCTCTAGCAGTTTTTAGCAAAACATCCTCCACTGAAGAACAGTCTGAGAGCTGGGTCAAGCATATAGAAGATCTTTGAAAGTGTAAATTCATTCCTTTAAGTAGTTGTTGGGAGTTGGCAATTGAAAGTGGTAGCGTGTGTGGTACCTTTTCTACAGACTGCAGGCACATCCCAAGGGCATGGTGATTAATGTTTTCTGACATTCCTGGTATTACAATGTATTTCTCTACCTTTTGGAAATATGAACATAGCTAGGGAAGAGCATTCAAATATCTGTATCAACAAAGCAAATTCATCCCAAATTTGGCCCCTAGTCCTGAACACTAGAAGAATACTCAGATGGCAGAGTCTGCTGCCTAGATGGCAGCAAACAAAACCTGGTGCTCCAAAATTTAGACATATCTCTGTTCTAAATTGATTTTTTTTTCAAAGCTATAATATTTAATTTTATATGTGCAGCATGTTCAGATTCAGTGTTTTTGAAAGCAGATTCTTACTTTAAAATTCCATATGTGGTATTAATGTTTATTATCATATCAAATTGTGTAGGATTTTAACTCAGAGGGAAAGATAAGGTTTAACAAGAGACTCAAAATTTTAAAGTGTTAATCTTCTCTGGACCTACTTCTCAGCAAAGCTCAATAGCTGCAGTGGAAGAGCAGCAGTACCACCAGCATTACTTTCCTTCTTCTAGTCCTGTGGTGCTGACATTACCCTGTGAATGGTATGCTTGATCGACAGGGCTAATGATTCAAGTGCTGTCTCTGGGGATTTGTCCTTTCTCCCTCTCAATCCCTTCCTAACATGGTTCCCATGTGCTGTGTAGAGGCTCAGGAACTTGTTTGCTTAGCAGACTTGAAATCTCAGCACCAGGCAGTCTGCCCACCAGAGTAATCAGTCTTTATAACTTTTTGCTTTGTAAGACAGAGGATGCATTTACCTTATACCTCTGTATTTACCTACAGATAAAATGCTGTGATTCCATTATGTATTGGAGTGTGGGTATACGTGTGTGGGAATGAATCAAGAGTCCTTTTATAGTACAAGTTGCACAGATTTCATGATCATTTTTACCCCTATAACCAGAATTACGCGTTGCAAAGATTCTGCTTTGCTCAGAGGGACTCATGGTCAAACTGAAAAGAAAAAAATGGTTAAAAAAAAAATAATCACACCATACTTCTTACTAAGTTCTATTTTATCTTTCAACTAGCCGACATAAAAACCTTTTCTCCTGGCTTGTACAATCTTTTAAAGTACTAACAAGTGTTCTGTGGTTTCTAAGAGATTCTTTTTTTTTTTTTTCTTTCATAGCTCCAGGGTTACCACCCTAGTAGGTGTGGAAAATCTTTGTTCACTTCATTATAAGACACTTTTGTATACCATCTAACTGGATTTGGCCAGCAAAGAAGAGCAGATATGTCACACGCTGAATGCTTTTTTCCTCATCCCTAACATCCTAGGATATTGCAGACTTTCATGTTCTAATGGAGGCTTCTTTTACCAGTGACCAAGGTTTCCTCTACTCTCTAACGCACCTACAAGTTTCTGACCTGTTATAATTTCCTCACCTGCAGTGCAGTTTCTGCCAGTGTTCCTGTCAAGTACTGAGAAAATTAATATATTGCCTAGAAAGTCTGTATGCCAGAGAATGTTAACTTGTGTACAATAGCATCTTGAGTCTTCTCCATTATATCTGTGTGAGAACTGCAGTGAAAATCAGGGGGAAAAGGGCAGTTCATGCAATGGATTTCACCACAGGCTTTTTAGCAAACCTTTGCCAACCATCACCAAGCAGTATCTTGGGTCTGCCAGTGGTAGATATAGATAAGAAGCACTCCAGGCTCATGAAAATGAATTTATTCTCTGAAAACATTGCATATACTATTTGTGTATGACAGAGGAAAAATGTCCAAGTGCATTTCAAACACACATTTACTCAGTAATGTATTCTTATTATCCAGTTCTGTATCTGGGCTATTTTCAGAAATTGAAAGCACTGGTTCTCTTTCAAAGCTAGCCACTTCCTTTTTGACTGTCTTCCCACTCTGAACATAAAACAGGTGCATCAGCAATATTTGGCAAGTACATACCAAAAGAACTCCTATCTTTAATATCCAGCATTTCATGTTGTTTGCCTTATCTCAGTCATCAACAGTGATTCAAAGCAATTGAGTATCACAGCACTGACTACAAGCCAAGTTAGACAAGAGTTGGCAGGGGTTACAGCTGTGGGAGGACCTGCAGGAGGAGGTAATAGCTGCTTCTGTGAGCCAAGGGATGCCAGTTATAATACTTCCTTCATATTTCTCATTTGTTTAAACAGTTTTCTTTGATCTTTTATGAAAGGTGACTGGGCTGATTAAGATTTCCAGATGCAAACAGACAACTCATCTCACATCTCTGGCAAGGAAAATAAAATTTAACTCACTTCATAGAGAAAAAAATGAATCCAAATGTATTTGGCAGGGTCACAAACAGTTGAAAACTAGGTCTTCCATTGCAGAGGCTCAGGGATCATTAGCCTGATGGTATCTTCAGATGATGTAGTCCTTACAGATCATTTTTCAGTGTCAAAGTACCCATGCTTTACATTGTATTAGAGAACAAAGGTGAGTAAGAGTTAAATTTAGAAAACATAGTCTTTTAAGTGTTATTTACAAAAAAAACCTCCTCCCTAGTTTCAGATGGGAGAAAGATGAACAAGGAACTGTTGTGAGTTAAACTTTGGGAAAAAACCAGCAGCTTCTAGACCCTTGGGGCTCAGGTAAAGGATCACAGGTTGGTAATTTGCAGTTTCATGGGCTGCACGCAAAATAATTTGTAAAGAAGTATAAAAGTCCAGAACTGGTGCCTCCTTCCCTTACGATGTCACAGACTGAATGCTGACCCCTGTAACAACTGTTTAGTTTTGCTCTCTTTTTTCCTCTTATGATGCCTTTCCCTTCCCTGTTTTTCACTGGGAGAAAAAATCTTAGCTGGTCTGATGTGCTGTAAGTATACTATACTAATAAAATAAAATAAAATTAATCTGGTCTAATAAATATAACTAACTTCATTTACACTGCTGTGATATGCAAGACAAATATGTTCTGAGATGTGTAAACTCTACAAAGTTTTTTTTTTTCTTTTTTTTTTTAATTAAAAAAACCCCAAATCACTGAAAATGAGTAAGAGTTAGAGACTGTGTGTGTTGTCCCCATCATACTCTGAAGGAGACTTCCGAGTAATTCCATGCTTATCTCACTCTTAAATTAGATATCTTGAAAACAGGGAGCTAGAAGAAGCATAGCATTAAGTTAGTGCATTAGGAGACACCTATGTAGTTTAGGATATAGAACTGAAAATTGTAATTGGTTGAGTATCTTCCGTCACCTAGTGCCTATCTACACAGGTAGGTGCAAAATGAAGGCCTTACATGGACTTATTATCTTCAATGTCCTGTCCTATGTTGGTGGTGTCCACACTATTCCTCTCTGAGTTTGACTGCCTTTGATGTTTCTTTGTCATCCACAGATACCAAGTAACAACACAAGTTACTGTGCCTCAGAATGGTTTTTACATTGCCAAGAGAAGGCTACAAATTGCGAGATTTTTGGACACACATTGGCTTCCACAGTCTGCATTCAAACCGTTCTATTCTCTTCAGTTTTCAGTGCAAGATGTTGAGGACATCAGCATGACTTCTGTTTTCAGTGTTGGGCACCTCATGACAAGAAAGCCGTTGGCATGCTTGATGAAATCCAGAGAAGGCCAACAGAGCTAGAGAAGGGTCTGGAGAATATGCCTCCATGTGGAGGAGCAGCTGAGGAAGAGCTGAGGGAGCTGCTTGTGTTCAGCCCAGAGAAAAAGAAGCTCAGGGGAAACCTTCTTATTCTGTACAATTACCTGAAAGGAGGCTGTAGCCAGGTGGGAATTGGTCTCTGCTCCCAGGTGACAAGTGAAACGTCAAGAGGAAACAACCACAAGCTGAGCCAGGGGAGGTTTAGTTTGGATATTAGGAAAAATTTCCTCACTAAAACAGTGGGCAAGTCTTGGCACAGGCTGCCCAGGCCAATGGTGGAAGCATCATCCCCAGAAAATCTTCAAAACCATGTGCAGATGTAGTGCTTAAGGACACAGTTCAGTGGTGGGCTTGAAAGCACTGGGTTCATGTTTGTACTTGATGATTTTAGAGGTCTTTTCCCATCTAAATTGTTCTATGATTCTGGGACTTTGCTCAGGAGTTTGTCACAAACAGTTTTGTGGGTACAACTCCACTGTAGACTGCTAACACTTCATTACAAGCAGCTCTGCCCTCCTTGTAAAGCTGTTTAAACCCAGTCTGAGAAGGAGTGCCTGGCTCGGATCCCTTGTCCTGCTTCCCACTGAATTTACTTTAAGCAAGCTGGTAATGACTATCCTATAAATCCCATTTGCCAAGCACAAGGCAACATGTCTGAAGTCACTTTGAGCTTTGGCACAGAGCTGTGGCCCAAATCCAAATCACCAACTTCTCTCAAAAGAGCTCCCTCAGGATGCCCAGGAAGGTAGTGGAGACACCATCNTTGTTTCTCCTTTCCCTTTCCTCTTAAGTGGTTTTTTTTTTTTTTTTTTTTTTTAACTTGGAAACAGCTCCTGAAAAATCATTGTGGCAAGTCAAATGTTGAAATTGTCCCAGTCTTTCCACCACTAATACTGTTTTGTATTTTATATAATAGTTTTTTTTTTTTAAGTGCACTGAATTAAAAAAGTGATGTGATCAGAGTAATTTTGTTTTATTGCAAACTTAACTTGTTTGTAAATTACTCACAAGCAAGTGGTTGTATCTAAAACTGTGAAATGTAAAGCTCAGGAAACTAATATGTAAAATAAAAGCCCATCAAATATATGGATATTTTGTGGAAAGAGTTAACAAGCCATCTAAATATGCTGCCAGGGTGGTGATGATGGTATAATCTGATATCCTCCAGAAACCTAAGAATACAAGTGGGAGAGTGATGTTACATGTGTCTGCCCCCTAGAAAGTTTTCATGAGGAATTGACACTTTAGGCATGAAAGTAAGCCAAAGGGGATACATAAATGAGCCAGCCTCTTCAGTTTCAGTAGTGATAGAGCTATTTATTGAACTGCTATGGTCAGAGACAAAAATAGCTTATAAATAAGAACTGAAAGACTCACCAGAATGGTCATCTTGGAGAGGAAAGTGCCATTAACTGAGCAACTTTTCCATGGGAATTTTGTCAGCATGTGAGACACCCTCTGCCTTGCACTGTGTTACTGCCACATCCAGAAGCTGAGCAATGCAGAGATGCTGTTTTTAACTCAGTGTAGGTTAGTTGTAAATTAGGCTGGCACAGGTATTATGCATTAGTGTACAGCACTCTTTCTCTTCATAATGTTAATATTATTTAATTTTGCAACATCAGTTGTAATATTAATTGAATTAAATTGCTGCCTGCATGCCTTTTTTTGGCTTAGCTCCCTTTTTTGTCCACTCACACTTTCAAATATGCTCTGCATGGAGGTAAGTGTCCACATCATGCTGGAAAACAGAATCATTATGTATCTTTATCTGATTCAGAGACCCATTTATGAGAATATGAACCCTGAAGGGGTATTCACTTAGCTCTCATTTTGTCTTTTTTTAGAGCCTGACTGTTTAAATAGGAGAAGCTTTCCTTATGTGACTGCTTTCTCATCTATCTCATCTTTATATGGCTCTTTTTCCTCCTAGCTTTGATTTATACATGTGAGATGTTTTTTGATCAGATAGCACCCAGTGGATACGTTGCTGTCTTTATTCAGGACATTGGTTTTGTAAGCTGCAAGCTGATAAACACCTATATGTGCCTTATTTCCTTTTCTGCATAAAGATTCTATTGAGACGTCAGCTCATCTGGGAAAAACATGTTTTTTTAATAATATAGTTGTTATTAATTTCAAATTCAACACTATCATATTTGATGTCTGCATCTTTAAAAAATACACAATGATATCTTGTTGGCAATAATGATTTTGAGTTGAACAGAGAAGAAGAAAGGGAACCAGCCTTAATGTTCCTTTGTTATAAAATTCTTATCTGAAGAAAGGACCCTTGAGAATATTAAAACTTGACTCTTTGTCTGTTAGCCTTATGAAAGATAGAGCTCTTTTTAAAACTAACATTGCTTTGTTGTCTCCACAGTTATGATGCATTACACAGCAGTTTTTCCTTGAGAATAAATCCTTGAGACAGAAGATAAAACAAATGCCAGGGACTAGTGACTGGCATATACCAACCAGAGGCATATTCACATGAGAAAACTGCTCAACAAATATTTTGTCTATCTGAGATATTTTCCAGCTGAGTTGCCTTGCTATTCTGTTCCCACCACATTCTCTGCGTTGCACAGTGGAAAAGCAGAGACATTTAACTTCTGCACTGGACTGGGAATGCTGGGAGCACTTTAGATGCTAAATACCAGGTCAATATTTTTGTTGTTTCAGTTGGCACTGAATAATGGAAACAAACTTAATATCAGTTCTTTTCTCTGTATAAAAGAAGCAAATCTGGGAAGGATTAGCTATATGACTTAAAAGCCCCTTTATATAATAGCTAAAAATTCTCATGAACTAGGGACATTTATGTATTTAATATAAAATTATCAAAATCTAACACTACTGACTCCCTTGTCATTAACATATGGATCTAACTTGTCTAACTGTGTAAAAGTACAGACGATAGAATATAAGGAAATCATTCAAAAAATCTTGGATTCCAAATAAAGACGAGACTGAAGTATTGTTATAGAGGAAAATTTATTGAAAAACATTTTCTTTATTAGATGCACAGGTAGTTTTTTAACATTAATTTATAGTAAAAGTTCTAGTGTAGTGCCAGTAATAAGGGCTTTGTGTCAGTGCAGTGTGAGTTATGTGTTATCAAAACAGCAAAAAGCTATTAGATTTATAAGACCACTTAAAATAATTACTTTTTTCAAAAACAAAATTTTACAGTTGGTTGAATGGTTCATTCTTCAGAGCAAAAACTAAAACACAAACTAGGAAAAATAAATTCATTGTACCTCATGGAGTTAGATAAACTAGTAGTGCACCAGGTTCAGAAATAAAGAAGGAAAATAACTGATAGTTGTACAGCTTGTTCCTTAACCTTCACACAGAAAATAAGGCTAAAACCCATAATTAATTAGCTACAATTAAACAGTATATGTGAACTTTCAAAACTTAATCATCTAATATGCCTGCAGAGTTATTTGCGGTCAGCTGTGAAGTAACCAAACAACTGTGCAGCATGCATTTACTAAATTTGAATTAAAATTTGCTCAAAAAAATCATTTTTTGCTTGCGAATTAGGAAAAGAGGCTAAATTTTGTTGTATTAATTATTTAAGGCAAATTTTTCACTGATCTCTGGCTATTAGTAAGACAGGAAACAGCAGTCAAACAGCACCACATAAGGGAAGAGCATCAGTGGTCAGATTCTGACTTTTTGTCTTTAACACACTGCCTATATCCACTTGGATACCCCAGGTAAAAGAGGGGCTATTTTATCTCTGCCTCTGTTACAAAGAATCATTACATGGGCTTGATGTGGTCTAAAGCTCTGCCTCTGGATAACACTGGCATGGTGAGCACCAGCTCAGCGTCCTTTGGTGGTGTTCATCGGAGCATGCGAGATTACATCGCACAGATGTGGTGTTATCGGAGCGGGTTATATTCCAGGTGAGTCACACACTTAAACTGGCTGGTGTAATAAATTCAGCTATGTTGTGGAGAGCATGGAGACTTAAATTCAGCTAGTCTAAGGAACCTGAAGGTGTGTCTGCTGGAGGGAGTCCAAAGGAGGTCACGAAGGTGCTCAGAGGGCTGGAGCATCTTTGCTATGAGGAAAGGATGAGAGAGTTAAGCTTGTTCAGCCTGGGGAAGACAAAGCTCTGGAGACATCTTAGAGCAGCTTCCAGCTCCAGTAAAAAAAAAAAAAAAAA
>VWYO01027292.1:0-14386 GCA_013400275.1 Rhadina sibilatrix
ACACGTTGAGGGGAGGTGGATGAAAACTTTGCACCAATTTAGTCTTCCTTCAGCTGACAAAACAGTTTTCCCCAGTAGGAAATTGCAGCGCTTCAGCACTCGGCTGTCTCAGACTGCAAACAAAAGGTGATTATTCAGCATGGGAATCCAGAGCTGTGCTCCCAGGGTTGAAAGCTTTGTGCTCCCATGTGCACTGAAGTGACCTGCAGTGTTAGACCTGAGCAAGCACTGCCCAGAGCTGCGTCTCTCCCTTCAGCACCATCCGTGCTGATCTGGTGCCTTGTCCCTGTTCTCTGTCTGAGTGATGCTGAGACAGGGACCTGCAGCCTTGTTTGCCATCACAAGCTCTCAGTGTCCTCCTGGGCTTGTGTCCTGGTTTGGAAAGACAGGTGTCTGCTAAGGAAAGGCAGGAGTCCCCCTTGGAATGGAAAATGGAAACCCCCTCCCTCCAAATTATTATAATTCTGAGATTAAGGAGCTCTCAGGCAAAGATATGGGAATAGGAATAACAGTTCTTTACTAGGAAAATTAAAAAATGCTGTAGTACAAAAAAATAAACCAAAAACCACTGACAGAGTCAGAACACAACCTGACACCCTGTTGGTCAGGGTGTTGGTAGCAGTTCCAAGCAAGTCCTCCTGGAGGGACAGATGTGGTTCTGTTGAAGCAGTGATCCTGTAGCATGGTGTAGTTTTCTCTGAAGTCCCAGTGGTGGTGAGGGTCTTGGGGCTCTTCCTCAGGGAATCCAGTAGAAACACCAGCTGTCTTGGTGTCCTGGCTCTCAGATTTTATCCAGGTAGGAGTGCTGGGCTCCTCCTGCTGGGTGGAGCATCTCCCAATGGGATGATGGAATTTTATCACTCATACAGCAGGACTCAGTGGCCCATTAACAGAAGAGATTCCCCCTGGAGGGAAGATGGGTCCTGGAAGAGATAAAGAACCCTGTCCCACCTGCTTTTAACAGCTGGTAATAGAATACATACTGCTGGGTACATCTTGCATTGCAACCTAAGACAGCTTGCACTGCAGACCCCCAGACACGCAGCAAATGCCCCTGAGGCAGTTCCTGACATGGAGATGAGCAGTGGTCTGTCTCTCCTGGGCTCCTGCACCTTTGGAGTGGCCTTGGTTCCCTGATAACCCAAAAAGACTTAGCAGGCTTGGCAGCTTCATGTCCCCACCAGAGCCTGGCTTTTGCAAGCTCTGCTTTGCTCTGCATCCTTTCCCTTGGCGGCAGAGGGAGGAGGGACAGCCCAGGAGTCCCAACGTGGGAGGAAAAGCTGGTGCCAAAGCCTTCCCCTGCTGTGCTACTTCCCCAATCTGTGGGCAGAGGCTTTTAATGGGGACTCTGGGTGGAGATGGCTGCATCCATCTGCCTTTCAGCTGCAGCAAGATGTCCTGTCACTGTCTGTGCCTGCCAGGCATTCCACTGTTTTGGGGTGTCCCTCTTGGCTTGTGTCTCCTGCAGCATCTCCTCGCAGGGAGTAATTAGCTCAGAGCTGGAGCAGTCCATGTTGCAGCTGAGATAAGGGGAAGGGAGCTGGGGAGGGGACCTTAGTGCTGCCATGGGCCACCGGGGTGGGGGGACCCGAGCAGACCCCCCGGGGCTGCCTGAGCTCTCTGCTGGCCCTAGTTACAGGCTGGGCTGGCAGAATTGCTCCCAGGGTGGGGGAGATGGCAGGAGAGCCACAGTGTCCTCTGCAAAGGAGCTAGCTCAGGGCTCAGGAGCTGTCCTTTGCTCACTGTGCCAGTGATGTCCTGGCGCTGGGCTGGGGCTGAGCTGCTGAGGGGAAATGGCCTTTTTTGGGGGGAGAAATGCTCTTTTGGGTTTTTTTCCAAAAGGAGTGGGCTGTCTGAAGGCTCATGGCAGCTGTGCCCAGCCTTACCCAGGGAGAGCTGTAAGGTGCTGAGAGGTCTTGGGGTGCTGGTGCACCCACCCCTCAGGGAGGTGAGGGCTGCACCAAGAGCATGGGCTGTGGGAAACTGAGGGAGCCCCAGGCTGCCTCAGGAACAGGCAGGTGAGGCTTGGATGGCAGCTGGAGCTGCCTCCTGGGGGCCAACAGGGCTCTGGCTCCTGCCAAAGCCACCCAAAGGCTCTGAGGGATAAATGGCCTCGGGAGCGTTGGCACAGCTCCACAGTTGTCAGCTGGGAACGATGAGACAAAAAGCACCCCCTTGGTGCTCACTGCAGAGGGGGGGAGGGCAGGAAATGGGTGTTCTCACTGAGTTTTGACCAAGGGAATGAGAGGAACAACAGGAGCAGGCAAAGCCAGGAAAGGAAGTGATTCATATGTTTAATTCACCCTCCAGTTGCCATTATCCCGTTTTATTAGCGCTGAGATCAGTGTCCCACACGTGCTGAGCCCGGAGTGGGAGGTGCAGAGAGGAGGGCCAGGAGCATCCTTCAGCTGCAGGAAAACCACATCATGGGCTGGGGGAGCAGCTCTGCTGCTTAAGCAGGGGCTGCAGGGAGCTTTTCCTCCTGAGAAAGGGGCAGGGAGGAGGGGGGATGATTCCCTGTGTGTAAATCACTCTCCATCCCTGCACATCCCTGCTGTGTCTGGGGCCCTGCTTGGCTCTTTTCATCACATCCGTTGGGCCCCTGACAAACACCTGGGTCTTCTGCTGCCCTGAACCCCCCCTCAGGTTTGTATTTCAGAGCTGCAGCAGTTGTGGCCCCCTGGGCTGGCAGCAGGAGGGCAGCTGCACCCCAGCTGTGCAATGGGAGGCTTCAGAGCAAGAGGAGTGAGGGATTTGCTCTCCATAATCCCCATACTGGGCACTGGGGAAAGGGCTGGAACTCAGAAGAGCACCTCAAGGCAGTGCCGTGTGCAGCAAACATTTATTTAACCATCTGCTGTCTGTGCTGGATGAGTTTGGCACTGAGCAGAGCTGGCTAGAAGTGGAAGAAATGTGACTCCTGTGGCAGCAGGCTGGAGGTGGGTTCTGCTGGGCTCAGGGCAGGTAGAACTCCCCACTGAAGTGAGGGTGTGTCTTGGTTTGGAAAGACAGGTATCAGCCAGGGAAAGCTGGAGTTTCCCTTAGAATGGAGAATGTAAACCCCTCACCCCCCGCCAAATTATAATTTTGCAGTCAAGGGCTTTCAGACAAAGATTTTGGGAATAGGAATAACAGNAAACCCTGGGGGTGTCCTCTATGGGGCAGCTTTAATGCTTTGGGGCTGGTGGAGCTCAGCAGGCAGACCTGCAGTAGGGGTGTAATGAAATGGAAGAGATCAGTCTCATGCAAAATACAGATTTTTAACAGTGACAAAATACCCTGAGTTGGAAGGGACCCACAGGGATCATCGAGCCCAACTCCTGGCCCTGCAAAATTCACACCATGTGCTTGGTAGTGTTGTATGGTGCACTTTACTCCGCAAGACAGTGCAAGGGGATGGTTTTTTCACATAGGGAACAGTATTTCTGTACTGTAGGAGACTGCCTCCCAGATCTCCTGGGTTGCTGTGGGTCCCTCTGTGAGGCTGGAACTGGCCAGCCAAATCCCCAAGGCCTGCACTGGCAGAAGAGCAAAGCTCATTATAGGCTCTGGGGGCAGGTGGGAGAAAGGTGGGTGTTCCAGGGTGCTGGTTTTCTCTCCAGTCTGTAGAACGACAAAGGATGATATCCCTGGTGGCAGTGAGCTGTCCCCAGGCAGAGGGATGTAGTGCTCATGGATCCAGCCTGGAGAAGAGCCAGAGAGGAGAAGCTAGTCCAGGCACCTGGAGACCAAGGAGGGGGGCAAGTTCAGCCCGACCCTGGAGGGGTCTGAAGGCACAGAAACCACCCCAACAGAACCTTCAAAGGGATCTAGCAGACCATGATATCCCATCCTGCTCGCAGCTTAGCAGATGTGCTTTCCTGATTAACATCAGCATCCTAAATTAGGGCCTAAATTGCAACTTCCTGGGCTGAGATTGAGTGCCCGAGTCCAGGGGCCAGTGCCTGGTGCCAGCCTGTGCCCTGTGCTGTAGGTGTTCCTCCAGCCAGGGCTCCTGAACAGTTTCCCAGCAACAATTCCCTCAGCTCCTGGCTGCCTTCAGCTGGAGCTGCCCAAATGTGAGCTCCGAGGGAAGGCGAGAGGGGGGAGAGACGGTGGAGCTGAATCTGCTGAAATCCTGGGCTGAGAAGCTGAATCTTCTCCTTGCTGTCCTCAGAGCAAAGCACCAGCTCTTGTCTGGGAGAACCATTTCCATGGGAGGAGGTGCAGGCAGCCCTGGGCATCCCTGAGGTGAAATCCCAAGGCAATCAGGGAGAAGCTTTCCAAAACCCTGCCCAGGTGAGGCGAGTCGGGGTGAGCCCGAGAGGTACTGCAGAAGGAAGGGAGGTGAGGCCAGAGAGACTCAGCTCCAGCTCATGAGAACAATTTCTTTCCCTCCTGATTCCATTGCTCAATCCAGGTCTGCCTTTCCAGATTTTAAAAATAGTGCAGCAGCTTCTGTTCCCCATCAGCTGGGTAACAGGCTGTGCTCAAAGCTGGTACATGTAGGCCTCCTTTCTGTCTTTCCCCCTGCCTCACAATCTTCATTTTTCGCCTCATTTTGGGACCGCAGGTTCTCCTCGGCACAGCCAGGCTGCATCACTCTGGGTTTGTCCTGGAGGAATTCACAGCTGGGCTGCCTCAGTGGGACATCTCAGCATCCTGCTGGCCTCTGGAAATGCTGGGACCTGGGCTGGCACACTGGCCTCGAGCGGAGGAAAGCTGTGGTGCCTTTCTTTGTGACATTTTCCCTCTGGGGTTATCAGCTTCCCCTGGATTTAGCGGAATTGTCTGGATCCAAATTTCCTCAAATACCCCTTGAAGCCTCATTTTTTTTTTCCTGGCAGACACATGGGGAGAGCTGTATTAAAGCTGATAAGAGCTGGCTCAGAGCTCCCAGTTTCATAAATACAGCTGCTGACAGCTGCTGCTGTGAGGCTTTAACACCCATTGTCAGTGGCTCCAGCCAGCAGAGGGATCAGGGCAGGGCAGGATGGCTTAGGATGCATGCTGGTTGAAGGTGAGCAGCTTGGGGATTAGATGGAAGCACTGGGAGCACAGCTCTGGCTCTGTAGGCAGCCCTGGGAGCGAATCCTCACCCTGCTCCAGCTGCCTCTCTCTGGGCAGGGCTGTGTGCCCAGGACAGGGGAGGCATTCAGGATTTGTCCTGATGGGGCCTGTGCCTGGTTTGCCTAAAGCTGCAGTCCTCAGGGCTAAGAGAGGGATTTCCCTCTGGGCAGGGGTGGGAGTCCCAGAACAGTTTGGGTTGGAAAGGACCTCAAGGACCATCGGGTTCCACTCCACTGCCGTGGGCAGGGACACCTTCCACTAGACCAGGTTGCTCCAAACCCTCTCCAACGTGGCCTGGAACCCTTCCAGGGGTGGGATAAAGCATTCCATGGAACGGGGACTTTGCAGGACTCCTGTCTGAAGGGGAGCTGAAGGAGCTGAAGTTGCTGACCCAGACTGGTCAGCTTTCCAGGCATTGATGGCCCCAGAGGGGGCGAGGAGCTGGACCCCACCACTAATTCCTCCTGGGAAGTGGAGGCTGGGTGATGTCATCCTGCTGCAGCTTCCCTGGGAGGGAAGGTGGTCCCTGAGTGGTGTTCCCTGATGTGCTGTGGGTCCTGAGCAGAGGACAAAGAGCTCTGGGTGCTCTCCTCCCCCAGGAGGGCAGGGTGAGAGGCACTGCTGCCATGGGCACTGCAGAAAGTGGAGGCATCACCCCCAGAAAAGCTGTTGGGCTACTCATGACCTGAGGACGTGACTCTGCATCCATAGGAGTCCTGATTGTCCCACCAGGAGTGCAAGGAAAAACTCTGTTTGGTGTAGAGGAGAGACTGCTCAGAGACTAAGATTGAGGGGAAAACTGCCCCAGGAGGAGAGAGAGGTGCCAAGAAGAAGCTCTTCAGCACTGTAAATTTCCCTCATGTATCTCTGGGTCCCTCCTGCAGTGAGGCTCCCTCCTTGCCTGCTGGCAAGAGGATCCTGTTTGGCTCTGTTTACACATTATTTGGCTAATATTGTTGTTTATCATGTGCTGGAACTGTGCCTGCAAGCCTGAGCAGCCCTGGGGATTCTGGCTGCCTCGCTGGTGTGTGCCTCCCTATTCCCTGGACAGGATCATCCCCCGTAGCAGCAGCACTGGGATGCCCTGGGGACGCCCATCCCCAGCTCTCAGCTTTGCTCAGGGGGTCTTTGGCTCTTTGGTGTGTTCAGATAAATCTGGGACAGGCTGGCAGCCTGGCTGGAGCTGGCGTGGTGGCTGTGCAGTCACCCCCTCTGCAGTGCTAAGGTGATTTTGCAGCCTTCTGGCTTCAAATCCGTGGGTCAGATCCCACTGGGGGGGCCACTGTCTCTCTGTAAATCCATCAGTAAAGGCTTGGGGAATAAAATCCAGTTTGTTTCTGGAGAGCAAAGTGGATAGAAGGGACAGATTCCTATGGACTTGATGATCTCGTGGGTATTTTCCAACCCAAGTGATTTTATTCCAAGATGCTTTGTGCTAAATTCCTCTTGATCCAAGCAGGTGGGTTAGGCTGAAGCTGCCAAGCCCCAGGATATCCCAAATGAGTGGATTAGGCACAGCCTGTGAAAATTCCTGGGGCTGCTGAGCTTCAGGTGGATGTGGATGTGTTTGGAACAGGGATATCAGATGGCTTTTGAGCTTCCTGGGGTTCCCTGCTCTGGGAGTTGGGGTGAGGATAAAACTGTGCCTGATTCCTGCTTCTGCCCAGGCCAGGGCTGGAAAAGATTGGGGACATGAAGGCAGATTAGGCAACCTGCAGCATTTGCTGTGCTGCCCTTGACAGGCCCCTCAGGGGGCCCTGTTCATCCTCTGGCATCCGACAAACTTAGTGTGGAAAAGGGAAAACTGTTAAATGTTGACTTTATTCTATTCTATTCTATTCTATTCTATTCTATTCTATTCTATTCTATTCTATTCTATTCTATTCTGTTCTGTTCTATTCTATTTTATTTTAATATTTTTTGAGTCTTTATAGCAGATTGTGACAAACTGGCTGCCAAAGGTGCTGACACCCCCCGCCCCCCTCCTTCATCTGGTGAAGGCAAATGTTTTATGAGGGAAGGGCATGGAACTGATAACATCACAGATATGATACATAAAAGCAATGATTCAGGAGCTATGCTTGACTCAGATAGGAGTGAAATCAGGAGAACTTGCAGTGAGTAAGATGTTTTCTGGTCCATTTCAGTGTTACTGTAAGGGGAGGAACATTACAAGATATTTGTTTCTGGGAGCGTTTGGGACCCAGCCCTAAGCTGTGCTCGTTAAAAATATTTTTTAATAATTCACTAATATTTTAATAATGTGAAAAACAACAAAGCTGCTGGTGAGGTCTGCAGCTGGCAGAGGAGCTGAAGAGGACAAAATGCTGCTGTTGGGGGTTTGGGAATCTGGAGCGCTCTGTTGCAGTACTTGGGTAAAAAACAGTGGCTGGAGAGGAGTAGGGGCCTTGGAAAATCCATCAAATCTTGGCTTAAAACCTCCTGGATGAGCCCTGGGGCTGGGGAGGAGCTGCCAGCAGGTGCCAAGTGAAGTATTAAAAATACACACATTTTAAAGCTCCTGTTTTTATCTGTCCTCTTGGGATTAAACCCTGTTCTGCTCTGCAGTCAGGGGGGTTGTCTTGGGTTGTGGAACCAGGGATGTGTATTCTATTTCATTTGCTAAAAGCAGTTGGGGAGATGTTTTTCTTTCTCTCTTGTCACTAAAGGGGGGAGAGGGTGGGATGCCTTCTGATAATGGGCCAACTGTTAAAACCAGGTGGGGCAGTGTTTCTTATCTCTTTCTCCACCTGTCCTCCCTCCAGGGGGATATTTTCTGGGAATGGGCCATTAAGACATCCCTAAAAGCACACATCCCCAAAGTAAAATATCCACATTCCATCATCCTATTGTGAGATGCTCCACCCAGTGGGGAGAGCCAACCATTCCTACCTGGATAAAAACTGAGACGTAGGAACAGAAAGTATCTAGTTTCACCTGATTCCTGGAGGAAGACTGGACCCCTTCTCACCACCACTGGACCCTTTTGCTACAGGATCATCTCTACTCCACCAGAACCACATCTGCCACTCCAGGAGGACTCACTTTTGGACTGCTTCCAACACCCTGACCAACAGGGTGTCAGGTTGTAGCTCTGACTCTGTCAGGGTTCTCCAAAACTGTTGTTTGTTTGTTTATTTGCTTGTTTGGTTGGGTGGTTTTGCTTAATATTCCTAGTAAAGAGCTGTTATTCCTATTCCCAAATCTTTGCCTGAAAGCCCTTAATTTTAAAATTATAATTTGGTGGGGGGTGAGGGGTTTACTTTTTCCATTCTAAGGGAAACTCCAGCTTTCCCTGGCAGATACCTGTCTTTCCAAACCAAGACAGGGGTGCTAAGAAGTTGTCTTGGAGCAGCTTCAAAAACCACGAGGGAAGTTTTGTTGGGAGAAGTGCCACACAGCCAGTGTGCCGGTGTGTTTGGGCTGTCTCAGGTGACTGGACCTGGCTCTTGGATTGCCCCCAGAATTTTTTAGGTGAGGATCTGCCCATCCTGCCCAAGCATGAGGAGCTTTTTGGAAGATGCTGCCCGGATGATGATGGAGCTGAAGGCAGTGCTGCCCTCTCAGGGACTCTGCCTCTCTCCAAACCCTCCAGATGAGCCATGGATAAGGAGCAGAGTTGTTGCTTTTGTCTTTTTTTTTCTGCCAGAGTTGGGATTAAATGAATCAGACGGCATTTCAGATGTTCATTAATTCTTATCTCTATTACAGCCTCACAAACGGTGAGTTCTGCAGCACTTCTAGCCAACAAACTAAAAATGGAGCTGTATCTCTCTCTTTGCAAGGCCTTTTAAGGATAAACTGTCCAATTAGGAAATGACACCTAAATTATTTTTACTTTTAACCCAATAACCAACATCCATGGCCTGCAATGCAGATTTTCCTACCCCATTACAAAACACCCCCCAGACCCATGGAGAAGAAGGTGAAAGAGAAGGACTCAGCCTCTGCCCTAAAACCTCCATGTTGCTTTATATATGTATTACTATATTCTAAACCCTTAAACTCTAAGTTTTGCACCCTTTGATATCATACACTTCTATCCAAACCCCACACCCACAATCCCAGCACTATCACTCAATTTTGGGAGCCTCTTCCACAGCCTCAGGTGGAATGCAGCCTTCTCTTGGGGGTCAGTGCCTGGCAGCACAGAAAGCCTGAAATTCTCAGTGCCCTGGGTTCCCAGCACAGGGTGGTCCTGGGGAGGTGTCTCAGCTGGGGTGTTGCTGTGGGAGCACGGGAGGAGGAAATTGGGCAGCACAGCTTTGCCCTGGTGGAGCCGTGACACCCCGGGGCACTGGCTTGGGTTGGCTTTTCTCTGTGTGTGTGTGGACACCAAAGAGCTCTGCCAAAGAGGTTATTGCAGGGAGCTAATTGACTTTCCATCATCTCCCCGGGTCCTTTGGTGAGCGAAATGACTAAAACGCTGCCGCAGGCTTCCCAGTAAACAATGAGCAGTTGGTTTCACATGGCTCTCTGTCAAAAAATCCCAAACTGGAAAGGCAGGAAAACAAACAATCAGATCAGAAAGAAATGGGGGGTTTTTTTGGCACTGGTTGCCTCTGTGTTGACTGGGCTGTGAGACAGACCCTGAGAAATGGCTCAGATTTGAGTCAAACAGCTCAGGCACGGATGGGAAGTGGATAAAAATGTCTCTGTGCTGAAATGCAGGCACCTGCAGTCGCAGAGGAACAGGGGAAGAGCACAGGTCCCTGTGTGCTTTCCACATGGCAGAGACATTTTAAACACAGGAGGCTGGGGAGTGAGGCAGAACCAGTGCCAGGAAAAATACGTGCTCCAGCTAAAAGATGGGATTTGGGAGGTGGAGAACAGCACTTGCTTCATAAATGGAATATAAACTCAGGGTCTGAGGTGGAGCAGCAGGCAGGGCAAAGGCATCTCCTTTGTGCTCAGGTTTCAGTGACAGGCTGGAATTGCTGCTTGTTTGCTCATAACCCAGTTGGCAAAATTTGGCCAGAGCATTCAGAGGGAAATTTGCTGATTTTTCTTTTCTTGCAGTCTGCAATAGCTGATGGGTAAATGAGATTTTTAGGAGGTTTTGTTTTTTGGGTTTTGTTTTGTTTTGTGGGTGTTTTTTTTGGTTTTTTTTTTTTTTTTTGGTTGTTGTTGTTGTTGTTGTTTGGTTTTTTTTCCCAGACAAATTTAGTGCTTCTTTATCATCCTATTCAGATGCAGCTCCCTTGTGATTTAGCTGGCCAAAAGTATGGCCCCAAAAGAGAAAGATCCATGTTTTTTCTGTCTCCCAGAGCACTCTGCTATTTTTCTTTCGCAACCTCATCTCATAAATTTATTGCTGAAAATTTTTATTATTTTTTATTATTATCATTTTCCAGGGAAGGTTGTCTGGTTTTGGAAAAGTTCCTACTTCAGGAAAGTTTAGTCTCACTTTGCATAAACATCCTGAGATGTAGGACGATTTTTTTTTTTTCCCTCCTCTGGCCTTGTTAGGGTTGAGAGAGGAAATATTATTAAAGATGTTTCACGTTCCATGGGCTCTCCTGTTGTTAAACAGCAGTGTGGAGTTTGGCACAGGCAGGAGCAAACCTCAGTGCGAGCATGTGGCATTTACTGGAAAGTGCTTTTTTTTTTCACCCTGAGGTGGAATTCTGAGTATTTGCCAGATGTGGAAGGCACACAGCATCTCTTGCCCAATTTCTCTTCCCTGTGGCCATTGCAACTTCCTCTCTCCAGAGCAGCAGGACTTGCTCCTGATGGAAGTCCGTGGATACCTGGGTCTCTCCAGCTCTCACCACCTGATGGGACCAGCAGACAGTTTGGCAGCTGCGTTGGAGGTTTTGTTGAATACACTCGGCTTCTTTGTTTTTAAAGGTGCTTTCAGCTGGCCCTGGGCTTCATCTCTTGAGCTCTGTTTAAAATCCCCACAGGCTTATCTGGTAGAAAAAATACACAGATCAGCTTGAAAGCCATGAGGGTGGTACCCAAAAGAGGTACAAGGAGCTGAAGTTGCTGACCCAGACTGGTCAGCTTTCCAGGCACTGATGGCCCCAGAGGGGCCGAGGAGCTGGACCCCACCACTAATTCCTCCTGGGAAGTGGAGGCTGGGTGATGTCATCCTGCTGCAGCTTCCCTGGGAGGGAAGGTGGTCCCTGAGTGGTGTTCCCTGATGTGCTGTGGGTCCTGAGCAGAGGACAAAGAGCTCTGGGTGCTCTCCTCCCCCAGGAGGGCAGGGTGAGAGGCACTGCTGCCATGGGCACTGCAGAAAGTGGAGGCATCACCCCCAGAAAAGCTGTTGGGCTACTCAGGATTGTCAGAAAGCAGTGAAAAGTCAGCTGGAAGTAGGCACTAAGTGCTAAAATTCTTGGGGAAGAGCAGATCTTTCACGGGAGTCCCTTCCCAGCTGCTCCCTCCAGCCCACCTCACCGGTGTTTGTCTCTCCTGCTCTCAAATCCCAGCAGCTTCCCTGTTGTCTGTCCCACAGTTTAAATAATCCTTGCCACCGAGGCGTGTTTTTTTCTAGTCTAATCTACAATTTACAGCCTTGTCGTGTTCCCCCTGGGGGAACGCAGAACAACTTATTCCCACACCCGTTGCAGCAACCTTCTACATAATTGAAGACTGCCACCGACTCTCTTCTGATTTCCAGACTAGACAAATCCAGTTCTTCCAGGCAAATTTCTCCCCCACCCCAGCAAGTTTTGCTGATTGCCCCCCAAACTGCCCCCTGTTAGTCTGCATCTGGAATGTTTGTGGCTGTACCTGTGGCGTGGAGGAGGAGGAGGAAAACCAGTCAGGATGTTGTGCTGTGCTGTGGGCTAAAAAACCTTGGAGGTTCCTTGAGGTTCCTCTCCACAGTGCTGCTGTATAGGGGGGTCAGCAGAGACCATGGATCAGGGTCCAAGTGGTTTGGACACCAGGTTGAGGGGTCTGCAGGTGCTTCCACAAACCTCGGGCTTGTGCAAAGTCAGACGACTTTCTGCCCAGCTGGGCTTGGCAGCCAGGCATTTTTTTGGCTCTTTTCCTCGGACTCTCACCCTGCAGGGCTGGGGGAAGTTCCTGCAGCTCCCCGGGAATGCCAGCAGCGAGTGGGCGCCGCCGCTGCTCCCCGGAGGCGACAGCAGCTCAGCGCTGGGATGTCGGCGCTGCTCCTGATGCTGTCGCTCCATATTTCATTCCTGTCTAGCTCTGGGTGGTGGGAGGAGATGCTTAGCTTTGTCTCAGTGCTAATCAGGAGTGTCTATCCTTTCGGGATGAGGAAGCTGATCTGCATTTGTGCCCAATCATCCACGGAGCCGGCAAAATGATCCACGTAACGAGTTCTTGGGGGGAACCTGGCTTCTCCTCCCCCTCCTGCTGCACCTGAGCCGGGAGTAGCCGTGCTGGGAAGGCAGCGTGGAGCTCTGGGGAAGTGGGGCAGGGAGCTGGGCGGTGGATGGTGAACTCCCCAGAGTTCAATTACCCCCAGCGCCCGCCGTGAGCAGGTAACCATGGAGACATCTGAATCCAAGGCCTCCCTGGTCCCCGAGGAACAGCACATGTGTATTTAAATAAACACACCCCGGGCTTGCCACGGGGGAAGGGGTCTTGGAGCCTTCCAGCTGGCTGCCACCTGGCTAAGTCCCAGCTGCAGAGAGGCCATGGGGAGCAGGATTTGGGAGCACCCTGCCTGCAGGGCTGTGTGTGAGATGGAGGCAAAGCCCCTGCTCTGGGCAGCTGGGGGATGCCCTCCACCAGGGAATGTTCTGGGCAGCTGGAGGGATGTCCTCTACCAGGGGAATGTTCTGGGCAGCTGGGGGATGCCCTCCACCAGGGAATGTTCTGGGCAGCTGGAGGGATGTCCTCTACCAGGGAAGTGTTCTCTTCCCTCTCAGTGCCGGCTTGTGGGAACACGGGAGCATGAGTGGGAGAATCACTGACAGGAGTGGACCCTGTGGCAGCATCTGTACCCTTCTGTGTGTGCCCGAACAGCCTTGCTTGGGCTGCATTTTGGTGTGCAGGGTCCTTGGACTTGTTTGAGGGATTTCTGTCCATTTCCCAAGGTGAATGGGAAGATGTAGGTTTTCCTCTGCACCTCCTCCCCGAGGTGCTGGGGCAGGAGCATGAATGAATGAATAAAGGGAGTGCTGGATGAGATGCTCAAACGAAGCACTCATCTCCAGGATTTTCTTCATTCAGATTTAGGGATGGAGGTTTTAAAGAGACAGCAGCCAGGCTGGGTGGCACAGTGTCCCTGTCAGGGGATGGCTGGGTGAGTAGCTCTGCTCTTTTCCCAGCCCCAGAGGTGCCAGTGAGGCACTCAGAGCCACAGGGGGTCCTGGCAGAGCACAGGGGACAGGAGTGGTGGCCCTGCTCAGGGGGACAGACACCTGTGGTGCCACCTGCCCGCGCAGGTGAGGTGTGTGCCAGGGCAGGGTGAGGAGCAGCTTCGGGGCAGCCTTTGTGCCCAGCCCTGGAAGCTTAGAAGTCCAGGATGCTGCTGGATGTTGCCAAACCACACAGATTCCCTGGGATGCTTTGCAGCGTGGCCAAAGGAAAAACAGCCCAGGCAAAGGGAGATGGTGGTGTGGGCCACCCAAAGGAGCCGCTGTCCTAGGCTGTGGGGTGTGGTTTTTGGGGGGCTTCTGTGCCAAGATGAGCCGTGCCAGGGCTCCTCCCTGCCCGTGCTCTGGGGGAAAATAAGAAACCTGTGTGCTGCCTTGGAGCAGCAGTGGCAGTGACAGTGCTGTGGGGCTCCTGGGGTGACACGCAGGGCGGCTGTGTCACCTCCAGCCCTCCCAGCCTGCACCTCCAGCTGCACCTCAGCAAACCCAGCTGCAGACGGGGTTCGAGAGGGAGCCTGGAATGCACAACCCCTTCCCACACCCGCCCTGGGAGCAATTCCCGGCTGCTCAGGAGCGGGGTTGCGGGGGGATATGCATCCCTTGTGGCCTTTGTCCCCACAGCTGCTGTCACTGTCACCATGCCCTGGTGTGCCCGGAGAGGAGCAGGGAGAGGGATGCTGGGGCAATGGGGGGGTCCTTGGCCGG
Source organism: Rhadina sibilatrix (assembly GCA_013400275.1). NCBI lineage: Eukaryota > Metazoa > Chordata > Aves > Passeriformes > Phylloscopidae > Rhadina > Rhadina sibilatrix. The sequence continues at coordinate 14,055 of VWYO01027292.1, forward strand.
GTTTGTGGGTGCTGCTGCTGGGCCGTGGCTGACCCCGATGGGGGTGGCCTGGGAGGGCAGAGAGGAGGCTGTGTGTCCCGTCCTTGCCCCGGGTCTGTGCCAGGGGCTGTGTGCCCGGACAGTTGCCGCCGTGTTTTGTCTCCGCACTGCTTCCCTCCTTTGTTATCCCCCGTCTGCCCCCTCTGGTTCATATGCGAGTTCCCTTCCTGCGATTGTCAGAAATTTCTTTTTCGCTGTGTGGGCAGGAGACAGATTTTAACTGTCTCTATTTTCCTTTTTTTTTTTTTTTTTTTTTTTTGTTTTTTTTACCCCCCCCTTCTTCCGCTTCCCAT
>VWYO01027292.1:23815-55743 GCA_013400275.1 Rhadina sibilatrix
TTTTTTTTTTTTTTTTTTTTCTTTGCTACAGTAGCTTTAGAAATTTATCACTGCTCTGATTTAGGGCACTTTTATTTTTTTTTTCTATTATTATTTTTTTCCTCCTAGCATATGGAAGCAGCAAGCCTGGGGAAAACGCGCTCCGTTAGCCATTTCAAGCAGGCTGAGATTTTTTAGAAACACTCAGCACTGGCCTCATGTTTACAGCTCCTGTGGGATGTGGAAAGCACCCAAACCTCTTTTAGAGATGCATTGCTTGCTGTGTAGCATCCCCAGCCAAGGCTTGTTTGGGGGGTCAGGCCGTGTGCTGGGGCCTGTGCTGCGGTGCTGTGGTTTCCAGGTGAGCTGGGAAAGCCCTGGGGAGAAGGGATCTTGACCCAGAGGTGTTGGCTCAGCTCCTGGCAGTTTGCTGGGGCAGGCTGGCCCCACACAAGAAGCATGCAGCCACCAGGCTGTCAGCTATTGGGACTTAACGAGGAGGGGCAGGGATGAGAGCTCACCCTAAACCCATCAGAGCTTGCCTGATTGCACCCTTGCTGCTGGGCTTCCCCCAGCAGGATTCAGGGGTTCAGGGACCACTGAATCCCACCAGGCTGACACAGAGAGCTTGGACACCCCCTGTGCCAGGTGCCTGCTCTTGTGGTGCACAGCAGGGAACAAGAGGCTCGACCCACCCCCAGCCAAACCTGCCCGGAGCTCCTCAGCATCCCCAGGGTCAGCTCGGACCCAGCCCTAAGTTTTCCATCCAGGAAAATCTCGGGCAGTGAGCCCTTGGCTCTTGGAAGTGAGGTGAATGCCTGGGCTTGCTCTTGGATCCCCACCTATCTCTCCACTTTCGTCTGGAGATCCGAGGTGGCTGGAAAGAGCCTTAAACCACTGAGGATTATTCCTGCTTCCAAAAAGCCTCTCCAGAGGGGTACCTTGGGTGCCAGGGCTTTGCTGAGTTTTGTGCCTCCCAGCACTGCAGGGAGGCTGACAGCTCAGGAAGCTCTTTGCAGGTGGCTTGACACCTTCCTTGGGCACTCATTGGTGCTAGAAAAGCTTTCCTGCTGAGCTTCTGGGGCCGGATTTTCTCTGCAAAATAAACCTGGGCATGGTAGAAATGAGCCAAGATGCAGCCTGTGTGTGCAAGGCTGGGGATCCCACCCAAGGGGCTGTGGGATGTGGGCAAAACATGAGGGATCTGCTCAGGTCTGTAGTGGGCTGGCTCATGTCTAGGGGTGGTTTTAGCTTGAAGGTGTCAGTGCTCTGGCTCAAGGGTGTTTTTGGAGGAGATGTGGCAGATTTGTGTCTTAGAGTCCAACTGGTGCTGCTGCCTTGGGAAGGCTGACCTGACACAGAGACTGGGCAGAGCTGGAGAATAAAGCAGGGATTTATTGAAAGGCCTCCAGGATCCACCTTGAGCAGGACAAGAGCCTGGTCAGGGCTACACCCAAGGTGGACTAAGAATGGTCACAAAATGGTAATGACTGGTTATGAGGCCTGACATTTTTATAAATCTTGGTTTATTTGCATATTGGGGTTTAATTGTCCAATTACAGCTCCAGGCTGTGGGGTCCCATCCTTCTTGTTCCTCCCTCCAGGCACCATTGTTTGTGCTTTAGGGCCTGAAAGTTGTCCTTGGTCTTCAACAGGAAAAGGATTTGTTTTGTCTCCCTGCTCTGTGAAGAGCTGACTGACACTGAATGTGAGGCTCAGAACTGCACCCCTGGGCAGCACAGGATCTGAAAAACATGGAAGCTAAAGGCATCAGTGCTTCCTCAGTACATTCTGGAATGGTTTGGGTCGGAAGGGGCCTTACAGACACCTTCCATCAGACCAGGTTGCTCAAAGTGGCTTTGAGCGGTTTTTTTTTGAACACTTCCAGGGATGGGGCATTCACAAGCAGGGGAGGAGAGAAGAGCAAAGTTCTGGACCCAAGGCCTGCTGCCTTCCCTGTTGGCATGCTGGAGTTGTCCACTCACAGGGAAAAGGACCAGGACAGAGCATTTACCTTCACCTGGACCCATGGCTGCCCCATCCCTGGAAGTGTCCAAGGCCAGACTGGGCGGGACTTGGAGCAACCTGATGTCCCTGCCCATGGCACAGGGGCTGGAACAAGATCATCACCTTTAAGGTCCCTCCCAGCCCAAATAATTTCCTGAGTCTGACCATTCAATGGGCCCCAGTGCAGCGATGAGCTGAGTGTCACTTGCAGCAGGGGTGATGACCTGAGCATTGCCTGTGGAGGGTGACAGAGCTGTGTAGCTGCGGGGCAGAGCCGGTGAGCAGCTCTTGCAGCTGCACAGGCCATAAACTCGATCCTGGCAGCCACTGCTGTAGGGGAAGCCTTGGTTTTTGTGGAGATGTCTGGGCCTGGCTGCAGGGCTGACCCTTTGCTAGGTACTCTCCAAGACGGGGGATCCCATCTGGGTGCTCACAGGCTTTGAGCAGCCCCTGCTTTCAGCTTGGGACTGTGGCAAACTGCTGGCCCTGTTATTAGGGACTGTCCAGCCCATTTCAGGCAGAGGGAAGGGTGTAAAACCCAGGAACACACGAGTGTAGTACTCCCAAATGGTTGTTCTGTGCGGGTGTGTAACATGACTGAGTTTTAACCCGCAGACCCTGGAGGAGGACTGGAGCCCTCACAAGTGGCTCAGTTGGCAGCTGACACACAAAACAAGGTTCGAAGTGAGAAAATGACCTGGTTTAAACCTGAAATGTTGGGTGGCAGTCATGTATCAGTGCCAGTCTGGGAAGGAAGGAAGTGTGTCAGCGTGGTCCCCTCTGGGAAGGATGGGTTTTGGTTGCTGCCACTTTGAGCTGTGCAGGTGGGGGCTGGGTGGAGGATGACTGCTTGGTTCTCCCCAGCTCAAACATTGCTGCTGGTGCTCCGAATCCTGCCGGCAGACCGGCTGGCATGGGGAAAATTAGTGGTGTGAAGCTATTTAGGAAGGAGTGAGTGGGCAAGAAGAGAGAGAGAGAGAGGGGGAGTGAGGCTGCCAGAAATAGCCCTGCCCGCTCCCGAGCTGCCCAGGGGCTGGAAGCCAAAGGGCTCTGCTGGTGTCCAGGGTGGCGGTGGGGGTGGTGGTGAGCACAGGGCCGTGCTGGACAACTGGGCAGTGCTGGGACAAGTGGGGAGAGCCCTCCTGGTGTGTGCAGCACTGACACACCCGTCAGTCTTGCGCCGCTGGGCCCCAGCCGTCCCAGAGATGTCTAAAAATTCCAGATGGCAGTTCCCTGGTGTAAAAAGAGCTGTGTGTGTGTGTGTGTGTGTGTGTGTGTGTGGCCTGTGGAGGAGCCCCATCTGGAGGAGCCTCTCCTTCCCAGAGTTGGAGGGGGATGGATGGGGGGCCACCAGCAGACAGTGTGAGCGCTGATGTTTGTGAAGTCCAGGTTCCCAGGGCACGTGCTGCTGCAGAAGGGCCAATTCCCTGGTGGATTGAGGAACTGATGGAACTGTGGAGCATCATTTCAGCAGGGAGGTGGAGCTGATGAGTGCAGCAGTCAGCTTGGGTGTGGGGAAAATCTCTTTCTACCTCCGTGCCTGGAGCTGACTGCTCAGCCAGGGCTGTGGAGGATGTGGGGCTGGACTGATGCACGCCTTATGTAAAGACTGGTGTAAGAAATGGGATGTGCGTTGCTCTTTTCCTGCTGGATCTCCCTGGGCTCCAGCTGTCAGCAGCACCCAGCTCAGAGATTGGGGCTAGGCTGTTATCCCTGGCTGTGCCTGCCCTCCTCTGCTCCACAAATTAGTCTCGTCCTTAATCTGAGCTCATTTGCACCACGCTCAAGTGTCCCACAAAGCAGCTCACTGGAAGGAAGGTTGTCGTGGCACAAATGATTCCGAGAAAATGTGCTTCAGAGGGATGGAACAGCCGAGATGAAATAATGCCACAAGGAGGAGAAGGAGGGGAGGCAGTCGTGGCTCGGCGCCAGCAATTGTAGCGAGCGGGTAAAAGAAGGGAAAGGAGCTCTGGATGAACTCTTGCTGAAAGAAGAAACAGGAGGAGGAGAGGGAGCCCAACGATCAGGCAGTGGCTTTGGTCCAGAGGGAGGTGCTGGAATTGCTGGCTGTAAGGAAGCAAGGCAGATGTGGGGGATCAGCACCGCCATGGCTGCGGTTTGGAGCAGGAACTGGGGGCAAAGCTGTGTTGCTGCAGGGAGGGGAGGCCACTGATAGTGGCTGGGGTCCAGCTGGGTGTACCTGAGAGAGCAGTGCCTCCAGAGGCCATGCTCTATGCCTGTCCTCTTGGCCCAGATGGTTTCCAGAAGCACAGACCCTTCACTTGCCACCTTAGCAAAGCATCTGAGCTCGTGGCCAGACTGGCTTGGACCACGGTCCTCTGCAGGGTCTAGCCTTTGGCAGCCAAGAGGAAGCAGCCAGGCTTTCCTGAGGAATTTGGTGGTGTCCCCTGAGCAGGAGAGGGGCCCCTGGGACTTCCTGGGAGTGTGTGCATTGAGTAGGAGGTGAGAACTGGGCGCTTGCTGAGCCAGGTTATTAGTCCTGGTGGAAGAAGCAGGATTGCTGAAATGTTGTTCTTAGCTCCACAAAAACATTTATTTATTTTGTTCCTATCTCCCAAAGTGTGGGAGAAACCGGGCTCAGGATGAGCTCTGGGGGTGTGTAACAGCTTAGAGTGGCTAAGGATGGCAGGAACAGGGAAGGATGTGGAATGGGAGGGAGGGGAGGGGCTGGTCCAGGCTGTTGGCCCTAAGCAGCAGAGTGTCCTGGGACTTGTTTTCCCAGCCAGTAGGGAAGCTGGTTGCTTCCTGAAGGGTCCTCAGGGCCTGATTTGTGCATGTGTGGTGCTGCCAGGGAAAGAAATTGCATTTTATCGTCCTTTTGTCCCAACCTTACTTGAGCTAGGATAAGGCAAATCCACTCAGTTCTCTGCGGTGCCTGTGGTGAACAGGGACTGGTTATAGAAGGCCTGGGTGAAGGAGCAAAAGGAAAACCTGCTGTTCCTCCTTTAAGGTGGAATCAGGAAGGTTTTGCTCTCTTTACCTGGGATTTAGGGCTCTGCTCTGCCCTAATGCTTGGGACTGTAGCTGCTGCTGAGGACCCTGCAGTGGAGGATGCACGTGCTCTCCGTGGAATTCTGGAATGGTTCGGGTTGGAAAGGACCTTAAAGATCATCTCAATCCAGCCCCCCTGCCATGGGAGAACACCTTCCATGGGACCAGGCTGCTCAAAGTGGCTTTGAACATTTCCAGGAATGGGGCATTCACAACTTCTCTGGGCAACCTGTGTCTCACCACCCCCGCCGGGAGGAATTTCTTCCCCCCCCCCCAGCACGACAAGCCAGACTTACCCTTTATCCCTTCCCTTCTCCACTGTGCAATTTGTGCAAGAGATTGTCTTCAATTTTGCACAAACAATGAGACCTTTTCAGCAAGTCTTTGTGCATAATAGGAGCAGAAGTCAAAGAACAATAAAGCCTGCTGTCGCTCACCTTCGTAGCATCCCTTTGTTTTCCCCTCTCAGGGGTGCTGTGACTCCTTTTGCTGGGAATCTGCTGTTTCCAGGATGGAATAATTACTTGTGCAGGTCTATTAAGCACTGACACACATTGTGGTTGGTGAGTCACCTGAGCCAAGGCACTGCTGGAAATGAGAGCTCGTTTTCCCTGCCTTTGCCAGGTTGAACACTGATCCCGTGGCCAAGGGCTGCCGTCCCCCGGTGGTGCTGCAATCCAAGCTGCACGTCCTTCCTGCTCCACTCCCCTGCTGTCCCATTCCCGTGGGAATTCTGTAGATGGATCTCATTTCTCAGCTGCTGGCTAAGGCAGGTGTTTTGGGGCCATCAGCTGGAGTGTGAAGCCAGGACTGGGATGAGTGCTGGGGATGCAGCAGGTGCTGCTCAGGCCGGGGACAACCCTCTGGGGAACCCAGGGTCTTACAGTCCTCTGAGAGGTGCCTGAGAGAGCTAGGACTGCTCAGCCTGGGGAAGGGAAGGCTCTGGGGAGACCTTAGTGCCCCTTCCAGTGCTAAAAGAGGCTACAAGAGATCTGGAGAGGGACCTTTAAGAAGAACACAGAGTGACAGGAGAAGCGGGAATGGCTTCACATTGACAGAGGGCAGGGTTAGATGGGATATTTGGAAAAAAATTCTTCTTCCCATGGCAGGGTAGTTTGAACTAGATAGGCTTTAAGGTCCCTTTCAAGCCAAATCATTCTGGGATCCTTGGGACCACGTGTGTTCAGCCTTGACCTGGGCAAACAAACTTTTCCCAGGGCAGTGCGCAGGAGAACTGAATGCTTCGTGCATTGCTCCCTGTTTTTCCCTCTCTGTCTACATCAAATCCTCTTTACATCTGTGGTTTCAAGGCTGACCTGACGTCCCTCAGCAGCAGCAATGCCCTGCTCACAGCTCCTTCCTGCAGGCTGCCTCGTCCCAGGTGCTCCACAGCCAGGAGCCAGGGCTGACTGCCTTCTGCCAGCAGTGCTTCCCAGAGGCTGCTCTGTTTATTTTTAAAAGCATTTTCTTTCTCTGTTGCACAGCAACTTCCAACACACCCTGGCTTGTGCAGGCAGCTCCTGCTCCTCTCCATACCTTGGCAATTCTTCAGCCGCTTTAGGGCTCAGGGAGATGGGGACTGATGTATCTTCTGGGTTCTCTTGTCTCCTTTGAAATGTGCCAGCTCAGGCTGAATTTACCAGGCTTGGCAGCCCTGCTTCCCATATTCCCGTTCCTTGGGTGTGGGAAGCAGCCAAGGTGTGATGTGCAGAGTCAGTGCTGCTGCTGTGCACTAAAAAAACAAATGGAGATTGGTGCTGTCCCAGGGGTGCTGGGGCTCTGCCCATGGCCGCCTGTGTGTGCTGGCTCTTGGATCACCAAATGTCCAGGGGATGGTGGGCTGGGCTGTGGAGATGCCACTCTCTCTGTGCCTGGGCAAGGGGACAGTCTGAAGCCCATGAGCCTGGGGCTGGTTCCATACCTGAGCTTCACCTTGGCCGTGTGCCCTGCATTGGGGTGGGACAAGGAGCCCAGGAGGATTGTTCTGCCTTTCCAGCAGCATCTCCTTGTGGTGGGAGTAGAGGGAGAAGGGCAGCATAGTTCCACAGGGGTGACAGCCTGTACTCTTATGCAGGGGTAGAGCTAATTCCTGGAGGGTGGCCTGGAAATTATCTGAAGGAGCCCTGGCTGTGCCCTTCTTTGGAAAGCAAACTCCTAAGGGCGCGCTCTCTGGCTGTGCTCAGCGCTGCTGGGCTCTGGACACTGCCAGTGTACAGATCCCTCTGGCTTTCCCACCCTGGATTATTCCTATTGCCAAGCTTGGGCCCTGCTGTTTGCAGAGCTGCTCCCACCGGAGCAACCCCTCTCCCCTGCTGGGTGGAAGAGCTGGCACCTGGAAGGGGAACCCTGAGCTGTGCCAGGCACCATCTCTCTTTCCCCATTGCTGCCCACGGCGGATGGCACACACCCCCTCAGGTCTGTCTATGCACCTTTGCTCTGCTCTCCTGGGGATTTGGGATGCTGCTCTGGAGCTGGCATTGGGGGTGGCAGGTTCTAGGTGTGGCGAATGTGTGATGAGGGGTGTCTTGCCTTGAGCTGCAGAGACCTGTCCGCCCTGCAGGGAGAGGGGTTGAGATGAGACAGTCTCAAAGGCGGTGATGGAAGAAGTTTGGGTTGTTAGGATGGATGTTCCCCAATCACTGTGCCTGGTTCTGCCCCTCTGCCAGGCCAGGCAGCCCTGCCTGTCACTGCCACTCCAGCAGGGATGTGCCTGCCCATGCTCTGGAAGCATCCTCGGGGCTGGGGTTTGCTGGGATCCTGCAGTGGTCCTGGGGACAGGGTCCTGCTCCCTGGCAGTCTCTGTCGCTCCTGGCTCTCTGTGCTGGGAAAGCTCTGAGTTCTTTGACATACATTTATATAAATAGTTAGTGGTGTTGTTCAACAGCCGCTCTTAGAGGAGAGATGAGATGATTTCTTGTTTTGGTCTTCCTAAAGCTGATCCCCTGGCAGTGGCGCTCTGTAGGAGGGCTCCTGTGCTTGGGGCTGTGCTACCCAGGGTGAGCCCTTGGACTGTCTGGGGTCTCACTGGCCTTGGAGATGCCTCCTGCCTGGGATGGGGCCTGAGCAGCAGTCTGGCTCCACCTGGGCTCAGCTCAGCTTTTCCTGCGAAGCAGAAGCGGTGCTGACCCCTGAGGAGTGGACTCTGCTGCTGGAGCATCCCTCCAGCTGTGACAGCCCTGGCGTGGCTGAACAAAAGCTGTGTCCCAGGAAAAAGGTTGTCTTGATGTCCGCTGCTGAAGCTTCTCCCAGCCTGAAGCAGTTCCTGGGTGTTCTGAGCTCTGCTCTTTCCTCCATCTGATCTTTGCAGGTATTCCAGGGGTCTTTGTTGTGTTTTTTTGGTACCACAATGGTACACACACAAAAAAAATAGTGTGTAACGTACGAGTGGGTGAGGAGAAAATGATGTTTTTTGAACCAAGCAGCCTTTCTTTGATTCCACCACATCCCTCTGCCCTCAACACACTGGCACATGTGATGCTGCCTTTTCTGACTCTCCCATTTTGGTACATTCAACCTGACCCTTTCATCCACACCTTTTGCTGTGTGTAGGACTAAATCCTTGCAGGGAGCCTTTCGTCTTTCTTTACTTCTTTCCTTCCCACCTTGTTTGAGCCCCTCTGTTACTGGTGTGCAAAGCTCCCAGGCCTGGAATGCAGCCCATTCCCATTCCAGCTCTCTCATTTTGGTACATTTGACCTGACCCTTTCACCCACACCTTTTGCTGTGGGTAGGACTAAATCTGTGCAGGGAGCCTTTGCCTGTAAAAGTTCCTTTCCCTTTCCCTTTCCCTTTCCCTTTCCCTTTCCCTTTCCCTTTCCCTTTCCCTTTCCCTTTCCTTCCCTGCAGCCCTAGCTCTCACTGTGTCCCAGGGATGCTGGGAGCAGTTCTTCCCAGCAGAGCCACTGCAAATCTGCCAGTGCTGGGAGCTTTGGGAAGGGAGGAGGGGGGTTCAATCCCACAAACTTTCGCCCAGTATCAAATGACTCCACTCAGAATAACCCACTCACCAGCTGGCTCCCACAGCACGCTGATGCTGCACAGCCCCAGATGGGCTGGGGGGCCCAGGGCTGACCCAGGCAGGGCTTACCCACCCCAGCATCCCTGCCACCGCCAGGGGAAGTGCACGTGGCAGGAGAAGAAAAGGCCACGAGGATGAATCAGCCTCTCTCGCAGCCCATCTGTCTCTGTTTGGAAGGGCCCCACGCTGAAATCCTCCCGAGCGCTGGCGGGTTGGGCGCGCTGCTTCTCCGCTCCGCCTGAGCTCCCCTTCCCCCTGGGAGCAGGGGCTGGTAATTAGCAGCTCAGGGCAAGCCAGGCTCAGTGGGGAGAGGCTCCTGATTGTCCTGGAAACCGAGTGGCCCCCCCGAGGTGGGGAGAGCAGGCGGCAGGGGCTGGATCCGGTGCATCCCTGTGCCTGAGGAAGGGTGGAACCAGGCCAAGGTAGCCCAGCATGTGAGTTCCCAGGGAGGCCAGCCAAGCTGGGGAGGAGACATCTCCTGTGGGCTGGGGAAGTGGAGAATCCTTGCCTGACTTGGGGCGTCCCCAAGGTGCACGGGAGCAGCGTCCTGGATGCTCTCATGTAGATTTACATTATGTATATATATAGATAGCATCATATACATTTTGCATATTTTGCATATTTAACAGCTTCTTGCTCTGATGCTGCTGTCAAAATCATTCTCCAGATCCCCAGGGAAGGCTGCTGTGGTGCTGAACCATCTTTGGAGGGCCCTTTCCCCCTTTCCCCTTCTCCTTTCCCCTTCTCCTTTCCCCTTTTTCCCTTTTTCCCTTTTTCCCTTTTTCCCTTTTTCCCTTTTTCCCTTTTTCCCTTTTCCCCTTTCCCCTTTCCCCACCCACATGGAATCCCAGCTTTGTTGCCTGTGGAACACCCCCCAGCCATGCTTTGTCCATGCTGCCCTCTCTGGGAAGGGATCTCTGCTCCCCTGCTCTCCCGGGGCTCGTGGCAGTGTTGGAGCTGGGGCAGATCAGCCCTGTGGACTGGCACAGCATCAAACCTTCTGCTTTAACTCTGGAGGTTTTGGTGAAAGATTGTTCAGACAATGGAGGCAAAGAGCTCACCCAGCACCCTGAGTGCAGTCATTATGGCAACACCTCATTACTTGGCTAAAGGCTCGATTGCTGCCACTGGAACACAAACACACAGCGCAGAAAACCCCTAAAAGGAATTTCCTCTTCGGAGGGCAGCGCTGCTGCTGGGAACCTGCTCCTCCCTGCAGCTCTTTATGAGCTGNGTCTCTCTGAGATCCCCACTCTATGATGTGACCTCCAGCTGTGCCAGCACAGCTGGGTGGCCCGTGTCCCCAGCTGTGCCCTGGGCTGAGCAGGGAGCACCACGCTGCTCCCAGCCAATGTTTTTGTAGCTGAATATCCCCTCTATAATTCTAGTTTGGCCGTTCTCAGAGGCCGTGGTTTTATCCAGATGATTTCTCCACAGCAGGACCAAACAGTGAATTTCCTGACTTTTATTGCTTTTAGAATGCAGTTTGGGAGGTGAGAGCTTCTGGAGGCTTCATTTTAATGTGTTGGAAGGCTGCTTTGTGTCACAGTGCAGCGGTTCCTTGGGTCTCCTGTATCAAACACATCCCTGTTCCTGTGGCAGGGATGGCAGGGTGTAGCCTTGGTTCGTGCCTGAGGTGTTTTGGTTTTCTGAAATTCTTTTCCCAGGGAATTTTCTGTAGACAAGACACATGTTTTTGTCACTGTAACTTTGTTTACATTCCTTTCCCTAGGAGGGACTTCTTCTTGCTGTCCCTCTGCTCTGACCAATGTGATTGAAGAGGTTTGTCTCTGTTTCACCAACCAAATTGGTCTGTGTAGAACAGGATAAAAAGGAGACACATCCCAAATAATAAAGGAGTCATTTTCAGCCTTCTGAAGGCGGAGTCTGTGTTGTTGTGTACATCAGCATCAGCAGGGGCTGTTCCATGTCCCTGCTGCATCCTAGTCACCAGTAACCACCAGAGATAGGGACAGTGAGCATCAGCCGGGATCACCTGTGGGTGTGACCACAGTGGAGTCAATACAGGTGGATGTGCTGCTTTCCTTTGCTGTTTTTAATCCCTGCTTGTCATTAGTGGAGGTATGAAATCATCTTCTGCCCGGCTGTTAACAGGGAGCTGTGTAGCAACCTGGGTTTATTCCCAGGAAAGGGCAGGTTTGCAGCTGGAAGGGCTCAGAGGCACTGAAACCTGAAGGGAGCCTGTCGCCCTGTTCTCCTATAGTTTTTCTAAAGTTCTTTTTAGCCTTCTGATGTTTACTTTTTGTGATGGAGTTTCTCACGCACTTTTCANGTGTGAGAACTCAGGGTCTCCTGCCTGCTGGGGCTGTGCTCCTCGGCTGTGGCTGGCGTTGAGATAACAGGGTTGGGTCTCTTGAGGATGCTGTAGAGAGGATCCCTGTGTGTTTCTTCTTGTGCTCTGGCAAGGCTTGAAAAGCCTTTTCTCAGTGGTTCCTGGGGTGGACATGCTGCCCTTGTGTCCCATTTCAGCCCACACTTATGGCACAGGCCAAGGGGCCAGGGCTGCTCACTGTTCTGCCCCTGTTNACATCCCTGTTCCTGTGGCAGGGATGGCAGGGGGTAGCCTTGGTTCGTGCCTGAGGTGTTTTGGTTTTCTGAAATTCTTTTCCCAGGGAATTTTCTGTAGACAAGACACATGTTTTTGTCACTGTAACTTTGTTTACATTCCTTTCCCTAGGAGGGACTTCTTCTTGCTGTCCCTCTGCTCTGACCAATGTGATTGAAGAGGTTTGTCTCTGTTTCATCAACCAAATTGGTCTGTGTAGAACAGGATAAAAGGGAGACACATCCCAAATAATAAAGGAGTCATTTTCAGCCTTCTGAAGGCGGAGTCTGTGTTGTTGTGTACATCAGCATCAGCAGGGGCTGTTCCATGTCCCTGCTGCATCCTAGTCACCAGTAACCACCAGAGATAGGGACAGTGAGCATCAGCCGGGATCACCTGTGGGTGTGACCACAGTGGAGTCAATACAGGTGGATGTGCTGCTTTCCTTTGCTGTTTTTAATCCCTGCTTGTCATTAGTGGAGGTATGAAATCATCTTCTGCCCGGCTGTTAACAGGGAGCTGTGTAGCAACCTGGGTTTATTCCCAGGAAAGGGCAGGTTTGCAGCTGGAAGGGCTCAGAGGCACTGAAACCTGAAGGGAGCCTGTCGCCCTGTTCTCCTATAGTTTTTCTAAAGTTCTTTTCAGCCTTCTGATGTTTACTTTTTGTGATGGAGTTTCTCACGCACTTTTCATGTAAACAATGATTGTTTTGCATTCCTTTCTGGAGGAGGAGAGAATTGATGGACTGTTGGTTTGACCAGTGTGGTTGGAGGGGATAATTTCATCCTCCAATCCATGGTCACTGTTGGAATTCTATAAATGTCGAGGTCTGTAAATAAACTGCCCCTTTTTTGCCTTGGACATCTCAGTGTGAGAGTGTTGTTCATTTGTGTCGCATTGTGACAGGAACCTACAAGAAAAATGGAGAGCAGCTGTTCACGAGGGCCTGGAGTAACAGGACAGAGGGGAGTGGCTTCACACTGACAGAGTAGGTTTAGGTTAGATATTAGGAAAAAATTCAGCCCTGTGAAGGTGAGGAGGCCCTGGCACAGGGTGCACAGATAACCTGTGGCTACCTCACCCCTGGAAGTGTCCAAAGCCTGGCTGGACGGGGCTTGGAACAGCCTGGGATAGTGGAAGGTGTCCCTGCCCTTGTCAGGGGAGCTGGAAAGAGATGAACTTAGAGGTTTTTTCCAACCCAGGCCATTTTGTGACACATAAACACAAGTTCTGTGTTCTTAAGAAAATCCAGGCTCAAGGCAGAGCTGCTGGCTCCATGGTCCTGGCTCTGGCCATGCCTCTTCCCAGCACAGCTCAAGCCATGGGTGGTTCCCACCAACAGGGGCAGGGCTGGCACTTAAACAGCAGAAGCCAAATTACATGAGCCAGTGTGGTGTTTTCCCCATTAATTCATATTTTGGGTAAAAAAAAAATGAAGTGTTTGTTTTCAGTGTGTTGAGGAGGGGTCCAAAGGCCAGAAGAGGGGCAGCTGCCCTGGTAGCAGATGCTCTGTACCTGGCATGTGGCATCCCTTGAGCACCCTCGTTAGCGTGAAACCTCGTCAGCTTTCCTTAACAAAATGTTCTGGCGTCCTCCCTTCTCTCCTTGTCACTTCTCCAGAGGGAACGTGGCTTGTTCTGCTGGCAGCGTGAGCCCTGTTTGCTTGGGTGGAGGCAGAGCTAATTATTTCTATTTATTTCCTCAAAATTTTCTCAGTGTTTTGTTTGAGGGCTTTTCCACTTGCCCCCAAGCCTGGGAGTCAGCTGGAGTGGGGGATACACTGGGAGGCATCAGCAGAGCCAGTTGTCTGTGTGGATGCTGGACCTGCCCTCGGGATTTATCCTCATTTGCTCTTGGCTAATTGTCCTCAGGCATGGCTGCAACCTGCGGTATTCACGCTTGGTGTGCAGGAAATCCTCCTGTCCTTGCCAAGGAAATGTTTAGGAAAGGAACAGGGCTAATGGCTGTTAAAAAAAAACCCAACAAAACAAAGCACAACAAAAACAAACAACAAAACAAAAACCCCAAAACAAACAGAAGTTAGACAAAATCTAACCAAGAAAAACCCAAACCAAAACAAAACAAAAAAACCCAAACAAACCAAAACAAAACCCAAAACCCCCCAAAACAATAACAAAAAACACACAAAAGAATAAAAACCAAACACAAAACCAAAAAAAGCCCCACCCAAAACAAAAAGCTCACAAACCACAGGAAAAATAAAACCAAACCAAAACAAAAAAAAAGTCCCCCAAACCCAAGGGAACCTGGAGTTAAACCTTAGGACGGGAGAGTTGAAAATGGGCAGGGCAATATGAAAAGGAAAAGCAGAAGCTGGCAAAAATTAGATATTATGAAGGTGTCCAGAACTGACTTGAAGAAGTAATTAATGCTCCTAAAAAAAGTCACATGGGTAAGTAAAGTAGTGAAGGATCCGTTTATAGCTCTCAGTGGGAGCAGCCAAACTCATCTTATCAATGTGCTAATTAATTTGCTGAGGCTCTTGCTGGCAGTTGCCTTTTTCTTTCCAGAGAGATTGCCAAGGGCTGAGTATCCCTTGGGCTGGACTGGTTTAAATTTGAGGGTGGCTTTGGGTGCCTTCTGTTTACAGGGCAGCACCAGGGACCTGAGGGAAATGGGATGTTCCCCAGGGCCCGCCATCCTTTCCCCTCATGAGGGGTGTCAGGCTTATTTTGACTAGGATGGAGGCCACGCTCCATGCTGTCCCTTCAATTACTGTTAGATTTTTCTCCCCTATATTTTATTTATTTTTGCTTCTGCTGTGGTGTTCCCCAGCCTTTATTCCAGCTTCCCTTCTCATCTCCCTGTTTGCTCTGGAGGTGTCTCCAAACAATGCCCTGGGAAGGGGTTAAGATGATGATGATGATGATGTGCTCAGTTTGCTGCATGACTGGAGGATCTATATCCTCCTTTTCCTTGCTGGGTTGCTTTCTCCTGCATCAGGGATGGAGTGAGGAAGGGAGTAATGGCCTTGGCTGCCTTCTGCTTGCTCTCCTCCCCTTTTTCACCTTCATCGTGGTCAAACACTGGAAGAGGAATTTCTGGCACTGCTGAAGCAAAGCGTTTCCTGCATCAATAGCATGCTGAACAGAGCTTTTCCAAGACGAAAATAAAGCATTTCACCATGGCAAAGCTTTGTGTATAGTCTTGGACACGAGCATCTCGTGCCTGTAGGGCATCCCCTACTTTGCTTGGCCATGGAGCGCTGCTTGGTGTGGAGCTCCTGGCACTGTTCCAGTGCCTTTGGCTCCTGTGTGCAGCTCCTGACTCAAAGCCAGGCTGGCATTTCGCCATCCAGCCTCCTGAAGCACTGCCTGTCCCTGGGGCTGCCTGGCTGTCCCCTGAGTGTGAGGCTGGAGGAGGATCTGGGTGCTCCAGCCAGGGGTGCCCCATAGAGAAAAACCAACCAAATGGAAGGAACCCCGGAGTGGTTTGATCCAGGTGTCCCAAATCTCTCTTCCCATCTCATCAAACTGTGCTCCTCCAGGGAGGGCTGGCTACGGGGTCAGGGAGCTGCAGGTTCAAGAGGTTCCAAACTGGGCAAGGATGAGAGAGGCAGGAGGAGCTGCCCCTTGCCCTAACCTTGGGGATCCGGTGATGCATGTCCTGGTGTGAGAGGGTCCAGCCCAACAGAGGAGAAACGGGACTCCTGCTCGATGTGGGAGGAAGGGAGGGAATTGTGGGGCCAACAGAGCAAACCCCCTGAGCCTCCCTCTGTCTCGTTCCCCTGCAGAGTGATGAGCCACAGCGGCAGCAGCAGCAGCAGCAGCAGCAGCGATGCTGGGATTCGGGACGTGCTCCATGGGCGCGCCGGGCAGGGGGGCTGAGCTGGACGCTGCCTCGTCCCGCTGCATCCTGGCCCTGCCCGAGGAGGAGACGTGGCGCCAGCACCGCCTGGGCCTGATGCAGAACACCCAGTCCTGCAACCTGCTGGAGCCCCAGAGCCTGGCCCAGGCCCTGGTGTCCCGCGCCGCCTCCTTCGACGCCCTCTGCGATTCCCGCAGCCGGGATGGCGAGGCGGAGGCCGGCAGCGCCCTGGAGCTGGGGCCGGGGCAGCTGGCGCCCGTCAGCCCCGAGGTGATCAAGCGGCGGCGGGGAGGGCTGATCGAGCAGAGGGACATCATCAAGGCACACCAAGCACACAAGATGCAGAGCACACCCCAGGCGCGGAGGAAGGAGTGGGAGTAAGTACCAGAGAGCCCCCAGCCCAGGTGGGCAGCTGGGGGGAGCGGGAGCCTTCCCTGTCCCGTGTGGGGTGACGGTTCTGCCTTCTGTTTTCTCCCCCAAGGTGGGGATTAATGCATGGGAGTCGCAGTCTGTGTTCAGACTTGGGCGTTTATTGTTTCTTATTTACAAACTCACGTGAGCTCTAACCAGCAATTTAGAAAACAGAGGTAAAATGGAGAGCTTCTCTATCTTTGCAAGGCCTTTGCAAGGACAATCTGTCCAATTAGGAAACACCACCTAAATTATTTTTACCCTAAACCAAATAACTAACTGCTGGAAGCCTGCAATGCGGACTCCATCACCCAGTTACAGAAAACCACCCAAACCCATGAGGAAGAAGGAAGAAGAAGTGAAGAAGGAAGAAGAAGCTGAAAAAGAAGGACCCAGACAACACCCCAAACCCTCCATCTTGCCCCATACATTACCATATACTAAAATCCCAAATCTAAGTTTTTCACCCTGTGAGATCACATAATAGTACTCAAACTCCACACCCACACCCCAGTGCCATCACTCATGCCTGTCCCACGGCCTCAAGTCAAATGCAGTGCCTGCCTGAGGGTCAGCACAGCCCCTCAGCACAGAAAACCTGAAGTTTTCAGCCTCCAAGAGGGTTCCAGCAGTGTGGGGCTGGTGGGAGGGACTGGGGGTGTCCTGTTGGCTCCCTGTGGAGCAGCCAGCTGTGCTCCATCTCCTGGCGCTGCCTGGCTCTGAGCTGGAGGGTGGCGTCCCGTGGGAATGGTGTGTCCTCAAATTATGTGTGGTAGGCGGAAAGTGGCATGGAGAGGAAAGTTGGAAGCTCTCTGTTTGGGAAGTCCTCAAGGCTGCTTCCCTTGGCTGTATCTGGGTATTTCAATACCTTTGGGGCTGTTGACTTTCTGTTGTTGCTGTGGCTTGACCCAGCTGTGAGGGAATTATCGGTAGATACAGTGGCTGGGGACATCTTTTTGTGGGACTTGGCTGTGCTGAGCTAATGGTTGGACTTGATCTTAGAGTTCTTTTCCATGATTCCATGATTTGTATTTAATTCTAATAAGCGTCCAAGTCTTCCCTGAACCAGAGCAAGCTGGGACATTAACAAACTCGAAGAAACAGAAGTGTTTGACAGAGCTAGAACCCACCGGTTTTATTCATTATTTTCCTTAAATTCACTTATTCTCATCGTTTGCCTTGGTGCTGTGAGAAGAGCCCAGCTCCAAGTCCTGGAGTCCAAGCCCCTCTCACCCCACACTCCCTCTGTGACAAGGCTGCAGCCAGGTGTTTCAGTCCCACATTTAAATGACAAGCTTCCCCTCCCTGTGTCTGCTCAGCAGCCAGCAAGATTGCCTGGGATAAGCTGTTGCAGCACATCCTACTCCATTGCCACTGGTCTGGAGCAGTTCCCTGCCTCCAGAACTAGATTTGGGGAATGATGTTTAATAAAATACCCGAAGGAGACGGGAGCCCCTGTATGAATTAGATGTGGCAAGATCTAGGCCAGCGCCCCGCTCCTGTGAGGCTGTAGGGTCTCTTTGGGGTGGCTTCCACGATAAAACCACTTGTGATAATGCTGAGGCCTCTCCTGCCTTTTTTTTTNTTCCGCCTCTTTTTTTTTTTTTTTTTTTTTTTTTTTTTTTTTTTTTTTTTGGAGAGCAGCCCACGGCTGATGCTCTCCTCTCAGCTCTGTGCTCCTCCCTTGGTGCCCAGGGAACCTCCTGGCCAGCCACTCAGGCAGCTTTGCAGGGGAAATTAATTGCCATATGGGCTCGGCAGGACTCTGTGCCTTGTTATCTTTTGCAGCCCACTGGGGATGCCAGATGAATAAATCATGGCGGGGCAGGAAGCAGAGGGGTGGCCTGGTTAATTGCCTAATTACCAGCCATGCAGCTCCACAACTCTGCTTGGTGGCAGGGAGGTGAAGCTGGAGCCCTGCCTGCTCCTGGTGGTGGGTTGTGCCCCTTTGGCTTGCCCTCAGTTGCTCCATCCAGCAGCTGCTGAAACACAGACGTGGTATTTCTGTCTGTAGCAGAGTGGGGATGCTCAGGCAGCAGTGCTGGGTGCTGCCATCCCAGGTGGTCTAACAGGATGTTTCCCCGGGCTGGAAGGGTCCTGTCTTTGCCTTTCCCAGCTCCTGGGTGATTTAGTTTGTCATTTCATCCCGCTTTGTGGTGGTTTTCTGGGAAGCCTCTGATGCTGGGGAGGCTTTGCTGACCACATGTCTCAGTAAGGACCAGAGAGCCCCACTCCCTACCTCTGCCAGGCCCCTTCCTGGGAAGTTGCTGAACACCAAGGGGCTTGATCTGCTCCCTTCCCAGACTTCTGTGCCCTGATACCCCATCAACCTGCAAAAACCACATGCCAGAGGTTCCTGCTCTAACATCAGACTCAAACATCAGTAGGAGAATGACTTTTGATTAGGGCATGCAGTGGCAGGATGAGGGAGAACGGCTTTAAACTGGAAGTGAGTGGGTTTAAGGTTAAGAATTCTTCCCTGTGAGGGGGGGGGGGCCCCTGGCACAGGTTTCGCAGAGAAGCTGTGGCTGCCCCATCCCTGAAGTCTTCAAGGCCAGGTTGGATAGGGCTTGGGGCAACCTGGGATAGTGGAAGGCGGCCCTGCCTGTAGCAGGGAGGCTGAAACAAGACAATCCTTAAGGTCCCTTCCAATCCAAACCATTTTATCCTTGTGGGACAAACCCTCAGTGCTCTCCCCAAAAGCCTTGCCTGAGCCCAGGCAGGTGTGCAGAACCAGTAACCCCAGCACCACAGATGTTTTCTGGGAAGAGACGGATACCCTACGGGGGAGAAAAAAGCAAGTTAATTTCCCCAGGTGTAATTTTATTAGTAATAATGCAATTTCCCTGTGATTTCACTTTCAGAAGGGCCTGTCTCACATGCCATGGGTCACCCTGGGGGCTTTCACCAGAGCATTCTGGCTCTGGTTAGCAGTGAGGGGATGATTCCTCCATAGCTCCAGCGTGGAGGTGGGCATTAAATGGGACATGGGAAACATGGAAAATGTCTGAGTAGCTGCAGGCTGTGCCTGGCTGGTCTGCAGGGTGGTGGGCACAGCAAAAGATGCTGCATGTCCCTCTATTCTGCTGCATGAGCCCTCTGCTCCCCTGGAGCAGCCCTGTCTTTGCAGATGTGGCATTCCTGGTGTGTAGCCAGATGCTGTTTAGCTGCTCTCGATCTGGGTTGCTCTGGGGGTAGTGAAGAAAGGGGGTTTTTTTTGTGCTCACCAGTGCTGGCCGGTCTGACCCTCATTAAACCTCCACCTCTGCTGCCGTTTGCCAGTGAAACAATTCCACGAGTAGAGTAAGAATAGGAAGGGTAAAATGCTCTTTCCCCTGTTTTTGTTTGTTTGTTTGTTGGGTTTTTTGTTTTTGTTTTTGGTTTTTTTGGTTTTTTGTTTTTGTTTTGTGGGGGTTTTTGTTTTTGTTTGTTTGTTTGTTGGGTTTTTTGTTTCTTTTCTTTTCTTTTCTTTTCTTTTCTTTTCTTTTCTTTTCTTTTCTTTTCTTTTCTTTTCTTTTCTTTTCTTTTCTTTTCTTTTCTTTTCTTTTCTTTTCTTTTCTTTTTTTCCCAAGAGGAAACTGAGGCAGCGAACAGAAAGCACAAAGTGCCTGTGGGGCAGTGGCTCTGGGGGAGGATGAACTTTATGGTGAAAAATGAATGTACCAGCCCACCTCGTTCTTATCTGAGGGACTTCACCCCAGGGCAGACACTCAACTCCCTTTTTCCAGGGTCCCAGCCTGCTGCCCTGCCCTCCATCCCTGTGCTCACACCTTGGGGTCAGGGATGGAGGTATCTGGAGAGACCTGCAGTGCTCCAAGGTTGAAGGACTGCTGCCTTTGCTCTGGCTGCCTGGCAGCATCCTTTGGGTAATTTTGAGCTTAGAGACAGCTGAAAAGAAAAGCTCCTCTTCAAAATAAGCAAACAGGGAACCTCCTGTGGCTTCTCCAGGAGGAGCAGCTGCTTCCTTAGCTGATGGTAAGGACAGGCAGAGCCACACAGGGAGCACATCCCAGAAGGAGCTTCAGGCTGAATCTGAAGCACAGGGGACCCAACCCTGCTTTGCATGGCCAAAACCCACATGTGCATGGGGATTTGTTAAGCTTTGCCTCTGCACTTTGGGGAGTGCAAGCTGTGCCCTCGCTTTGGGATGGCATTGACAGCCAGGATGCACGGAAAATCCAGATTCCAGGCAGATGCTGGGCAGGGAGGAGACTGAGGGGGAAAGCAGCAGACTTGTGGCACAGGGTGAAAGTGGGAGGCTGTAATTCAGCTTTTGAGTGCCTGAGTGATGGGTGGAGGGTCTGAGTGTCCCGTGGGAAGGGAAGCACTCTGCCCATAGCACAGTGACCCCAAAGGATAACGAAAGTAAAAGTGACATCTTGTCTCGGAGAATCTGAATTCGCGTCTCTGGTGCTGTGAATTTGCCAGGTTTCCTTTTCCTGGGAGCCTGGGGAGCTGCCAGGAAAAGGAGACCTGGCAAATTCCTGGCCCAGGGAGCTTTGTGCTGCTGTCTGGCTCCGTCCCTGCAGCGCAGCCCTTGGGGAGCCTCTGGGGCTGGAGCGTTCCTGCAGCTCTGCCTTGGATGGGAAGCAGGGAGGGAACAGAACAGGCTGCAAACACACAGGGTGTTGCTCACAGATCTCGGTGGCTTTTTATGACTTGGCAGCCTCTGTCTGGTTATGTGCACACTCTGCATCCCAGATTACAAATGAAGCAGGGTTTTTTTTTTGTTTTTTTTTTTTTTTTTTTTTTTTTTTTTTTTTTTTTTTTTTTACAAATGAGACAAAGGGCCCTTTTGGTGTGTGCTGGGCTGCCAGCTCCATCGCTGCCTCCCAGCATATTCCCCAGCACCATCTGGATCTGTCCTTCTCCTTTTCAGATGTCTGTTGCCATGACCCCAGGGCTTTGAGAGGGCTGGGAAATAGGATTGGGGCAGCTCAGGCAGGAGCTCGGGGGGCTCTGCAGGTCAAAGCCCTGAGATCTCAGTGGCAGGTGATGCTGGGAATTATGTACCTGGGAGGAGGATCCCTCCTGTAGCTCCATACAAGTCTTCCCCAACCCCCTGGAAGGCAATTAACTTCCCTGAGCCTAACGAGTGTCTCTTTGTTAACGTGGCTCTGCCTGCTTATGTTGTACCCTGCATGAGGAGCAATGCAGGCAGTGAAAAGGGCTGTGGCTGTGCTAAACCTGGCAATGGGTGCACTGAAATATGGCTTTTGCTGTGGTACCTTGCCTTGTGCAGCACAGAAACATCTCTCCCAAAAGGTATCTGCCCTGAACTCCCCTGTGCTCTCCCTGCTCTCCTTTAGAGATCAAGGTTTGCATATTGGGAAGGAGATTGTTTTCTGACCTGGTGTGAACTCGAGTTCCGCTGAATATCCTGGCAACAGCATGGAAACAGCAGCATCATTCCCTCAAAGCCTGGGTTTCTGGCACACCCTGCAGGAATTCCCTGAGTTCATTCCAGTGACTGCAGAGCCTCTCAAGGGCTGGGCACTCGGGGACAGTCTGAGCCAGTGCAGGCTCAGAGGTGGCTCCAGGGAGCTCCTTGGAGCTGGGCACGGAAGGACAAGGTGGTTCCCAGGAGGTGCCTCTGCTCGGGAGCTGCTGCCTTGTGTTTTGCCACTGCATCCTGGCAGCTCCTGCTTCCCTCACTGGAATCTCAGCTGCAGGTGTTTGGGAAGCTTTGTTGGCACGTCTTGGAGCAGTGTTCAAACCACGGTCCGTGCTTTCCAGGAGAGCCAGCCTTTGGAAGGAACTTCCCCCTTGGCCTGGGGCTGGCCACGGCTCAGAAACACAGGATTATTGTGAGGCCATGAAGTGGCAAAGACTCTCAAGCAGGGTCACCTAGAGCAGGGTCCACAGTCCTCCAAGCTTCTCCCAGTAGCATGTCTAGGTGGGTTTTGAGTCCCTCCAAATATTGAAAGACCACAACCTCTCTGGGTAGCTTGTCCCAAATGTTTAGTTCCCCTCACAGTGAAAAAGGTCATTCCTCAGAATGGGAGGGTATCTGCCTCAGGAGAGGCAAAATTTGTTTTATTAAAGGAGGAATTGGTTTTATTAAGAATTTGTTTTATTAAACAGTTTGTGCCTGTTGCCTCCAGTCCAGTCTCTGGGTGCTACTGCTTATGAGGGCCTGGAGTGACAGGACAAAGGGGAGCAGCTTCACACTGACACAGGAGGTTTAGGTTAGCTATTAGGAAAAAATTCTGCCCTGTGAAGGTGCTGAGGCCCTGGCACAGGTTGCCCAGAGAAGCCTCTTCCCCCAGTGCCAGGAGTTCTGTGCATTGATCAGATCATCTCTGAGGCTCTTCCAGCCAGGCTGAGCAGCCCCTGTCCTTTGGTCACCTTGGCTAAAGTTGTTCCAGTAGCCCATGTCTCCTGTCCTGTCCTGTCCTGTCCTGTCCTGTCCTGTCCTGTCCACAGCACTCTGGATGTGTCACCAGGGCTAAATGAAGGGGACAGGCCACCTCCTCGACCCCCTGGCTTTGCCTAACACACCTCAGAGGGGCCCACTGAGTGCTGGCCCACTTTTTTTCCCAGAGCACAGTGCTGGTAGCCAGCAGGGCCCTTGGGGCTCTCCCTGTCCAGCCCCTTCCCAGCCAGCACGGATGGGTTGGTTCTTCCCCGAGTGCAGGGCTTGGTGTTTCCCGCGGAGCTGAGCTCCATGCTGCTGCTGCTCTGCTGTTCCTCCAGGCTGCTGAAATCCCTCTGGATGGCAGCACTGCCCTCTGTTTCAGCAGCCCCTGCTTTTTAGCATCTCCCTGCTCTGGCGGAGCATGACGCGGTGCAGCCCACAGGTCACCGAAACTCCTGATGTTTCCTGCTCGTTTGCATCCTCGTCCTTTCCCTCCCCGGGATTCATTCGACTTCTTCCCCTTTCCCAGGCAATCCCCAGCTGTACCTGTGTGATGCTGATGGGAGGCTGGCTGCTGGCTGGGAAGTGTTTGTGACAGAGGGGTTTTCCAGCCTCTGCGGTTTGTAGGGTTGATGTTCTTTACTACTCTCAGTTTCTCAGGTGTGGTACCTGCCTTGCCCCTCCACCCTCGCACACTCTTTGTGTTTCAGGGATGGCAGCCTAACAGGTTAATTCAGGGGCCTCAGGAGGCATCTGGTTCGATCAGACGATCACTTGTTTTTCATTTAACTCAACATTTCGCATTTTAAAATACAGGGGATGTCTCACTGCCCACTCCCAAAATGGCATTTTCTCCACAGAGAGTGGTGAGGCCCTGGCACAGGTTGCTCAGAGAAGTTGTGGATGTCCCATCCCTGAAAGTGTCCAAAGCCAGCCAGGATGGGGCTTAGAGCAATGTGGTTTGGTGGAAGGAGTCCCTGCCCATGACAGGGGGTTGGAAGGAGATGCTCTTTAAGGTTCCTTGCAGCACAAAGCATTCCATGACTTTGAAATGTCAGGAAGCTCCCTGAAGTTGCACTAAAGCAGCTTTCAAATGTCCTGGTGCTTACCGCAGCCATGGGGAAGGAGATCAGTAGGACACTGTCCTTCCCAAACCCCACCTGAGCGAGCTGGGCATTGTCCCATCTTCCCTGGACGAGGCCAACCAGCTGGTTTGGTGGGAAGCACACTTGGAGCTCGCCACCACGGTGGGTGATGCTGTGATGAAACCTGCGTCATCTCCATGAGCTGTTCCACAAATCCCAACTCCTTTATTTGCCACCAGAGGAGCTTCACAGGGCTTGCTTTTCCCCCCACCCCTCCACAGCTCATGAGACTGTACCTGGTGTGCTGTGACTGCCTTTTCTGGGGTGGAATTATGCCTAAAAATCCTTCAATGAGCTTTTTCCCATTGAGGAATCTGGGGAGCTGCGCTCAGCCTTGGCTGCTGAGGGTGTTTGCCTCCATGGAGGCTGCTGAGCTGCCTGCCTGCCACTGCAGCAAGGGGGACGTTTGTTCACACCTCCCAGCACTGAGGGAGCTCTCGGAGAGAGGTTTTGCTCCTTGGCCTTTTCTCTTTCACAAGTTTGGGAGAGGGAAGCAGCATCTCCTTCCTGGCTGCGGGCCAGGGATGGGGCTTCTCTGGCTGCCTGGAGCATCAGCTGCTCAGTGCAAGTTCAGACCTTGCTGGAAAAAAAAAAAAAAATCCCAGCAGCTCCGTCTTCTCCTGAGAATGTAGTTTAGTCAAAGCCACCCCTGTTTGCTTGCAGGGTTGCTTTGGAGAAAGCTAAGCCTGTGAGTTTGGCTTCCTTAGCAGATGGAGTTGGTGGATTTCTGGTTCACCTTCCTTTCTGTTTCCAGCCCGAAGGCAGGAAGGAGAATCCTCTGTCATCCCACTCCTTGGCAGTGGGTTTTTTGCTGTGTTTGTCCAACTCGAGCCTTTGCAGGGTGGGCTGAGGATCAGGGGAAGCACTGAATGGTCCTCAGGCATGGACCTGCCTCTTGGAGGGGTGAAGAGGAGGTCTAAGGGAGAAGAAAATCTCCTGCTGGCTTTGGCAGGAGCTAACACTGCTGTGCCAGAGAGGTCATGAGGATGCTGGGGGCATTTCTTTCACTTTGGGTAGTGCAGGGGTTGAAAAAGTGCTTTTAGAAACCCCCCTCCAACACTCTGACAGGCTAGGAATAAGTTTTTCTGCTGTTGGCTGTCTGTGGATGGCTCTGGTGATGTCTTTCCTGAGCTTGTTCCCACACACGTAAAGTTTGGCAGCTTGGTGTCTGGCTCTTGCAGGGCCTTGGTGGCAGGAAGGGGAACATCCCACTCTGTCCCTTCCTCAACTCTTTGCTCTCCCTTTATCCATGCTGCTCAGTCCCAACGTTTTGGGCAGGCCCATCCCCAAATATCCCAGTTTTTCCCCCATTGGATCTTCTCAAGTGGACCTCTCTGGAAGTGCCTTGCCCGAAGCTGGACCTGAGTGAGATGGAGGAGGATGGAGAGGTGTGATCTCACCTCCTGCCAGCTCGCTCAGTGCCAGCCTGGGATGCTCCACAGCTTTTGGCTGAGGGGAGAGGTTGTGTAGAGGGATTTGGGGGTTGGAAGCAGGGATGGAAATTTGCTTTAATGTGATGGCAAAGCAGGGGAGGGTGGATAGCTGTTCCTGGAGAGGTGGGATTGCTGCACGCCTGCCCAGAGCAGACTGCAAATGCTAATTAGAGCCTGGGCTGGCAAGGCTAAATAAAGCAGCAGGGCACTCCAGGCAATTTATTAATGGGTGATTATTCCAAAGCCCTTCAGTTGAGCCACAAAGCCTTCTGGCCTAAGGCAGAGTTAGCCCTGGGAGCTCTGCATTGCCAGGAGCACTTGGAGTGGGGTGTTTGGGTAGGAAAGGGGAGCGTCCCTGCAGCCAGCACTGCCAAAGCAATGCTGTCCCTTTTCTCAACGATTTGGGGGTGATGGGGTCTCACTTGCCTCTGCTTGAGGTGTCAGCAACCCCCCTGTGCTTGTCTGGGCTCTGTCATGCACCCACAAAGGTGGCTTTGGGTTTTTTGGGGGAGTACAAAGTCCTGAGCAGCCTGTGGGGGTGGGTTAGTGCAAGCAGTGTCAGAGTGAAGCTGTGACACAGTGACAGAGTGAGACTGAGCCCCAGAAGCACCTCCTGTGAGTTTTGTGGGGCTGGATGCACATCCTCACCGTGTCCCCATACATGCTCAGGACTGGAGGTTCCATTGCTGCCCTTCCAGCTTCTCCCAGCCTGCCATCACTCACAGGCCTGAGCAGCCTGGTCTAGTTGAAGATGCCCCTGCTCATGGCAGGGGAATTGGACTAGATGGCCTTTAGAGGTCCCTGCCAACCCAATCCATCTGTGATCCCATGGTTTGGTTGCTAAATCCACCCTTAAGTCAAGGTGCAGCAGTGTTCTGCCTTATCAGTGGCTCTGATGCATGAGCTGCCGCAGCCCCACAGCAATGCAGTGTGGGGCCACATCTCCCTTAAATGAGTTTAATCTCAATTTGTAAGATGTATTTTAAAAGAAACTTTAGTTTTCCAAAATAACTTTTTTTTTTTAGCTTCAAACTGCGAAGCTTTTAAGCCTAAGTTTGGTTTTTTAGCATCACAAAATACCAAAGCTACACCAAATTATTGAACTTGAAAATTTACAAATATGCATGTCAAACCCACTAAAATAAATATATTTTTATATATAAAAATATAAAAAAATATATAAATATATATTAAAAAATGGCCATGATATCGGAGACACCCTGAATGTGTCTCCCCTTTGCTTGCCCAGAAAGATGTCACCACAGACCACTGTGAAGCACCTGCATGCAGAGGAGGAGGGGAAGGGATGGCTGCTCCCTGAACAGCTGTGGCTAATCAGCCCTGGCCTTGGGTCGTGGTGGGACGTTGTGGTTTTGGGAACCTTGAGTGGGGCCTGCTACACTCATGTTTGTGTGGCATTTTGCTGCAGGGCTGTGTTGTGTAGTGTTTTGCTCAGCAGCTGAGAACTGGTAGGCATTTAAATTAAGTGGGACCAGAGATGCTCTAGGCTGGATTGCCTTAAGCAGACACTTGCAGAGAGAGGGGTTAGGAAAAGGGATCCCTAGGTTGGGAATGCAAGGTGTGCTGCAGCTGGGGTCTTGGGAAGGAGCTGCAGGGGGAAGCCTGTGGGTGCGAGCTGCTCAGGCACTGCTTCTTCTGTATCTCCATCACCTGCAAAAGCTTGTCTGGAGGAAGGTACAGCCACCAAAGCCTCCTATCCCAGAGGATTATTCCCTTATCCCAGCAAAAGAGAGCTTTACAGGGTTGTGTTCCTATTGATTTTGAAGATGCCAGGGCTGGCTGTTGGACTCCTGGTGATTAAAGGAGTGAAGGCAGGGATGTTTCAGGGCAGCCTGCAGATAATTCCACTTCCAGCCTCACACGTCCAAGTTCTCCTGCCACGGCTGCTCTGTGACACCTGGAGCGGCTGCTGCAGCCCCGGGCAGGGTGAGGGAGTGCTGGCAGTGCCTTAAAGCTGGAGGCAGGATTTTCACAGCCTGCTGTGGGATTTGCTGGCTCTCACCCCTCAGTGGATAAATCCCAGCACTGACCCTGTGAATTCCACCTGGCGGTTGTGAGGGTGATGGTGCCCATCCCTGTCAGGGCTGGAGAAGGCACATCCTGGTGAGGTTGTTGGGAAAAAGTGGGAACAGGTGGCAGAGAGGAAACACGTTTCCCATGTCTGGGTGAGAGCTGCCTTGCTGCGAGGTGGTGCAGAGCCTCTGCAGGGCTTTGCTGGCACAAGAAATGCCACCACGGCTGTCCTGGCCTGTGCCACAGCTGCCAACGTCTGCCCAGAGGAGCATCAGGCAGAGGCTGGTGTGGTGCCCTCCTCCAGAGATGCCACCCTGGGTGAACTGTTCCAGCCCAGGGGTTCTGCCTCCCTGTTGCTGCAGAGGTGCTCGGCCCTACAGGACTTCTCCTTTGCAAGTGGGGAGAACATCCTCCTTCTAATCCAGCAGGTAATGAAACTGTTCCTAGAAAAAAACCATGCATTCCTGCATGGTTATAAACACGCTTCTGAGTCACAGCTACCCAGTCCCAATTTGAAATTTGGCCAGAGCACACTGTAGATGGTTCCCATTTCATACTTTTTTATTTTAATTTTTTTTTTAATCTCAGCATAGCCATATTTAAAAAAAAAAAAAAAATCAGGATGCCAGAAGCCACTTTCTAAGATGAGTGCAGTCCATCACATCTCCTGGGAATATCAGTCATGGAAGGGGAGCCTGCCCTCCCTCTCCAGACCCTGCATTAGAGTCACAGAATGGTGTAGGTTTGAAGGCACCTTAAAGATCATTTGCTCCAACCTCCCTGCTGTGGGCAGGGACACCTTCCACTAGACCAGGTTATTCCAAGCCTCTTCCAATCTGGCTTTGAACATTTCCAGGGCAGGTAGGAAATGTTCTTGCCACAGGAATGGTGCAGCCACAGCTTCTCTGGACAACCTGTGCCGGTGTCTCCCATCCTCATAGTCAAGAACTTCTTCCTAACACCCCACTTCACACTACTCTCTGTCAGCTTGAAACCATTTCCCCTTGTCCTGTCACTCCAGGCCCTCACCCAAAGTCCCTCTCCAGCTCTCTCGAGTCCCTTTAGGCACAGGAAGGGGCTCCAAACTCTCCCTGGAACCTTCTCTTCTCCAGCCTGAGCAACCCCACCTCTCAGCCTCTCCTCAGGGACTTGTTCCCTGCCTGGTGCTCCCTCCAAGCTGAGGAGCAGCTCTGGCTTTCTGACCAACCCGAGGCTTGCCAGAGGATGCTTTTAACACTATTTCCCTTTTTTCCCCCCATTTTTTTTTTTATTTTGGTACCCAGCAATGCACAGATGGGAGATGTCGGGGTGCCAGTGGCTGCGCAAAGGGATGCGGGAACTGCGCGGGGGGGTTGCATCTGATCCGAGCATCCCTCGGGAAGGGCTCAGCCCGGGGGAGCCCAGCCGAGCCCCGGGCTGCTGCCGGAGGCCGGGGGGGAGCAGGGAAGGGACAGCTGCCGCTAGATGGCAATGCCGGAGCGGCGGCAGCGGCCCCGCGGTGCGGGGGAACCCGGGGGGAGGTGACACGGGGGCTATGGATCACCCGGGAGGGGACAGCCTCGAGTCTCCGGTGATGTCCTGCCGTGCAGGAGTGGTGGCCTGGTTGGGAGAGGTGGGGGAAAAGCAAGGAGGGGACTTGGATGGCAATAGTGCCGTGAGAACTGTGGAATCATTTAGGCTGGAAAAGGCCTTTAAACTCATGGAGCCCAACCTTTAACCCAGCACTGCCGAGGCCACCACTCAGCCACGTCCCCAGGTGCCACGTCTGCGCATCTTTCAAAGCCCTCCAGCGGTGGTGATTCCACCACTTCCCCGGGCTGCCTGTTCCAGGGCCTGACAAGGCTTTTGGAGAAGGTACCTTTCCTAATTCCCACCCTGAACATCCCCTGTAGTGACTCGAAGCCGTTTGCTCTTGTCCTGCCACTTGTGCCTGACAGAAGAGACTGACCCTCACCTTGCTGCAGCCTCCATTCAGGAGCACTAAAGGTCTCCCTTAGGCCTCCTTTTCTCCAGGCTGAGCCCATCCTCAGCTCCCTCGGCTGCTCCTTCTCAGAGCTTGCTGAGACTGGAGGAGTGTTAGCCTGTCTCGGCGCATCCCGAGCCCCTTCCTGTGCTGGCACCCGCTGTTCCTCCTGTCTTCTCGCATTTCCTCCATTGACAAAAACCCAAACAGCCCCACAGAGCTGGCTCCGAATCCCTGTGCCATGTTGAATCATGTGGGCATCAGCCACACTTTCTCCCTGACTCACAGATCCCCAGGGTGAGGGTCAAGATGAGAATGGCAATAAATATCCTGGGAAACAGAGCCTGCATCTCTTGGCATAGCCAAGAGACTTTTTTTTTTTTTTTTATTTCCTTTTGGCTCTCAATCTTCTCCTAAGGAGCTGCTTTCTCATAAATATCCCATCCTTTAGCACTGTCTGAGCAGGAGAGAGGCTCCCGGCAGGGTCATCCCGCTCTCCGCTCCGCAGCAGAGGATGTGGAGCAGAGGCGAGAGCCAGCCCCGGGTTCAGGGGACAGCCTGATGCCCCCTGAAGTGTCCAGCTGGGGGGGTGCATCCCTGCTTGAAGGGAATGGAGGAGGAAGGCTGCTTTCCTCCCCCTCAGCCCCTTGCCCGGAGCCAGGCAGGGGATGCAGGGTCAGTGCTGGGTGCAGCCCTCCCCATCCCCACTCTCCTCGGGCTCGGGGTACCGCACGGCGCCGGGACATTTCGGCTGGGTGGGGCCTGGCCGGGCAGGTGGGGATGGGAGAGGGCTGCGGGGAGCGGGGGCAGGAGCTCTGCAAGGCTGAGGAGCCGCTCCTGGCAATCGGCCCAGCCTCGGGCTTAATTAACAGCGGCTAAAAGGGCGGAAAGGTGGGAAGAGCGGCACTGCTGCCGGGGGCTGCGCCGGTGGCGAGGGAGGAGGAGGAGGAGGTGAGGGGAGCTACAGATAATAATTGATTCGTTCGGGGCAGTGTCTTGCCTAGACTGAATCGAAGGGACCGTAATTAGTCGGGAGCTGCTGTGGCCACCTCCTTGCCTGTTGTTAAGGGAATGAAAAGCCAGGGTCACTCTGGCTTTGCTGGTGGCCTGAGAAGTGTTTTGGGAGGGATCTGAGCATCTCTGTTCCACTCTGTGCTGCAGGGTGGTGGTGGGGTAGCCGAGGACTTGTTGAACCCCCCACCCCCAGATAGCCCACTTTGGTTATAAAGATCACCAGAAGGAGAGGATGAAGGAGGGATGCAGCAGCTGGGTGTCACAGAGAGTTGGTGGGCTTTTGGTGCCTGGCTGAGCTTAGGGCAATGATCCCAGAGCCCTTTTTGCAAACACTCCTCTGTTACCTTGCTGAGGAGGATCTGAGGATCCCCTTTCTCACCCAGCCAGCCCAAGGGTTCCTGGCAGTGCACCCATCAGAGCCTGGGCCAGAAAATGAGCCCTGTGGCCCTTCAGCCACCGGAGAGCCTGCAGAGTGGGGAAGTCCCTGCTCAGGTGTTGCCAGGCTGCACGGAGGGAGAAGCCCTGGCCCAAATGAGTTAATGATCGATGCGATTAACACCCTGATTTGTTTTATTTTTTAATTTAAATGCCTCAAGCAGCCCTGGCTGCCCCGCAGCTGGTGTGAGGGACAGGGCAGCAGCCGCTGTGTTTGCAGAGCAGGTTGTTGGTGGGGTGGCCAAGGGAAGAGCAGGACACTGGATGTCTTGTGCTGCTGGCTGGAGCCATGGGTGGTCTGCTCCTGGGAAATGCAGGTAGTGAGTGTCACAGACCCCAGGGGAGCTCTGTGGCCTCGGGGTTCAGGGAGGGGTGGGGGACCCTGGGTGTGAACAGTTCACAGGGCGTGTTGTGTGCTGTGCCCTGCCCTGCCTGGTGGGCACAGAGGGCTTGGGGACACCCCTGGGGGTACCCTGTGCATGCCACAAGGGCAGGCTGGGTTCCCCAAAGGTGGAAGCCCAGCCCAGGGGACCCTGGGCGTCCCTGGGTGACCTTGGCACAAGCGTGGCTGCAGCATCAGCAGTGTCCCCAGCCCCCTGCCCTTAGTGGGGTGTCTGGGGAGGGGTGGGGAGGCAGGGTCAGAGGCACCCCCCATTCCCATGGAAGCTCCTGCAGGGACACATCCAGCCCGGGTTGTTTACACCTCTTGGATGAGTCGCTGCTTCTTCCAGACAACATCGCGTGTCTAAAGGAGAATACCGAGATGTGGAGGCTCATCTGTATGCGAGTGAGCAGGAGGGCACTCCCTGGGCACCCGCTGGCATCGGGCGTGGAGCCGGGAGCCTCCAAGTGTCCCAGGGCTGTGGAGGGGAGGGTGATGCGTGTGGCCGGAGAGAGATGCTCGGTGCAGGCTGATGTAGAGTGGAGAGGATGCAGGGAGGGGAGCCACNATCGCCTTTGTTCCCTTCAGACCCACCCCTCGCCTCTGATTTTCCTTTGCGGCAGCTCCCGTGCTTGCCAAAAGAACGCACTGGATGGAGCGAGGGAGCGAGCCGGGCGTGCTGCGCGTGTGTGCGCGCTCGTGTGCGCCTGTGTTGCCACTGACTTCATTAAAGCGAGCTGTCCCCGAGCTGCAGAGGCGCGGCAGCCTTTAATTCCGTGGCCCGGCTCCTGCGGGAAGCCGACGTCGCCTTTCGCGCCCGCTCCTGCCCTGGCAGCCGAAGACTGGGCATCCCTTGCAGCCGCAGGTGCCCGCCCGGGGGTTCGGCCCCTCCGCCCCTGCCCGCTGCCCCAGCGAGCCGGCAGATGGGCGGCCAGGCTCCCAAAGGATGCTGAAGATGGAGTCGGGAGGAAGGAGTTGGACACTTGGCTCCAACTAGGCTGGACCACGCTGCAACCTGTTCGCCCGGCCGCGGCTGCTGCGCTGGGTGCTGTTCCGAATTGTTCCTTTGCCAGGGGCTGGCTGCGAGGGCTCGGATCTCTGCCCTTGCCGTGCTTTGCTCTCTGCCGGCCTTGCGGCGGTCTTGGGGGGTTAAAGGGGGCTGGTTTGGGCTTGCGGGCAGAGCGGTGGGGAGGACGCGGCTGGGTTTAACCCCTCGCTTCACCTCGGGGGAAGGTGCTTAGGGACTGAGGGGGCTGCGGCCTCCGCTGGGCACGGAGGAGGAGGAGGAGGGCTCGCTGCCCGCCCTGCTGCCCGGGTGGCCGTGCTGGGGGGGCCGGGGGCTC